>CANTUW010000010.1:0-115279 GCA_947686815.1 Podarcis lilfordi
GATCCCAGGAGAGACACCCAAGCAGGAAAGGACTGGGGAGGGAGGGGCCTTGGCTCTGGAGGACCTGGCCCCCCCTTGCTTCCTGGCCTCTCTAGGAAGGCAGCTCGGTTCCTTTAACCCTTGCAGTGCCGAGTCCCCCGGCTCAGCCCTTCCTCCCTTCGCCCAGCCTGACCGACACGCTGCGCCCCAGAAGAGATCCCGGCTCGCGAAGGGTCGCTGAAGCGCAGAAGGGGGGGGGGTGGAGGTCCAGAGACGGGGAGCAACTGGGGCGGAGTGGGGGGCCTGTGCAACTCCCTCCCCCCTCCCTCCCGGCTGGACCAGAGCAGCTTCTCCTGGGGGGGGGACGCGCCCCCCCCCCCCCCCCCCCCAGAGACAGACATATTCATGGCACCGTTTCAAAGCCGATTTTGCGGGGAGGGGCGCCTATGCCCCTGGGGGGGGACTTCCTCGCCCCCCCCCCGCTAGATACGGCCCTGATCCCAGGGTCATCTAGTCCAACCCCAGCAAGGCAGGAATCTCAGCTAAAGCATCCATGGCAGATGTCCGATCTCTGCTGAGAAACCTCCAAGGAAGGAGAGTCCACCACCTCCCAAGGGAGACCTTTCCCTGCCCAACTGCTCTTAGATGTCCCTCAAGGCAGCAGGTCCTGAGTTCCAGCACTGCTGAAATAATGGCGCTGGCCACCAAGGAGGAACCAAGCGAAGTTCATAATAAAAAAATCCTATTCACACCATGAATGACCAAACTTTCTTAAGCATGTTGCTAGTCAAACACTCAATAGTATGCCATTTCCTCTCCCAGAAATGCTGAATTTCTAATTCAGTGGACCAAAAATGGATGGTTGTTATGTTTAGGGAAGCTTTTAATATTTGATGGCGTATTGTATTAATATTTTGTTGGAAGCCTCCCAGAGTGGCTTGGGAAACCCAGCCAGATGGGTGGGGGATAAATGAATGAATAAATAGTAATAATTGTTGTTGTTGTTAATTGAATTGATATACCGCCCTTCATTGAGAGATCTCAGGGATGTTGAAAACATAGAATTCATAAAAAGTATACAAATGATGCATCACCTCAAATTCTTTAATCAGGTGAGTTTTCTCCTTTGGAAAGAGGCAGGCAGAATCTCCACGGTTGCTAACAGAATAACGTTGAAAGGCTAGTGAAATATGGGGAACCAAGAGCATCTGCTTGGCATGCAGAATGTCCCAGGGTCAGCCCCTGGCATCTCCTGCAAGGGCTGGATGAGACCCCTGCCTGAAACTGGGGGGAGCTGCTGCCAGTCAGTGTGGACTATACAGGGTTAGAGGGAGCCCTTGGTCGGTCTCAGCAGAAGGCAGCTTCTGAGGCTACTTCAAAGCTCTGCAAGATCAAAAGGGATAGATATTCCCTAAGCAAACCAAATTTAAGAAACTGGAATCATGGCAGCCGGAATTTCGCACAAGATTCCAGGTGTGGATTCTGACCAAGGCAGAAGAGAGCAGGACTCGGACTTCCCTTCATCTGGACACGATGCACTTCTGTGGATGCAGCCGAGAAGAACATTTGCCTTCTTTGCTGCTGCTTTAAGCAGTGTACTCAGGTGGAGCTTGGGATCCACCAAGACCCTGAGATCCTTTTCGCATGTCCTGCTAGTCAGTCCGGTGTCCCCTGCGCAGCAGAGTCTCCCTGCTAATTGTCCCAAATTAAATCCAGGCGTCTTGTGTGAGGGAAACTGCGATCCAGGGAGTCTCTGGCAGGAGATAATGAGACAAGGAAAGTTGTATTTACAAAAAAGAGAATGGTGAAACAAAGTGAAGACAGGAGATGTGTTCTTTCAGGTAGAAGTTAACTTACTACTTCAGCTAAATGTCTCAGGATTAAACACGGTTCTGCAGGCACAGCTTCCCTCCAATTCAGTTGCTGCAGTTCAGGGAGATGTTCAGGTTTCCAGAATAGGTGGTGAAAGGCTGAACTCTCTTTCTGCGGCTTCTCTCTCATCCCCTCACTTAGTTATGAGAGGTCTTTCCGTGAGGTACTTTTGACACAGCCCAGCTTCCTTCACAGCGAGGGGCCACTTTTCCTCGCTTCCCCTCTCTCTTAGCAATCCCACTCCTGAGGTATTTTCCTTTGTATGCCAGACCCAGGGGATCCTCTCAGCCCTTGCCACGGACTTGGGAATCTCCTTTTCCTACAAGATCTCTCCCCTCCTGACTGGAAGGAGACCCCAGAAGAAGAAGAGAGTCTTCCCACAGCTTCTCCCTCCAGCTTCACTCCCATCTGAATACTCCCTTCGGACCCTCAACATGGTCTCCCCTTCTCAGCTGTGAGGCTCCTTCCTCTGGCTCCATAGATATTCTCCTCAGAGCGGATGATCCACTCAGATCAGAGCCACTTCTCCCTCCCTCCAACCCCTCTGACTCTCTCTCTCCCCAAACTGTCTCCTGGGCAGCCCCATCGCCACTGCACAGCGCTCCTTTGGCTCACTGGGTCTGGCCTGGTGAATGGGGCTTGGGCTACAGGGTGGCTTGGCAGGGCACATCCCATCCATGAGTATTTTAACCATAGGACCACAGAACGGGATGGTTGGGAGGGACCCCCGAGGGTCCTCTAGACCAACCCCCTCCAGTGCAGGAATCACAGCACAAGCATCTCTCCATCTTCCGTGTGAACAGCCCTTCAGATACAACAGAATAGCAGAACCCTTCACAGAGATGGAAGGGAACCACCAGGGTCATCTAGTCCAACCCCCTGCAATGCAGGAGTCTTTTGCCCAAGATTGAAACCACAACCTGGAGGTTAAGAGTCTCATGCTTTACTGACTGAAGTATATCTAAGTTCAGCATTTTTTCCTCATTTTTGTGCCAGGTTAGGCTTGTTAGGATATAGTTCCGTTCCACCTTACAAGGGTACAGGCATGACGTTTGTGTGTCACATGCCTGTTTACTCCCAGCACTGCTGGCAACTTCTGTCCTGTGTAGCATCGGTGTTACGGCTTTTTCGCTGGACACGAAGGCAAGCATTCATGGTTTCCTTTGTTCCTGGACTACGCTGAATAAATGCCGTACATTTTTGCTTGCACATATTCCTCTGTCCACCTCTTTCGTTGTGGATGATTTATACACTTGGCTGACAGATGATCTTTACACGGGTCTTGGAGCATAACTGAGGCTCGTGTCGCTAACTGACTGATGTTGTTCCACGGGAGACCGGTGATCGTCCGGAGCAAGCTGGGGGCCTGCCTGATGCCCCCGTCTCCCCAGCAGCATCCCAACAAAGCTAGGCCATTTTGCTTGGACAATTTAAGACCGGGAGTGACTTGTCAGATTTTAGCTGGCCCACATGCATCTGAGACTACAGAACATGGAGGCTGTCTTGAACCCCATATATCTATATATATTCCCATGTAGTGTGAGCGCTGCTGCTTTGCATGCAGTAGATCGATCCCAGGTTGAATCCTCAATATCTTCAGGTAGAGCTGGGAATGTCCCTGTCTGAAACCCTCACCACTGCAAGTAACGGAAGACAATAAGCCACTACTAGTATATCCTATCAGGTGCTTTAACAGAGAACTATCTCATATAATTTACCGTATTTTTTGCTCTATAGGACGCACGTTTTCCCTCTTAAAAAGCAAGAGAAAATGTGTGTGCGTCCTATGGAGCGAATGCAGGGGGGGAGGCAGGTGGGAAAAGCCCCCAGGAGCCGCACACAAGCTCTGTGTGCTCTTGCGGGCTTTTCCCCAGGAGGGAGAAGGGACTGACTGGCCGCATCAGTCCCTTCTCCTACCTCATAGAAAAGCCAGCAGGAGCCGTGTGCTCCTTAAAGGGTGTGTGGCTCCTGTGGGCTTTTGCGGGAGATGGGGGAATTCCCCCACCTCCCGCAAAAGCAGGAAGGACTGGGAGAAGAGCACAGGCTGCCTGCAGCCTGTCTGCTGCTCCCAGAGCTGCGGGGGGGGGGGCGATCATATTTTTTTCCTTGATTTCCCCCTCTGAAAACTAGGTGCGCCCTATGGTCAGGTGCGCCCTATGGAGCGAAAAATATGGTATGCAAGATTATCCTTTCCCCCCTGTGTTTCTTTTCCTTTAATCTCTTGTCAAGGGAAAGCACCTACTTCCAAATCCTAGTTTCATTTCATTGATAACTGACTTTGACTAGTGGGGTGCCACAGGGTTCTGTCTTGGGCCTGGTCTTATTCAACATCTTTATCAACGACTTGGATGATGGACTCAAGGGCATCCTGATCAAATTTGCAGATGACACCAAACTGGGAGGGGTGGCTAACACCCCAGAGGACAGGATCACACTTCAAAACGACCTTGGCAGATTAGAGAACTGGGCCAAAACAAACAAGATGAATTTTAACAGGGAGAAATGTAAAGTATTGCACTTGGGCAAAAAAAATGAGAGGCACAAATACAAGATGGGGGGACACCTGGCTTGAGAGCAGTACATGTGAAAAGGATCTAGGAGTCTTGGTTGACCACAAACTTGACATGAGCCAACAGTGTGACGCGGCAGCTAAAAAAGCCAATGCAATTCTGGGCTGCATCAATAGGAGTATAGCATCTAGATCAAGGGAAGTAATAGTGCCACTGTATTCTGCTCTGGTCAGACCTCACCTGGAGTACTGTGTCCAGTTCTGGGCACCACAGTTCAAGAAGGACACTGACAAACTGGAACGTGTCCAGACGAGGGCAACCAAAATGGTCAAAGGCCTGGAAACGATGCCTTATGAGGAACAGCTAAGGGAGCTGGGCATGTTTAGCCTGGAGAAGAGGAGGTTAAAGGGTGATATGATAGCCATGTTCAAAGACATAAAAGGATGTCACATAGAGGAGGGAGAAAGGTTGTTTTCTGCTGCTCCAGAGAAGCGGACACGGAGCAATGGATCCAAACTACAAGAAAGAAGACTCCACCTAAACATTAGGAAGAACTTCCTGACAGTAAGAGCTGTTCGACAGTGGAATTTGCTGCCAAGGAGTGTGGTGGAGTCTCCTTCTTTGGAGGTCTTTAAGCAGAGGCTTGACAACCATATGTCAGGAGTGCTCTGATGGTGTTTCCTGCTTGGCAGGGGGTTGGACTCAATGGCCCTTGTGGTCTATTCCAACTCTATGATTCTATGATTCTATGACTTCCTTGAATCCCCTCTACCTGAAATATCACCTGTTTAGCAGTTCTCCAAATTCATATTTCTAATAATATTAACTTCTTTCATTTACTAACAACTTTATTAATATTCTAATTCTTAATGTTTATTAACAACATATACTTATTCTACTCCTAAGCCTAATTATTACTTCCAAGAAATTTCTCTTTATCTTATATTACAATCTTTAGCTAAATAGTCTTTACATTTCTTCCAGTCCTCTTGTGTCTCCTTTCTGGTCACGGATTCTTCCAGTCAGGCCGGCCAGCTCCAAAAAGTTCAACATCTTCATCTGCCATTCTTCTATTGTTGGTATCTCTTGTGATTTCCAATTTTTGGCTAATAAAAGTCTTGCCACTGTAGCGGCATACAAAAACAGTCTAACATCTTTTTTGGGCAATTCCAGTCCTATTATTCCAAGTAGAAAGGCTTCTGGTTTTTTATTAAATGTATTTTTCAACATTTCTTTCAACTCATTATATATCTTTTCCAAGAAGTCTTTCACCTTAGGACACGTCCACCACATATGATAGAAAGTACCTTCTTTTTCTTTGCATTTCCAACACAAGTTATTATTTGTATGATACATCTTTGCTAATTTCACCAGGGTTAAGTACCATCTATACAGCATTTTCATAATATTTTCTTTTAATACAGTGCATGCAGTAAACTTAACCCCTTTCTTCCACAGCCTTTCCCAATCTGCCAACATTATATTGTGTCCAACATCTCTTGCCCAGTCCATCATCACAGATTTAACTTGTTCGTCCTTTGTATGCCATTCTAACAACAAATTATACATTTTAGAGAGATTTTTAACATTGGTATCTAACAATTCCGTTTCCAATTTAGATTTTTCTGTTGCAAAACCATTTTTCTTATCAAGTTTATATAGTTCATTAATCTGATAACATTGTAACCATCCATCCAATTTATCTTTAATTTTATCAAATGGTCTTAATTTAAATTCTTCATTATCTTTCACTAGTAAATCAGCATATTTCAACCATTTACTCTCCATATTCAACTTTTTCTGTGCGTTTGCTTCCATTGGTGAAAACCATCTGGGTGTTTTCCTTTGCAAGAGAGCTTTATATCTTATCCATACATTATATAAAGATTTTCTAATTACATGATTTTTATAACCTTTATGAGCCAATATCTTGTCATCCCACAAGTATGCATGCCAACCAAATACATTGTCAAATCCTTCCAAATCTAACACATCAGCATTATCTATTTGAATCCATTCCTTAATCCAGCAGAAAGCTGCTGCCTCAAAATAAATCTTCAAATCTTTTAGGAAAAATCCATCTCTCTCTTTTGCATCTGTTAATATTTTATCTTTAATTCTGGGGTTTTTCCCCTGCCAGATAAATTTAGACAATGCTTTCTGCCATTCTTTAAAACGTCTAACACTGTCAATAATTGGTAAAGCTTGGAATAAAAACATCTTTGGCAATACGTTCATCTTAACCACCGATATTCGGCCCATTAATGACAATTTTAAATTTGACCAGCTCTCAAGTTCTCTCTTAATTTCATTCCATAGTTTCTCATAATTATCTTTATATAAATTCAAAATTTTCACTGATAAATTCACACCCAAATATTTCACTTTCTGCACAAAAACAAGGCCTGTCTTTCCTGAAGGCTTTTTCTCTCCTCATTATCTAAGTTTCCCCCCCAACACTTTGGTTTTGCTCTTATTTAACTTGAATTCTGCTACTTGTCCGAACTCCTGAATCAGCTCCAGTGCTTTCACTGCAATGGAGTCTGGGTCTTCTAAAGTTAACACCAGATCATCAGCAAAGGCTTTTAACTTACAGTGGTACTTCGGGTTACATACGCTTCAGGTTACATTCGCTTCAGGTTACAGACTCCACCAACCCAGAAATAGTGCTTCAGGTTAAGAACTTTGCTTCAGGATGAGAACAGAAATCGTGCTCCGGCGGCATGGCAGCAGCAGGAGGCCCCATTAGCTAAAGTGGTGCTTCAGGTTAAGAACAGTTTCAGGTTAAGTACAGACCTCTGGAACGAATTAAGTACTTAACCCGAGGTACCACTATATATTGTTTAGAGCCTACTGTTATTCCTTTAACCTCCTCCTCCTTTCTCAATTCTAATTTCTTCTGAAACCACATTATTAACTATAATTTTAGCTTTTTGTTCAAAATAGATTGCATTAATACCATTTAAAAATTCTTGCCCAACCTCAATACTTTCTAAATTCCTTTTCATAAAACTCCAACAAACATTATCAAAGGCCTTCTCAGCATAAATAAACATTAACATCGCTTTAGAGGTTTTTTTTAACATCCAACCTTTCTAACACATTGATTATATTCCTAATATTATCTTTCATATGTCTCCCAGGCAGAAATCCTGCCTGATCCTTGTGAATATAATCTGTTAGCACCTTCTTCAACCTATTGGCCAAAAGGTTAGCAAAAATTTTGTAATCCACTTTGAGTAGTGAGATTGGTCTATAATTTTTCACGTTGGATCTATCTTGATCTGGTTTTGGCATCAGGGTTATAAAAGCTTCTTTCCAGGTTTCAGGTGCTTTGTCTCCTCTTAATATCTTGTTGCATACGTCCATCATTGGCTGAATAAGCCAATCTTTCAGGGTCTTATAGTACTTTGCTGACAAACCATCTGGCCATGGTGCTTTGCCTAGCTGCATCTGATTTATTGCATTCTCAACCTCTTGTCTTGTAATCAATCCATTAAGCAGGATCTTTTTATCTTAGGGAATTTTTTGCAATCCATTTAAATTGCTCAATTTTATCTTTATCTTCTTTTCCACTTTTATACAGCTGTTTATAATACTTCTGAAAGCATCTTCTTATCTCTGCAAGGTTCTCCACAGACTTTCCTTCTGATACAATATTAGTAATAGTACTTTGTTTCTGTCTCTTTTTTAACTGCCAAGCAAGCAGTTTTCCACATGTATTTGCAGATTCAAAATTCCTTTGTCTCATCATCCTTATTTTCCATTCTATTTCCTGGTTTATATTCTGGGAATACTGTATCTGTAAAGCTTTAATTTCCTTTTGGATCTGCAGGTTCTTTGGGTTACATCTCAAATTCTTCTATCTTTTAATTGAGACAAAATATTGTCTATTTTCTTATTCCGTATCTCAAAGTAATCTTTAAGAGTCTTTTGGGCTTTCCCAGTTGTCTGTTCATTCCTCAACAAATCATCATTCATTCTCCATTTGAAGGATCCCTGCAGAAATATTTTCATTTCCAAAAACACAGCATTATGATCAGAGTCTGGGCATATTTCAACTTTGGTTACTGTGGGAACAATGTCTCTGGATATCCATAAATAGTCACTTCTTGAGGGTGATTGATTTGCATCGGCATAGAACATGAAGGCTTTTTCTGCTGGATTTCTCACTCTTCATATGTCTGACAGATCAAATTTGTCCACCATTTCAAAAAAGACCTTCTGTAGTCTGCCATAATTCATAACTTTCTGTCTCTGTGTTCTATCCATAAGCATTGATGCGACACCATTCAAATCTCCCATCAAAATCAATTTGTAATCCATATAATCCAGAAGTCTTGTTTCCAGATTCTTAAAAAATTCCGCTTTGCCATCATTTGGTGCATAAATTCCCAAGAGCAAATATTTCTCGCCTTGTGCCTTGACTTCTACTGCAATATATCTTCCCTCCTCATCTTTAAACATTCTAGGATTCCATTTTACTTTAATAGAAGACCACTCCTCTTTTCTTCACTTTGTCCGATGAAATGAATTCCTGTCCAAGTCTCTTATTCTGAAGTACTTTTCTATGTAATCTGGTGACATGAGTTTCTTGCAGACAAATTATATCCAAATTCTGTTTTGCTAACACATGATATACTTGGATCCTTTTTAGTCGTGAGTTCAAGCCGTTAACATTCCAAGAGTAAATTCTCAGTGCTATCTTGTGATATTAGGGAGCCCCTGCACCTGCCCCTGATGCCTGTGGACTTTCCAATCAAAGTTCCTCAGCATTTTCCTCCCCAAAACCCTCATTTTTTATTCAACAGTCTTAATTCTTTGTTTCCTTCCTTGAAATTTGAAGGAGAGGCCCTCTGGGAACTCCCACCTGAAGAAGATATTCTTCCTTCTCAGAGCTCCAGCCAGGTCCACGTAATTGTTCCTTAAATTCAAAAAGTGTTTTGGAATCTCCTTGAACAAAACAATTGGCTTGTCTTTTATCTTCCGACCTTTTTCGTAATGTAGGCTCAAAATCCTGTCTCTCTCTTCCTTTGTCTTGAAAACCAGTATACAGTCATATACCACTTTTGAATCTTTCTTAGGCCCAAACCTATAGGCCATCTCAATCCAGGAATTTAACTCGTCTTTTTCCAGATCCCAGCAGGCTGCAAACTCCTTTAGCCAATCCTTAAGATTATCTTGTTCCAATTGAGGTGTGCCTCTCACTCTCAGTTGGTTCTCACGTTCCTTCATCTGTAAGAAGGCAATTGCATTAAGCGCCTCCTGTTGGGTCCTCTCCACATCAAGTACTCTCACTGTTTCCAATTCCATCAGTCTTTTTTCCGTGACCAGCAACTTCTTCCCTGACCTCTTGAAAACCTGATTTTAAATCTGTAAATTCTTGTTTTAGCTCCTGTACATTCTGCTGGGTTCCTTTAACATCTGTTCTTATTTCTGTTAACATATGCATCACCGACTCTTCAAAAGTTGGTCTTTGGAGCCTCTTTTGTCTTTAACTTGGCTTTTCTCAGGTTTATCTACCCCATTAGCCATAACTATTCCAAAGTGTCAAGGTCAAGTCACCCAGTCACAGTCCACAAAATTTTTAGTACGCAGGCAGCAGCAGGCAGCTCAGCAGCTTCTCCCTTTCAAAGTCCTGTTCTTTTTACTCTGCTTATTCTTTTTTAAAAACCACCACAATAAGCTCAAACACTACGGAGCGGCATCTTGCCGTTAAAGTAAGGAGTGTTGGGTTTGGCTGTCCTTTCTTGGTATTAGTTGACATTTTTATTTCTTCTCTATATAAACACTGATGTCAGGATACAGGAAGCTTCTGATTCTAAGCAGTTGCCAGGGTTGGAAGATGGCCCAGAGCAAAGGGGGGGTTTGTCATGGAAACACTCTCCCAGAATGTAGGTGAAAGGCCAAACTCCACAGATAGCCTCTCAGAAATGGCTGGCCAGCCTTTGAGTATTCAAGAGCGGGGGGGGGGGGGGTTTACAGGAAAAAGGATGCGATTCGTCACAGAGTATGAAGAGAAGTTTCCTCCCACGTTGCATTTGTAGGATGAAACGTGACACTGAGAACTTAGTTGAGTCATCATCGTAATGGCGACCAGCTCACGGGAGAGGAGCTCCTGGTAATCTGTTCTTTTCTTGGAATAAAACCAACTTTATAAATGAACTGCACTCATATGCGACTCACTGCCATGACAACTTACTATCCCTATATATACAGAGGTTCTCTCTAGGTACACACAGGGCTGGTGTGTTCTTCAAGCTATCCTATTTATCGATCCCGCCCACAGAGGTATTTTCGCTCTGAGAGATTGGGGGGCGGGTAGTGCTTAAGCGCCCCATATTTAATGTTTAATAACAATTACTGAGGGCTGGGTGGATTCCTACAACAGTATTAAAAATACATGTATTCAATAAACATTGGCCACATGTTATAAAAGGAATATGGACTGTGTTCCCCCACCTTTTGGATACTTAAATGTTGATGCCCAGAATTCAACACAGTATTCTAGGTGAGGCCTGACCAAGGCAGAATAAAGTGGTACTATTCCTGCCCTTGATCCGATTCTGCCTTCTGCCACATTGGCCTCCACTTCCCATTTGGTGTCGTCTGCAAATGGGATGAGCATCCCCTCAGTTCCTTCATCCAAGTCATTTTTAAAGACGTTGAACAACAACGGGCCCAGGACAGAACCCTGCAGCACCCCTCTTGTCACTTTTCCCCAGGATGAGGAGGAACCATGAAGGACCCCTCTTTGGGTTCGGTCAGTCAAATCCACATAACAGTTTCCTCGTTCAGCCCACATATTACCAGCTTCCATGTAAATATTTCATGGGGGGACTTTGTCAATAGCCTTACTGAAATCAAGATGCGCTATTTTAACAGCTCTCCCCTGATCAACAAAGTTTGTAACTTCATCCAAAAAAAGGGGAGGAGAGATTTCTCTGGCTTGACTTGTTTTTGAGAAAGCCATGCTTTCATCTTCTATGTTTATATTGTGAAATCTTCAGATGAAGGGCACATAAATATTAAAAAATGATAATAAATAAGGATATTGACAAGCTGGAACATGTGCAAAGGAAGGCAATTTACAGTATGTCTTTATTTAATTTGTATAATACTCGACCAAGTGGTGCTGAATTGAAAAAAATATTGGTGGGAGGGGCCAGGTAAGGCCTGCCTTGCACAATCAATCACATGATGCAAGCATGCCCTTGGAATTGCGATGACTAGCAACTGGGGGGGGGGCCTTCAAATATATTATTGGGGGGCAAAGACCCCTCGGCCTCTAAGGGTAGGCTCCTAATCCCTGCACCCACAGGTCTAAGGATGGTTACAACATAAAAGCACAATATAAAAAAAAATAAACATCTATAACCCCCCCTCCCCACGACGTTTTAAAAGGACGTTACATGTCAATCAGCCAAAGGCCTGGTTAACAAGGTACGGATCTGCCTGTCTCCTAAAGCTGTATAACAGTTTTTCTTTTTTTTTCTTTTTAAATGATATTTATTAAAGTTTCACATGAAAAGAGACACATTAATAAAAAAAAAGAATTTAAAAAGAAAAAGAAAAATACACATTACAGGATACAAAAAGAAAAAAGAAAAAACAGTTAAAAACAATTCCATCTTTTCATCACTACTTTTACATTTACTTATTTCCCGGACCTCCTCATACCTCCCTCTTTTGTATTCCAATTCAGTTTGTTTGTCCAGCAATTCCTTTCCCTCCTTTTTAATCCCAATCCTTAATCTTAATATAATATAACATTAAATTTTTACCTATTAAAAACCAATTTTCCATTCTTTTATCCTTTTTAATCCTAATCCTTAATCTTGATCTATATGTAACTTTAAAGCCTGTACAGCGAGAAGCCACTTAATTTCAATCCAACATCACTCTAACATTCTTTAATTTTGCAATATTTCTGTAAGTAATCTTTGAATTTCTTCCAATCTTCTTCCACCGACTCTTCTCTCTGGTCACAGATTCTGCCAGTCATTTCCGCCAATTCCATATAGTCCATCAATTTCATCTGCCATTCCTCCAGTGTGGGTAGCTCTTGTGTCTTCCAATACTTTGCGATGAGTATTCTTGCTGCTGTTGTTGCATACATAAAGAAAGTTCTATCCTTTTTAACACCGATTGGCCGACTATGCCCAGGAGAAAGGCCTCTGGTTTCTTCAAGAAGGTATATTTAAATACCTTTTTTAATTCATTATATATCATCTCCCAGAAAACCTTAATCTTTGGGCACGTCCACCAAAGGTGAAAAAATGTACCTTCAGTTTCTTTACATTTCCAACATTTATTATCAGGCAAATGGTAGATTTTTGCAAGCTTAACTGGGGTTATGTACCACCTGTATATCATTTTCATAATATTCTCTCTTAGGGCATTACATGCCGTAAACTTCATACCTGTGGTCCATAACTGTTCCCAGTCAGCAAACATAATGTTGTGTCCAACGTCTTGTGCCCATTTAATCATAGCAGATTTCACCGTTTCATCCTGAGTGTTCCATTTCAGCAGCAAGTTATACATTCTTGACAAATTCTTAGTTTTGGGTTCTAACAGTTCTGTTTCTAATTTTGATTTTTCCACCTGGAAGCCAATTTTCTTGTCCAGATTGTATGCCTCCATTATCTGATAATAATGAAGCCAGTCTCGCACTTTGTTTTTTAATTTTTCAAAACTCTGCAATTTCAGTCTATCTCCATCTTGTTCCAAAATTTCCCAATATTTCGGCCATTTGACCTCCATATTGAGCTTTTTCAAGGCTTTCGCTTCCATTGGTGACAACCACCTTGGAGTTTTGTTTTCCAATAAATCCTTGTATCTTATCCAAACATTAAACAGTGCTTTCCTGACAATGTGATTTTTAAATGCTTTATGTGCTTTGACCTTATCATACCACAGATATGCATGCCATCCAAATACATTGTTAAAACCTTCTAGATCCAAAATGTCAGTGTTTTCAAGAAGCAGCCATTCTTTCAACCAGCAAAAGGCTGCTGATTCATAATAAAGTTTAAGGTCTGGCAGGGCAAATCCACCTCTTTCCTTTGCATCTGTTAGTATTTTAAATTTTATTCTGGGCTTCTTGCCCTGCCAGACAAATCTGGAAATATCTCTCTGCCACCTCTTGAAACAGTCCATTTTGTCCACAATTTGCAGTGTTTGAAACAAAAACAACATTCTAGGCAATACATTCATTTTTACCGCAGCAATACGGCCCAGCAGTGAAAGCTTCAAATTTGACCAAATTTCTAAATCTTTTTTCACTTCAGCCCAACATTTTTCATAGTTATCTTTAAATAAATTCCCATTTTTGCTGTCATGTTAATCCCCAGATATTTAACTTTCTTAACCACTGTTAAACCTGTCACATTCTGAAACCTCTCTCTCTCCATTGGTGTTAGATTTTCTCTAAAACCTTAGTTTTTAACTTGTTCAATTTAAATCCTGCAACCTGACCAAATTCTTGAATCAGTTCTAAAACCCTTTTGGTACTAGATTCTGGCTCCTGTAACGTCAATACTAAGTCATCTGCAAATGCTCTCAATTTGTACTGTTTAGCTCCGACCTGTATACCTTTAACCAGCTGGTCCCTTCTAATCATGTTCAGCAAAACCTCCAGGACCAAAATAAAAAGTAGTGGGGAAATTGGGCAACCTTGTCGTGTCCCTTTTTTTGTATTTTAAGTTCTTCCGTCACCACATTATTTACAATTAATTTAGCCTTTTGTTCTGAATAAATTGCACTTATACCATTTTCAAAGCCTTGGCCTACCCCCATACCCTGTAGGTTCTTCTTCATAAAGCTCCAAGAAATATTGTCAAAAGCTTTCTCCGCGTCCACAAATATCAAAACTGCTTTAGTATTTATATTCACTTCTAGTTTTTCCAAAATATCAATTATATTCCTCAAATTGTCAGACAAGTGTCTTCCTGGGAGAAAGCCCGCTTGATCTTTATGAATCTCTTCCATCAACACTTTTTTAAATCTCTTAGCCAAAATATCTGCAAAAATTTTGTAATCCACATTGAGTAATGATATGGGGCGGTAGTTCTTAAGCTGTGTCTTTTCAGTCTCTGTTTTCGGTACAAGTGTAATATATGCTTCTTTCCACGACTCTGGTGCTCTTCTCCCCTCCATTATTTCATTACAGACCTCTTTCAAAGGTTGTATTAACCATTCTTTCAAGGATCTGTAATATCTAGAAGTCAATCCATCCGGTCCTGGAGACTTACCCAATTGCATGTTTTGAATGGCACCTTCTATCTCCTGTTCAGTTATTTTATAGTTCAACATTAATTTATTTTCTTGAGAGATTTTTTGTAATCCATTTGTTTTCAAAAATTGATCTAGATCAGTTCCTTTCAGTGGCCCTTGTGTATATAGTTGTTTAAAGTACCTCTGGAAACAATTTCTGATCTCAGCTGGGTTCTGTATGTTCCTTCCTTCCACTTCTAAATTTGTAACTGTATTTAATTTTTGTCTTTTTTTCATTTGCCAAGCCAACAGTTTCCCACATTTGTTAGCCGACTCAAATGTCTTTTGTCTCATTTGTTTAATTTTCCATTCTATTTCCTGATTCATCATTTTCATGTATTGTACTTGGTGTAGCTTTAGTTCTCTCAGAATCTCTTGAGATTTTGGATTTGTTCTCAATCTTTTTCACTTTCCTTTATTTTCTCCAATATCTTATCCTTCTTCTCATTTTGAATTCTCTTCTTTACTGCATTCTGTTGTATCAGAAACCCTCTCATAACCGCTTTACTTGCGTCCCAGATTACTCTTTTTTCCACGTTGGTATTCATGTTTATCTCAAAATAATCTCTCAAGGTTTTTGGGGCCTTCTTTAACACTTCTTCGTCTCTAAATAAGGTGTCATTCATCCGCCATCTGAAGGAGCCAGTTGGTGTTAGTTTCATTTCCATCTTAACAGCATTATGGTCGGAGCAAGTTTTAGGGCAGATTTCCGCCTTTCTTGTCTTTGGTGCCATTCCTCTAGTTACCCATATTTGGTCAATTCTTGTCCATGTCATTTTGGCTTCAGAAAAGAAGGTTCCCTCTTTAGCCATGGGGTTTCTTGTTCTCCAGATATCAACTAAATCCAAATTGTCTGTCATCTCAAAAAAGGTTTTCGGTAGTCTACCATCCTTGGTGACTACCTGTCTTTGTGCCTTGCCCATATGTGTGGATACCACTCCATTCATGTCTCCCATCAAAATCATGTTATAATCCAAATAGTCCATCAAAGTCTCATGCAACTTCTTAAAAAAATCAGATTTCCCCTCATTTGGTGCGTAAATTCCTACTATCAAAATTTTTTCTCCTTGTGTTTGAATTTCAATTGCCACAAATCTTCCTTGGTCATCTTTAAAAATTAATTTCGGTGATAATCTGTCCTTTGCATAAATCACAACCCCTCTTTTTTTAACTTTGTCCAATGAAATAAACTCCTGACCAAGTCTTTTATTTATCAATAGTTTCCTGTGTAATCTTGTTATATGTGTTTCTTGTAGGCAAATCAAGTCCAATTGTTCCTTTTTTAATAAATGAAACACAGATTTCCTTTTCTGAGGGGAATTGAGACCATTACAATTCCAGCTTAGTAGTTGCAGGGCCATGATGTAATTATTTTGGTTCTCCTCCAACAGCACCCAGTGCCTGTTCCTGTTCCGTCGGTGGTATCACATTTTTCAGGCGGTCTTTTAGTTCCAGAGATAGTCCTGGTGTGTCTAAGGTTTCTCTTACAATTGCTCTTAACTCTCCAGTAACTTTCTTCTGTAGGTCTTCTCCATGGTCTCTCCAAAATTTGTCTTTGTCGTCTTCCGATCTTATTTTTCTCTTCTTTCCTTTGTAACTAAAGGATAGGCCTTGAGGAAATTCCCACCTAAAGTTAATTCCGTTACTTCTCAACAGAGTAACCAGGTCTTTGTAGTTAGACCTGAGATCCAGAAGGTGTTTCGAATATCCTTGAATATCTCCACTTTTGACTGTTGTATTTCCAGTGTCTTCTGGAAATGCAAACTCAAAATCTTGTCTCTCTCTTCTTTTGTTCGGAGAGTGATCAAACAATCTCTCACCTTCTTTCCCCCTCCTTTTCCAAGTCTAAAAGCATTCACTATTTTAAAACTGTCTTTCCCCAAATCTGGATTCCAAAAATCTAGGAATTCCTGCGTAAGAAATTCAACTAAATTGTCTTTCTCCACTTCAGGTACAGCTCTGACCCTTAAGTTCACTTGTTTCTCCTTCAACTCGATCATAGACAGGATTGACTTATGGTCTTCAAGTTGTTTATGTAGCGGTGGTATCTTCTCTTGAACCTCTGCAACAGTAGCTGTAGCAATTTCTTTAGCCTCTTCGGCAATCTCACGTGTCGAAGCAGATTCCTGTAATAATTTCTGAATAGTTTCTGTATTAGTATTTACTTTCTGTCCCAAATTATTGATACTTGCTGTATTTTGGTTAATACTTGTCGTATTTTGATCAATCTTATCCGATGCCTCTGCTACTTGTTTACTTATTCTATCCAAAGATTCATTAATTTTAGCCAGTGCCTGAGCAAGGGCATCGTCACTTGCCATACCTTTAGTTTTAGGTTGTGCCGATGAGCTTGCTGTTGGAACTCCTGGGGGGCCAGATGTCGAAGCCCTCCTTTGCAATCCACCGTCTGTGCGATATAGTCTGCCAGACCTTTTTGCTTGTAACAAATCTAACTTCTCTTTCCCATCTGCCATACCCCTCTAGATAAAACTCAAGGTCAGTCACACAGTCAGAGTCAAAGTTGTTTTGAAATGGAAAGTTCCAGGAAAACAGTGTGAGAAATTTCCTCAGGCCAGCTGCAGTTGTAGCTAGTTCCAAATTCCACTAGGGGGACACTGTAACAGTCATAAAGTTCTTAAAGTAATTTTCTTCTCCCTTAAGTCCCCCAATTCACCAGAAAGATAACAATCTATCTTAGACAGTTACTTTAGGACCAGGAGATACCTATCAGCAATATTGTATCCAAATTGTATTTCAGATGCAGGGCTAGCTGTCAAAATACGTTCAAAGACAGTACATTCTCTTAGGCTTTTTACTGTCACTGGGAACCCATTCCAGGGGGTTTGAGCGGTGGTTTTTATCTCCTCTTTCTCACTTCTTCTTGGGGAAATAACGTTCAAAACTCCCCCCCCTCTTCCCCCAAATTGATGGGGGGGAAATCCCGGTTAGATGATCGGATTGTAATCCTTTTACGCGTCTTTTAAAGCTTCCGCTTTCAAGTTCAATGCTTTGTTCTATCTACAAGAGCGGGAGGCTGACTTCCCTTTTATACCTCTCCGCTTCGGCCAATTACTTTCAATTTTTGTACAGTTCCTTTAATTAGGTAGTAATCCTATTCACGGATCGTTATTTTCGAAGCCAAATTGTCAAGGAAGAAAGGCAGCGCTCTCCGGCAACAGCTACGTGGCTTCACTCCACAGAAGAAGCAGACGACTCACAGCACAGCGCCGCTTCCCCGCTCTGTTCCGGAGACCGTTGCCGGGTTCCTTGGCAGATGGGGGGGGCGCAGACAGTGCCCGCCGAGTCCCAGGGTTACAGGCTTCACTCGCCTGTGGTTTCAGGGGTCCCTGCTGCGCCGAAGCGGTATCCGACCCTATTTCTGTGGAGCGGGTTCCCTCCGAATCAGAGGGAATCCGCCATTACCGTTGGCGCCACCTCCGGAAGTCCACCTCCGGTTTTTCCAACCTTTGTATGGATTCTTTGATGGGAAGTGAGAGAGTAGCTCCGACTAAAGCTCTTTCCGCATTCCACACACTGATAGGGTTTCTCCCCTGTATGAATTTTTTGATGGGAAGTGAGAGAGGAGCTATCAGTGAAGTTCTTCCCACATTCCACACATTGATATGGCTTCTCCCCTGTATGAATTCTGTGGTGCTTAGTGAGATCACAGCTCTGACTGAAGCTCTTTCCACATTCCACACACTGATAGGGTTTCTCTCCTGTATGAATTCTGTGATGGGAAGTGAGATCACTCTTATGACTGAAGCTCTTTCCACATTCCACACACTGATAGGGTTTCTCCCCTGTATGAATTTTGTGATGGGAAGTGAGAGATGAGCTCTTCCTGAAGCTCTTTCCACATTCCACACACTGATAGGGTTTCTCCCCTGTATGAATTTTTTGATGGGAAGTGAGATCGGAGCTCTGACGGAAGCTCTTTCCACATTCCACACACTGATAAGGTTTCTCCCCTGTATGAATTCTTTGATGGGAAGTGAGATAGTCGTTCCGACTGAAGGTCTTTCCACATTCTATGCACTGAAAGGGTTTGTACCCTGTATGAATTCTTTGATGGGAATTGAGAGAGGAACTCCTACTGAAGCTCTTTCCACATTCCACACACTGATAGGGTTTCTCTACTGTATGAATCTTCTGATGGGAAGTGAGATTGTGGCTGTGAATGAAGCTCTTTCCACATTCCACACACTGATAGGGTTTCTCCCCTGTATGAATTTTTTGATGGGAAGTGAGATGGGACCTATCAGTGAAGTTCTTCCCACATTCCACACATTGATATGGTTTCTCCCCTGTATGAATTCTGTGATGGGAAGTGAGAGATGCACTATGACTGAAGCTCTTTCCACATTCCACACACTGATAGGGTTTCTCCCCTGTATGAATTCTTTGGTGGGAGTTGAGAGATCCACTATGACTGAAGCTCTTTCCACATTCCATGCACTCATAGGGTTTCTCGCCTGTATGAATTCTCTGGTGTTTAGTGAGCTGGGAGCTCTGACTGAAGCTCTTTCCACATTCCACACACTGATAGGGTTTCTCCCCTGTATGAGTTCTTTGATGGGAAAGAGAGAGTCTCTCCGACTGAAGCTCTTTCCACATTCCACACACTGATAGGGTTTCTCCCTGTATGAGTTCTTTTGATGGGAAAAGAGAGAGTCTCTCCGACTGAAGCTCTTTCCACATTCCACACACTGATAGGATTTCTCCCCAGTATGAATTTTTTGATGGGAAGTGAGAGAGGAGCTATCAGTGAAGTTCTTCCCACATTCCACACATTGATATGGTTTCTCCCCTGTATGAATTCTTTGATGGGAAGTGAGATTGTGGCTGTGACTGAAGCTCTTTCCACAATCCATGCACTGATAGGGTTTCTCCCCTGTATGAATTCTCTGATGGGATATGAGCTGAGCTTTCTGCCTGAAGCTCTTTCCACAATCCATGCACTGATAGGGTTTCTCCCCTGTATGAATTCTTTGATGGGAGGTAAGAGTGAAGTTCTTGCTGAAGCTCTTTCCACATTCCACGCACTGATAGGGTTTCTCCCCTGTATGAATTCTTTGATGGGAAGTGAGAAAGGAGCTCTTCCTGAAGCTCTTTTCACATTCCATGCACTGATAGGGTTTCTTTCTAATGAGATTTCTTTGATGGGATGTGGAATGGGAGCTGTGACTGCAGCTGTCTCCATACTCCAAATTTTTCCGTGGCTTCTCCTCTCTGGGGATTTTCTTTTGGTCACCCATGTTCTCGATTTCCAATACATCTCAATCTGCAATGGAGGCAAAAAGGGATTAGAGCCTCAAGAACAAATGAAGAACTGAAGGGAGTTGGGTGAGTGTTCATTACCTTTGTTGTTTCTCATTAACCAACATATTTATTATTAGATTCTAATGGTTGTTGAATGTTGCTTTTTTAATATATAGTAGTGGCCAAAATTGTAGAAGCCTTTGGGGGAAAGTGTATTTCAGAGGTTTGATGGCTCATAACAGCACTTCTTTTGGAGTAATACCATGAAATTATTTAGCAATGGACAGATAATTTAATCAAGAATGTAATGCAACAAACTTTGTTCACTTATCTGTATTAAATTAAAAAGTCATAGCCAAATAACCAGAAAAAGGAAGCAAACTTGCTTAGGTTGACTTTTGTCAGCGTTACAGGTAGGTAGCCGTGTTGATCTTCCTTAGCCGAAACAAAATAACTAAGCATCTAAGTTTGTTATTGGTAGGAGCTGGTATCTGAAAAAGTGTGCATGCACACGAAAGCTCATACCAATAACAAACTTTGTTGATCTCTAAGGTGCTACTGGAAGGATTTTGTTTTGTTTTGTTTTGTCAGTGTGTTATGTGATTGCTATCAAGTTGTTGTTGATTCTTTTGTGTTCTTTCATTTAGCGAGTTTGCAGAACATGATAAAAAATTTAAAATGGCACAAAGAGTTGACTGGTCAACCATAAAGCCATGTAAAATAGTACTATTAAGTGAACAAGGCTATAGTTATGGAGAAATTAGAAGCAAGATTGGGGGAAACATAACAAAAGCTGGCATTTCCAAATTTTTGAAGAGGTATAAGGAGACTCAGTTACTACAAAATCAGACTGGTAAAGGCAGGAAAAGGTGCACAACAGCAAGTGACGATTGAAAATGGAGAGACTACTGAACGTGACAGAAGAAAATCATCTGGGTGTTTACAAGATGACATGGTGCAATGTAATGTGAAGTTGAGTGCAAGGACTGGTCTGAATGCTAGAATTCCAAGGGAAAAGCCATTATCTCTCAAGCAAAGGTGGAAAAGATTAAACTGGGCTACAACCCATGTTAACTGGACAGCAGAACAATGGGACAGTGTTATTTGGAGTGATGAGACCCAAATTTCCTTGCTTGGTACTAATGGCATGAAATATGCGAGGAGAAGAATCAGAGATTTGCATCAGGGGTTGGCAATCTGTGGCCTATGGGCCAAAAGCGGCCCACGAGCGGCCGCCTGAACCGAGCCATCTGCTCAGCAGGTTCCCATGTGCTGTGCTAAACCGGCGCAGCGCAGCACAGGGACTCACTTCTGCGGCGCCGGAAATCACTTCTGCAGAGATCCAGACGGGAGAGATCGCACTCATGCGCGCGATCTTACCCACGGATCCGGTTTGTGGGAGTGAAGTGGCCCAGACGGGGTAAGGCTTGCCGACCCGATTTATATCCTACTTGTATTACACTGACCGTGAAACACCCAGATAGTGTGATGATCTGGGGTTGTATGACAGCAAAAGGTGTGGGCAGAATTTGTCTCATAAAACGGAATATAAATGCTCCAAAAAACATAAATGAAATACTTGAGCCCAAACTGAAGCGTTCCACATGTGATTTTTCCCCAGATACTGAAGCATTTAGATATATTTATATAAATATTTACTGATTTATTTTTATTTTCTCTTTCAGCAGGATTCAGCTCCATGTCATGTTGCTGCTGTGTGCAAAAGGTGGTTTCAAGAGAATCAATTCCACTGCTGGAATGGCCTGGGAATAGCCCAGACCTTAACCCAATCAGAAATCTATAGAGCCAACTAAAGAAACTTGTTAGTCAGAAGCAAACTAGCAATAAAGCCCAATTAATAGAGGCAATAATTCCATCTTGGTTTCACATTATTACAGCTGCAGAACTAAAAAACTTGCTTCACTCCATGGGAAGACGTTGCAAGGCCAGAATTAAAGCTAAAGTTTCCCAAACTCAGTATTAATTGACATGGTGAGAATTTCTGTTAGAAGATTGGCATATGAAAATGATGGACTTTGCAAATCTGGTGACACTGACAGGAAAAATTCAAAACCAGCACAATTAAGTATTCCAGAAGGGTTGGAGTAAATTTATACGATATCTGAAAGATTATTGTAAGCAATTAACATCACTAGTAGGGTTGTCTGAAGACTTGTAATGAGAAATTTTCTACCTTTCTATATTTAAATTTTGAGCCATTCTGTAATGAGTGTAATAGGAATTGGAAAATGTACTGTCAGGGAACTGACATCGGAGCTAGAGGCGGAGGGAAGGCTCTCAAATGATGCTGGAGAAGGGCCCAGCAGGGAGAGAGGCAGCTCAGCAGAGGGGGAAGCAAATCAGCGCAACACCAGGGATAAAGGGGGGCAGATGGGGGAATCGGCAAGAGGGCTCCAGGACTCTTCACTGGACACCAGCGGGGAGAGCACGGGTCCTCTGCTACCCACGCCCTCCCTGCGCAGAAGACTTCCGCGCAGGGAGAGTAGGAGGAGACTTGGCGTCAAACAACTTTTATGTTGGAAAAGGTTTAAGAAACGCCCACTGACGGATTCTGCTAGCGACTGAGGCAGCCACGAAGTGAAGGGCTGTCCAGCCAGAAAGGTTTAACAAGGCAACATAGCCAGGAGAGGCGGCAACTTACGCACGAGCAACCCCATACCCATTACATGTACAAATTGCAATGATATAAATGTTAATTTCGAAATCTGAGGCCGGAGGGGATAATAATAATAATAATAATAATAATAATTTATTATTTGTACCCCGCCCATCTGGCTGGGTTTCCCCAGCCACTCTGGGCAGCTTCCATAGAAACCAAAAATACAGTAAAATATCACAGATTAAAAACTTCCTGAACAGGGCTGCCTTAAGATGTCTTCTAAATGTCAGGTAGTTATTTATCGCTTTGACATCTGATGGAAGGGCGTTCCACAGGGCGGGCGCCACTACCGAGAAGGCCCTCTGCCTGGTTCCCTGTAGCTTTGCTTCTCGCAATGAGGGAACCGCCAGAAGGCCCTCGGTGCTGGATCTCAGCGTCCAGGCAGAACGATGGGGGTGGAGACGCTCCTTCAGGTATACTGGACCAAGGCCGTTTAGGGCTTTAAAGGTCAACACCGGCACTTTGAATTGTGCTCGGAAATGTACTGGGAGCCAATGTAGGTCTTTCAAGACCGGTGTTATGTGGTCTCGGCGGCCGCTCCCAGTCACCAGTCTAGCTGCCGCATTCTGGATTAGTTGTAGTTTCCGAGTCACCTTCAAAGGTAGCCCCACGTAGAGCGCATTGCAGTAGTCCAAGCGGGAGATAACTAGAGCATGCACCACTCTGGCGAGACAGTCTGCAGGCAGGGAGGGTCTCATCCTGCGTACCAGATGGAGTTGGTAGACAGCTGCCCTGGACACAGATTTGACCTGCACCTCCATGGACAGCTGTGAGTCCAAAATGACTCCCAGGCTGCGCACCTGGTCCTTCAGGGGCACAGTTACCCTATTCAGGACCAGGGAGTCCTCCACACCAGCCCGCCCCCTGTCCCCCAAAAACAGTAATTCTGTCTTGTCAGGATTCAGCTTCAATCCATTAGCCGCCATCCATCCTCCAATCGCCTCCAGGCACTCACACAGGACCTTCACCGCCTTCACTGGTTTTGATTTGAAAGAGAGGTAGAGCTGGGTATCATCTGCATATTGATGGACACCCAGTCCAAACCCCCTGATGATCTCTCCCAGCGGCTTCATATAGATGTTAAAAAGCATGGGGGAGAGGACAGAACCCTGAGGCACCCCACAAGTGAGGGCCCAGGGGTCTGAACACTCATCCCCCACCACCACTTTTTGGACACGGCCCAGGAGGAAGGAACAAAACCACTGTATGACAGTGCCCCCAGCTCCTCAAGACGGTCCAGAAGGATGTTATGGTCGATTGTATCAAAGGCCGCTGAGAGATCCAGCAGAACCAGGAAACAACTCTCACCTTTGTCCCTAGCTCGCCGGAGATCATCAACCAGTGAGACCAAGGCAGTTTCAGTCCCATGATGAGGCCTGAATCCCGATTGGAAGGGATCCAAATGGTCCGCTTCTTCCAGGTGTGCCTGGAGTTGTTCAGCAACCACGCACTCAATCACCTTGCCCAAGAATGGAAGATTTGAGACTGGGCGATAGTTGGCCATACTGGCCGGGTCTAAAGATGGTTTTTTAAGAAGCGGTTTAATGACTGCCTCTTTCAGCGGATCTGGGAATGTTCCCTCACAGAGGGAAGCATTCACCACCCCGCAGAGCCCATCGCCCAGCCCTTCCCGGCTTGCTTTTATTAGCCAGGATGGGCAAGGATCAAGGAGACAGGTGGTTGGTTTCACGCATCCAAGCAGGGAAGGAAGTTGAGGCTCTAAAGAGCCAGGGTGGTACAGCGGATAATGATGGTACAAATGTACAATATTAAATGGAGAATAATTTTAAAAATTATATATATAAGAAAAAACAGTAATTTACTGTTCAAGGTTTATTGTGGGGGTGTTAGGTTCCCAGGTGTTGGAGGGGGCGCTGCTGAGCTCTGTGGAAATGTATGAGGTTTGTCACATAGAGGTATTTTTTGAATTTCCAGGCAGATAGGACAATACCACAGAGAGACTTACCAAGAGAGGCCACGATCCCACGATTCTCCTCCATGATGCCCTTGTGCAGAGCTTTCTGGTCAGGATCCAGCAACGCCTACTCCTCTTCAGTGAAACAAACAGAGATGTCTTCAAAGCAAACTGCACCCTAAAAGAAAAACGGAAATGTCCTCCTCTGAAACAGGATCAATATGATCTGCTAAACAATGCTCTGTTCTTTCCTTCCTCTTAATTGCTGCGTTGTTTCAGTAGGATTGCTTTGCTGCACATTTTTATTATGGATGCTTATTTTAACGCTTTAATGGAATTCTTTTATTCTGGGTATTCATCTTTGTACTCCGCCTTGTGTTTTCCACGTTATTCTGCCTACGCAAGCATTCTAGTTTCCCTGATGGAAGGATCCACTTTCTCCTCTCCTAGTGAGTTGTTCTGGGGAGGTTCCCTCTCAATGCCCTAGAGCCAAATTCAAGGGGTTCATGGGGGCATCGAGGAGTGGGGGGCAGGCTATATTTCGCAGCAGATGGGGCTGGCTAGGTGAATCCTGGACATTATTTGTTCTCGTCTGCAATGCAGGACTTGATGACCCTTGGGGTCCCTTTCAACTCTAGGATTCCATGAAAGCTGCAACTACAGATGAATCCTACAGGCGACATTCAGAAGGCTGGTGTCACAGAGTTATCTGGGCAGGAAATCCCACAGTTCACAGCTGGAGTTAACTCTTTATCAGCAAGAACACAATATTCACAGACTTGGCTGAGTTTCAGGCCGAATGAGAAGAGCAGCTCATTCCCAGAGGGTCTGTCAGTTTGCATTTCTGAGTGCAGAAAGGATGGATCTGATATTGATATTTCCCATACTATTTAATTCAAGAGGGTTCCGGAAGCTTCTCTGCGTAAAAGAAACAAGCAGAAGGTTCCTGATGTTTGGGTTATTCCTTCCGAGAAGCTGAGTACAGCTGGGTTAAAGTGGCTCTGTTCTCTCTTCTGTCAAGGTCAAGCTGACTGTAAGAAGAGGCCAGAAGGAGCCGGGGTTTCAATTTCTCTCTCTCTCTCTCTCTTCCCTCTGGTGTTCTGTACATAGTATGTGTTAAGGTTAAGGTTAAGTGTTAAGGTTTAGACTTATAATAAGTTGTGGTAAGTTTAGGTTAAGTCTGCTGCAACTGGATTTCTGATGGACAGGGCCAATCCTGTACATTTTGGATCTGTGACCAGTATCCTCATTTGTCTTCAGTAGCAGTAAAGCTCTGCTGGGTGAAATACAATTGCCTCTGATCTATTTTGGGGGATCCTGCAACATGTTTAGATTTTACTCTGCTAACTATACATTGGAGTTCTGCTCTGGGTCAGTATTGAGCAGAATTCCCTGAGCCTCTTCCTCCATGAAATCAGTTGCTGAGAGTGAAGGCCCCTGGCTCCCCACAGCTTTCCAAGTCCCCTCCGCTCTGGGGTTCAAGCGATCCAACAGTGCAGCCTGCCTTTGCTCCTCCATTGTCAGACGTCTCCGGGCTCTGAGAGACAAGCAGGGAGGGGGCTTCTGGCAGAAGGAGAGGGAGCCAGGGTCTTTTGCCTCACCATCCCCACTACTGACTCCCTGTTGCTACTCAGCTTCCAAAAAAAAAAGTGTCCCCGGATTCATTGAAAAATATCTGGTAACCATACTCTAGCCCTCCTGGAAGGAAGATTGCAATGCAAAATGTGGAGGCAACGGAAGGGATTTATGTGATGTGAATCAGCCTGGTTGCTGCTGCCTTCCAGTAAATAATAATAATAATAATAATAATAATAATTCTGCATGCCAAGCAGATGCTCTTGGTTCCCCATATTTCACTAGCCTTTCAACGTTATTCTATTAGCAACTGTGGAGATTCCACCTGCCTCTTTCGAAAGGAGGAAACTCGCCTGATTAAAGGATTTGAGGTGATGTATCATTTGTATACTTTTTATGAGTTCTATGTTTTCAATGTTCCTGAGATCTTTTGATGAAGGGTGGTATATCAATTCAATTAACAACAACAACTATTATTAATATAATAATAATAATAATAATAATAATAATAATAATAATAATAAATTATTTATACCCCGCCCATCTGGCTGGGCCTCCCCAGCCACTCTGGGCGGCTTCCATAGAAACCAAAAATACAGTAAAATATCACACGTTAAAAACTTCCCTGAACAGGGCTGCCTTAAGATGTCTTCTGAATGTCAGGTAGTTGTTTATCGCTTTGACATCTGCTGGAAGGGCGTTCCACAGGACGGGCGCCACTACCGAGAAGGCCCTCTGCCTGGTTCCCTGTAACTTTGCTTCTTGCAATGAGACCTCAGCGTCCGGGCAGAACAATGGGGGTGGAGATGCTCCTTCAGGTATACTGGACCGAGGCCGTTTGGGGCTTTAAAGGTCAGCACCAACACTTTGAATTGTGCTCGGAAACGTACTGGGAGCCAATGTAGGTCTTTCAAGACCGGTGTTATATGGTCTCGGCGGCCGCCCCCAGTCACCAGTCTAGCTGCCGCATTCTGGATTAGTTGTAGTTTCCGAGTCACCTTCAAAGGTAGCCCCACGTAGAGCGCATTGCAGTAGTCCAAGCGGGAGATAACCAGAGCATGCACCACTCTGGCGAGACAGTCCGCAGGCAGATAGGGTCTCAGCCTACGTACCAGATGGAGCTGGTAAACAGCTGCCCTGGACACAGATTTGACCTGTGCCTCCATGGACAGCTGTGAGTCCAAAATGACTCCCAGGCTGCGCACCTGGTCCTTCAGGGGCACAGTTATCCCATTCAGGACCAGGGAGTCCTCCACACCTGCCCGCCCCCTGTCCCCCAAAAACAGTACTTCTGTCTTGTCAGGATTCAACCTCAATCTGTTAGCCGCCATCCATCCTCCAACCGCCTCCAGACACTCACACAGGACCTTCACTGCCTTCACTGGTTCTGATTTAAAAGAGAGGTAGAGCTGGGTATCATCCACATACTGATGAACACCCAGCCCAAACCTCCTGATGATCTCTCCCAGCGGCTGCATGTCAAATGTTGAAAAGCATGGGGGAGAGGACAGAACCCTGAGGCACCCCACAAGTGAGAGCCCAGGGGTCTGAACACTCATCCCCCACCACCACTTTCTGAACACGGCCCAGGAGGAAGGAGCGGAACCACTGTATGACAGTGCCCCCAGCTCCCAGCCCCTCAAGACGGTCCAGAAGGATGTTATGGTTGATGGTATCAAACGCTGCTGAGAGATCCAGCAGAACTAGGAAACAGCTCTCACCTTTGTCCCTAGCCCGCCGGAGATCATCAACCAGTGCGACCAAGGCAGTTTCAGTCCCATGATGAGGCCTGAATCCTGACTGGAAGGGATCCAAATGGTCCGCTTCTTCCAGGTGTGCCTGGAGTTGTTCAGCAACCACTCGCTCAATCACCTTGCCCAAGAATGGAAGATTTGAGACTGGGCGATAGTTGGCCAT
The DNA here is from genome assembly GCA_947686815.1 of Podarcis lilfordi. Taxonomy (NCBI): domain Eukaryota; kingdom Metazoa; phylum Chordata; class Lepidosauria; order Squamata; family Lacertidae; genus Podarcis; species Podarcis lilfordi. Next base: position 27,989 of record CANTUW010000010.1, read on the forward strand.
CGTGGCCGCATCTAAAGATGGTTTTTTAAGAAGCGGTTTAATAACCGCCTCTTTCAGCGGGTCTGGGAAGGCTCCTACATGGAGGGAAGCATTCATCACCCCATGAAGCCCATCGCCCAGCCCTTCCAGGCTAGCTTTTATAAGCCAGGATGGGCAAGGATCCAGGAGACAGGTGGTTGGTTTCACTCGTCCAAGCAGCCTGTCCACATCCTCAGAGGTAACAGATTGGAATTGATCCCACTCAACTTGACTAGACAAAACTCTAGCACTCTCCCGCCCCGGCCGTGCTCCCACGGTGGAGTCTACTTCTTCCCGAATCTGAGCGATTTTATCTGCAAAAAACTTTGCAAAATCATTGCAGGAGATCATGTGGCCCGTACTGGGCGCAGATGTCGCAGGTGGTTCCGCTAAATTGTGAACCACCTGAAAAAGTCTCCTGCTGCTGTTTTCTGCAGATGCAATAGAGGCGGTGAAGAAATTCTTCTTCGCCGTCGCTATCGCCACTTGGTAGGCTCGACATTGAGCTCTAACCTGTGTCCGGTTAGATTCAGAATGGGTTATCCGCCACCGGCGCTCTAGCCGTCTCAACAATTGTTTCATTGCCCTCAGATCCGTGGAAAACCATGGGGCTGTCCGGGCTCCATGCAATCGGAGAGGGCGCTTCGGAGCCAAACAGTCAATAGCCCTGGTTAACTCCACATTCCAGCGGGACACCAGGGAATCAACTGAAAGGCCATCAACATGGGATAAAGCATCCCCTACCACTCTCTGGAAACCATTTGGATCCATTAAGTGGCGGGGGCGGACCATCCAAATTGGTCCCACCTCCCTGCAGAGGGGAAGGGTCGCGGAGAAGTCCAGTTGCACCAGGAAGTGATCTGACCATGGCACTTCTTTCGTTTCGCTTTTACTTAGTGTCAGATCACCAACATCCATAGAGGTAAACACCAGGTCCAAGGCATGTCCGCAACTATGGGTTGGGCCAGACTTATTCAGGGACAGCCCCATGGAGGCCATGCTTTCCACGAAGTCCCGAGCGGCCCCTTGTAAGGTCGTGTCGGCATGGATGTTAAAATCCCCTAGGACGACCAAGCTAGGTGTCTCCAGGAGAACATCCGCCACGACCTGAAGCAGCTCGGGCAGGGAATCCTTGGTGCAGCGGGGAGGTCGGTACACCAAAAGGAATCCTGTAACTGCCCCTATTGTCCAACTTCCAGAACATGCACTCAGAGAACTGGGTCTTCCCAATAGGACGCCTGGTGCAAACTAATGACTTCCTAAAAATCACTGCAACCCCCCCTCCCCGCCACATGACCTGGGTTGCTGTGTGTGTAATGGAAACCTGGTGGACAAGCAGCGGCAAGGACAGGCCCATCTGCTTCATCCAACCAAGTCTCTGTTACACATGCCAGGTCAAGTCCTCCACCCATGATCAAGTCATGGATGGCAGTGGTCTTATGAATCATTGACCTGGCATTGCACAGCAACACTTTCAGGTCATGTGGGTATCCCTTGCTGATTCTAGTATCCATCCGGTCAGGACCAGACCCGGAGGCAGGAATAGTCCTCAGACAACGACTAAACCTGCCTCCTCTGTAATGACATGGTCTGGTCTTAGCGTAACTCCTCCTCCTACCCGTGATCACTGAGATTGGTTGTCCCAGTGCATCCCCCCCTGTGGAACATGCCCCAGCCATTTTGTGGGCTGGGGCCCACTCCCCGGCAGCCCTGACCCCTCCCCTTAAGAACAAAATAACACCTTAAACAAACAAACAAAACCAATAAAACAATACAAACAAAAAACTGTAAAAATTACAAAAACATCAAAATCCAAAAAAAGTCCCCAAGCCCAACCAAACATCCATCCCACCCCCACCCCCCACATACATTATCATTTATACCCCACCCATCTGGGTGGTCTTCCCCAGCCACTCTGGGAGGCTTCCAACAAAATATTAAAATACAGTAATGCATCAAAGATTAAATGCTTCCGTAAAGTAAATGCATGAATTTGGAACTGACTGACAAGGGAGTCATTTGCATCTTGTGAAAAATGGATGCTTGGCTCTAGTGGGGGTCCTCACCCGGGGGTCCTCAGGAGTTGCTCCCCCCACCCCCACTTCTGGGCACATTTCCCCCCTGCTTCTGTCTCCTTTTCTAGCACTTGGACTCTCTGCCGCTCTCCAGACAGACTCCTGGGGTGGGGTCTCTTTTTCTTTGCTCTGAGGGCCAGCTAAATTCATACTCTTTGCTGTTAACCATATTCCCAAAGACTTGCCTTGCAATTCTTCCACCATATCTTAAACTGTATTTTTAGTTAACCTTTTCATCTTGGCCTTATTAAGCTTAAAACCAGCTAGTTGCCCAAATTCTATCTTCTTTTCTTGCACTTGGACTCTGCCACTTTCAAGACAGACTCCTGGGGTGGGGTCCCTTTTTCTTTGCTCTGAGGGCCAGGTATGTACCTGGCAAACCCCCTGAGGGCCAAAGACATTGCCCTTGAAATTTAGGAAGCTAACTTATTATTATTATTCTCTTAGATGGCTGAACACACACACAGCCATTGATGCCCAGGTCCCTGGAGGCTCAGTGAGTAGCAGCGCCCATTTCCGGTTGCTTTGCCAGCAACAATCCCTTTGGGAGAGAGAGGATGTGGTCCTGGGATGCCCTGCTCTGGGTGCGAGGGGATTGCTGCCGTGGCCTCCGTGGGGAGCTGCCCTGGGAGACACCGGGAAACTGGTCCCCAATGCAGCAGCCAGACTCTGGGCTGGGATCCCTCTCTTTACTCCTCTCCTTTCTCTCCCACCTTTTCTTCCTCCCTCCCCGTGGGGTTTTCTGGGGGGGGGGGCTAGTCCACCTCCTCGTCCAGCTTTGGAAAACCATTTGCAGATGTTTCCTCTTTTGTGCAGTGACGCTGAGAGACGTCACAGAGAGTTAAAGTCCAGGGATTCTTTTGTTTACAGAAGGGAGATCTTTTCTGAAAGGGGGGGGAGGAGGGTCAAATGAGTTTGGGATCCTCTACTCTGCAGGAAGGAGAGCGTGGCAGACCTGGCCCCTCCCTGGCAGGACCCTCTCCTCTCTGACTTGGGGTCCCCCCCCCCCCGCTCTCTCCTGCCCTGATCTTCCTCCTGGGGAGTCTGGCAAAAAGCTCTGGCTCTCAGCCCCGGGGCTCCTTCCTCCTCTGGGTAGCAGGAGCATAAGGGGGGGTCTTTGCACCCCTGACCCTCTCCTCCCTGACTTGGGGTCCCCCCAGGCCCCTCCCCTGCTGCAGCCCTGGGACCCCCACCAGATCCCAGAGAGAGAGGAGACTCACCAGATCCCAGAGAGAGAGGAGACTCACCAGATCCCAGAGAGAGAGGAGACTCACCAGATCCCAGAGAGAGAGGAGACTCACCAGATCCCAGGAGGGACAGCGAGGCAGGAAAGGACTGGGGAAGGGGGGGGGATTGGCTCTGGAGGACTTGGCCCCCCTTGCTTCCTGGCCTCTCTAGGAAGGCAGCTCGGTCCCCTTTAACCCTTGCAAGGCCAGTCCGCCCAGCTCAGCCCTTCCTCGCTCTCGCCATCCCAGAATTGGGCTCTGAGAAGAGAAGCCTCCCTGGCAAAGAGAGGAGGCCTGGCGTGGCGAAGAGGAGGGAAGACTAAGGAAGAAGAAGAGCCTTGCTGCCTGGGAAGCCGGAAACCTCATCCTGTCCTCTCTAGGAAGGCAGCTCGGTTCCCTTAACCCTTGCAGTGCCGAGTCCCCCCAGCTCAGCCCCCCCCCCCGCATTGCACACTCACTTAGCCAGGGCAGAACTCATTTCTGTTCTTTTGAATGGCTCTAAGGGGGCAGCTTCCCTCTGGCTCCGCCTATTGGGGGGGGTCTTTGGCTCTTGGCTGAGCTCTGAGCATCTCCCTCCGTTGGTCGGAAACGGGTCTGCATAAAAGGCGGATCTACACGGATCCTCATGGATCCTCCACTTTTTAAAAAATAATTCCAACAAATGCAGTGTCAAATCACACCTAGAAGGCACGCCTACAAACTGGACTATAAAAAACGTGGATCCAACACTTTACCGCGCTGCAGCACCACAAAAACATGGATCCGAGGCACGGATCCTCATGAATTCATATGATTTTTATATTGAAACAAAATAAAAACACCATGATACTGTAGACCACATCTTAGTCGGTAGGAGGAACCAAAAAAATCACGCATCCACTGTTTCGTGGTGCCGCAATGGCGCAAAAACATGGTTAACAATCTCGGATCCTCATGAATCCTCATGATTTTTGCACTAGATCAGCCCAAACTCACTTTCAAATTACACATCATGTCCAGGGGCACAGCATCCACCACAGAAATCACGGATCCATGGCTTCCTGGCCATACCATGGCCCAAAAACGTGGTTTTCAAGAACGGATCCTCATGGATCCTCACACTTTTTGCATTGGGCCAACCCAAACTCACCGTCAAATCACACATCATAGCCAGGGGCACAGCCTACACCACAAAAAACTTGGATCCACGCCTGCCTGGCCACGCCCTGGCCCAAAAACGTGGTTCCGAAGCACGGATCCTCATGAATCCTCATGATTTTTGCACTAGATCAGCCCAAAGTCACCATCAGATCAAACATCATGGCCAGCAGCACAGCATGCAACACAAAAATCACGGATCCACGGCTTCCGGACCATATCGTGGCCCAAAAACGTGGTTTTGAAGCACGGATCCTCATGGGTCCTCATGCTTTTTGCATTGGGCCACCCCAAACTCACTGTCAAATCACACATCATGTCCAGGGGCACAGCCTGCACCACAAAAAACTCGGATCCACGGCTTCCTGGCCACTCCATGGCCCAAAAACGTGGTTCCGAAGCTCGGATCCTCATGGATCCTCACGCTTTTTGCACTAGATCAGCCCAAACTCACTGTCAAATCACACACCATGTCCAGGGGCACAGCTTACACCACAAAAAACTTGGATCCACGGCTTCCTGGCCACTCCATGACCCAAAAACGTGGTTTTGAAACACGGATCCTCATGGATCCTCACGCTTTTTGCATTGGGCCAACCCAAACTCACTGTCAAATCACATATCATACCCAGGGGCAGAGCCTGCACCACAGAAAACTCGGATCCACGGCTTCCTGGCCACTCCATGGCCCAAAAACGTGGTTTTCAAGAACGGATCCTCATGGATCCTCACGCTTTTTGCATTGGGCCAACCCAAACTCACTGTCAAATCACACATCATGTCCAGGGGCACAGCTTACACCACAAAAAACTCGGATCCACGGCTTCCTGGCCACTCCATGGCCCAAAAACGTGGTTTTGAAGCACGGATCCTCATGGATCCTCACGCTTTTTGCATTGGGCCAACCCAAACTCACCGTCAAATCACACATCATTCCCAGGGGCACAGCTTACACCACAAAAAAACTCGGATCCACGGCTTCCTGGCGAACCCATGGCCCAAAAACGTGGTTTTGAAGCTCGGATCCTCATGGATCCTCACGCTTTTTGCATTGGGCCAACCCAAACTCACCGTCAAATCACACATCATAGCCAGGGGCACAGCTTACACCACAAAAAACTCGGATCCACGGCTTCCTGGCCATACCGTGGCCCAAAAACGTGGTTCCGAAGCTCGGATCCTCATGGATCCTCACGCTTTTTGCATTGGGCCAACCCAAACTCACCGTCAAATCACACATCATAGCCAGGGGCACAGCTTACACCACAAAAAACTCGGATCCACGGCTTCCTGGCCACTCCATGGCCCAAAAACGTGGTTCCGAAGCTCGGATCCTCATGGATCCTCACGCTTTTTGCATTGGGCCAACCCAAACTCACTGTCAAATCACACATCATGTCCAGGGGCACAGCTTACACCACAAAAAACTCGGATCCACGGCTTCCTGGCCACTCCATGGCCCAAAAACGTGGTTCCGAAGCTCGGATCCTCATGGATCCTCACGCTTTTTGCATTGGGCCAACCCAAACTCACCGTCAAATCACACATCATAGCCAGGGGCACAGCTTACACCACAAAAAACTCGGATCCACGGCTTCCTGGCCACTCCATGGCCCAAAAACGTGGTTTCGAAGCACGGATCCTCATGGATCCTCACGCTTTTTGCATTAGGCCACACCTAAATCACTGTCAAATACACATCATGGCCAGGGGCACAGCATCCACCACAAAAAACTGAGATCCGCGGCTTCCTGGCCACTCCATGGCCCAAAAACGTGGTTTTGAATCACAGAGCCACACCGATCCTCACACTTTTTGCATTGGGCCAGCCCAAACTCACCGTCAGATCACACATCATAGCCAGGGGCACAGCCTGCACCACAAAAAACTCGGATCCACGGCTTCCTGGCAACACCGTGGACCAAAAACCTGGTTTTGAAGCACGGATCCTCATGGATCCTCACACTTTTTGCACTAGATCAGCCCAAAGTCACTGTCAAATCACAAATCAATGTCCAGGGGCACAGCCTGCACAACAAAACCTCGGATCCACGGCTTCCTGGCAACACCGTGAACCAAAAACCTGGTTTTGAAGCACGGGTCCTCATGGATCCTTAGGTTTTTTATGTTTGGTCACCCTGAAATCACTATCAAATCACACATGATGTATATGACCACAGAATGAACCACAAAAACCACAGAGCACAGCCAAGGAACAAACACTATATTAAATACTTTAATCCTCATGGATCGGCATGATTGTTAAATGGACTCCACCAAATTATATTGTAAGATCACACCAATGTCCATGGAATGACCGAAATACAAACGCTATCTGAAATGGTTCTGCATTAGCAAGAACATTGTATTAAAATGACATTCATATTCATAGCTTCCACTGTGAAGAACTGCACCTGGAAATTTTTGACGCTGCTAAACCTCAAGAATATCCAAGGCAGAGATTGTGATGATCTTACCTGTGAATGTAAATTATCAAACCAACTAGATGGATTGAACCACTCTGTGATTGATGCAACAACATCCTTCTTAGCTTGTCTGTATGGGATGGATTCAAAATATCCCTACAGTTTTGCGGCTGGTCATTTTTTGCACCAACTGATATACCCAGGCAAGGTAATTCCAGTGACTACGGTCCTTTCACATGTACCATTGCCCATCTGATTGCTTCTGCTGCCCAATTACAGTTCATACAAAAGGATATGGCTGCCATTAGACCCTGGATTGCAAAAGAAATAATACAGCACTGTGGTAAAACCTATTCTGAAGGACAAGACAAATATTTTCAAGTGGAAATTGATGCTGTTCCTCCCAAGAAGAGACAAATCTTGAACGAGAGTTACATTACTGTGTTTCAATCATGCCCAGAGGGATGGAAGGATACACTAACCTATTGCTCAGATATTTTACCTTCCTTGTTTGAAGGCTGCTGGTCACTATGTTTCTTGAAGGAAGGGTGCAGGAGGCCCAGTGGTGACCTAACTATGGTTTACTGTGAAGGAAACTGCAAGGACTGGTACTACTGCTTTCACATAGGCATTGATTCAAAAGATCTTCCAGAGGTTTTCGTGTGTCCAGACTGTCAATCCACTGTGGCCAAATAGATTTTGAAACTGCGAACTGTCATATTCCACAGGTTGGTATAATACAGCAAAATCCAAACATATAGTTTTCATCATCATAGCAGGGATGGTCCTTTTCCATAGAATTATTATTTATGGAGTTAGTTTTTACATCCTGCTTTTCTCTACTTGAAGGAGTCTCAAAGTGGCTAAAAATCTCCTTTCCCTTCCACCCCCACAACAGACACCTTGTGAGGTAGGTGGGGCTGAGAGAGTTCAGAGAGAAGTGTGACTGGCCCAAGGTCACCCAGCAGCCTGCATGTGGAGGAGCGGGGAAGCGAACCCAGCTCACCAGATTAGAGTCCACCGCTCTTAACCACTACACCACAGAAACATATCTCTTAAAACTCTGGAGCAAGCTGTTCAGTTCAGCCTCATAGTGATACTGATTTGTGGAGGGAAGGTTGGTGATGAGCAAGATCTGTTCCCATTTCCCAACACAGAGACCACAGAGCAGTTTCTTTTGGGGGCTGAACCTGCAGAGTGTTTCTGTTCAGAATTTCTGTGGCAAAAATTGGCTAAGTGCCTTTATAAACATTCAGCTTCTCAAATCGAACCCCATCATGAAACTTTCAGGTGTAGCTGCTGGAGGTGGAGGGCAGAGAAGGTGCTATTCCTTACCTCCCTCCTCCCAACCCCATGATCAGTTGCCCAATGGGCTGAATTTCAGGGCTTTTGCATGTAAAGGGCAAGCTTGTTCTTTACTTGTTTAGATCTTTAAACTTGGGAACAGATATTTGGCTCCATGACCAAAATGGTCAGCTTCTAGAGGACTGGAAAGATCATGATTGTACTTCCCCTACCCTCAGCCCTAACCCCGTTGAGTAATTTTTGTTATGAGACTGAGTGTTTGGGGCTGATGCTATAGCATTCTTGTCTGGGGGCTTGATGGAAAAACAGAAAAGTGACCCTCACCTAACTCTCCAATGCCCTTCAACGAGAATGCTGTAGGAAATATTGCTAAGCCCAAAGGGAGGCAAGAATTTGCTTCAGCTCACCTTGTTAATGGCAGAGCAAAAGCTATGTGTGTGTCATTCTCAATCAGTCTACTTTCAGGACTGATTTTAGAACCCTCTTGTCAGGGAACTGACATCAGAGCGAGAGGCGAAGGGGAGGCTCTCTGATGATGCGGGAGAAGGACCCAGCAGCAGAGGGAGAAACAGCCCAGTAGAGGGGAAGCTAATCAGCGCAACACCAGGGATAGAGGGGGGCAGATGGGGGAATCGGAGAGAGGGCTCCAGGATTCTTCACTGGACATCAGTGAGGAGAGCCCAGGTCCTCCGCTGCCCACGCCCTCCCTGCGCAGGAGGCTCCCGCGCAGTGAGAGGAGGAGGAGACTGGGTGTCAAACAACTTTTATGTTGGAAGAGGTTCAAGAAACGCCCACTGACGGATTCTGCCAGCGATTGAGGCAGCCCACGATGAGAAGGGGCTGTGCAGTCAGAAAGGTTTTACAAGGCAAATCAGCCTAGAGAGGCACCAGTTTACGCACGAGTAACTCATACCCATTACACCTCTTATATCAGGCCACATGGTCACTGGAGGTGGCCCCATCATGCAAACATGACTATCCACACAGGGACCATCTATTTTTATTTTTTTCTGATACTGGATTTTAAGTTACAGTTACATCTTTTAAAACAGCTGTCAGTATATCACACTGTATTCCACTTGCCTTCCAAAGGAATACGTGGCTCTCCCCACATAGCGGGTTAGGTTGAGACTGCTGATCCAAAGTGATCAGTAATTTTACGGTAATTACAAGCCTGCTTTCCCTTGTACCAGCTTACCTTGACTTCAGTTAGGCCTTTGAAAAGGTCCCCCATGATATTATTGCAAAAAACTAGTAAAATGTGGGCTAGACAAAGCTACTGTTAGGTGGATTTGTAATTGGTTGACGGGCTGAACCCAAAGAGTGCTCATCAGTGGCTCACCTTCATCCTGGAAAAAATGACTATTGGGGTTCCACAAGGTTCTGTCCTGGGCCTGGTGCTATTCAATATTTTTATAAATGATTTGGATGATGGAATAGAGGGTGTGCTAATCAAATTTGCAAATGACTGCAAACTGGGAGGGGTTGCTAATACACCGGAGGGCAGGGTCAGAATTCAAAATGACCTGAACAGCCTAGAGAGCTGGGCCAAAACCAACAATATGGAGTTCAATTAGGAGAAATGTAAGGTACTACACCTGGATAGAAAAATGAAATGCACAGGTGGGGGACACTTGGCTTGACAACAGTACCTGTGAAAGGGATCTGGGAGTCTTAGTCGACCACAAGCTGAATATGAGTCAACAGTGTGATGTGGCAGCTAAGAACGCCAATGCAATTCTGGGCTGCATCAATAGGAGTATAGTGTCTAGATCAAGCGAAGGAATGCTACCACACTATTCTGGTTGGTCAGACCACACCTGAAATATTGTGTCCAGTTCTGGGCACCACAGTTGAAGAAGGATATTGTCAAGCTGGAGCATGTCCAGAGGAGGGTGACCAAAATGTAAAGGTCTGGAATCCAAGCCCTATGAGGAGAGACTTAGGGAGCTGGATTTGTTTAATCTAGAGAAGAGAAGATTAAGGAGTGACATGATAGCCATGTTTAAATATTTGAAGGGATGTCATGTTGAAGAGGGAGCAAGCTTGTTTTCTGCTGTTCTAGAGACTAGGATGCAGAATAATGGATTCAAACTATGGGAAAAGAGATTCCACCTGGGCGCGGTAATCCAGTCAGGGGAAAAGGGAGGCATACTATGTTTAGGGCACCGTTTCCAGCCCCTCCCCTTTTCGGGGTGAGCATAGTGGATCCTAAAAGGGCTGCTCAGTCATGGATACAGCTGCTGAGCTGCTCAACTGCCTCATTCCTTGAGTCAGAACGACTGACCGCCCATGTGTCGGTTCATGACTAGGGGCTTCACATTCCTGCCCCCGTAGCCATTTAGTGATCGCCATGGGGGGAGGGGTTGGGGGGGTTGGGTTGGGTTTTTTGGAAGACGCCTGTGCGTGAATTTGTTTTATGTGTGTAGATCAGTGCACACTGACCAACGCACAGTCTTCGCAGTAGGGCTCTGTTCTGATGGCATGAGTATTCACGACAAACTGGTGGATCCTATCTGCTGCAGCCTTCACCTGCCTTCACAGGCGTTGTAACACACTGCTTGTTATCACCCGCCTGTTCTGCCGTTGAGGACTTCTTGCATCATTCTTTGTCTAGCTCCTTCCCTGTTATGTACTAAGCTTGGATCCTAGAACAATAGACAAGTAGGATCCTAGAATGCAAGAACTGATTGGCTTGCAGGAAAAGACCAATCAGGCTCCAGGAGGGAAGCAGAATCAGCCAGTCAGACGGGACTCATTGTGTAAATAATGTATATAAAAGCCTGAGGTTTGGGGGGAAATTCAGTCACTGTTTTACAAGCTGCAATAAAGAGCATGAAATCACTACAGGACTCTGAGCATATTTAATTTTCTTTGACCTTACCGCCTTGGGTGACCCTGCTGGGAGTACGAGATTCCCAACGGCTTTGCTCACAAGGGTCATATGAATGTGCAAGCCTACTCACCATGACATGTGAGAGAACTGAGATAGATTGCACTGAGCCCTGGTCTCATTAGACAAAGCGTTCCAACAAAAAGGCTCTGGCTCTGGTTGAGGACAGCTGGATAGGTTTTAGGCCAGGGACCACCAGTAGGTTGCTGTTAGATGAGCGTCACACTCATGGGGGGTGTATTGGAAGATAATTCCCACAGATAAGAAAGGTCACAGCCTGTTTAGGGCTTTAAAGATTAGCACCAAAACATTGAACCTGATTCAATACTCCACCTGGAGCCAATCCAGCTGATGAACAACCAACTGAATGTGGGCTCTCCACAAAGTCCAAGTAAGAACTCATGCATCTGCATTTTAGACCATTTGGAGTTTCTGGAGCAGTCTCAAGGGTAGCCCTGCACCTTTCTCTCTCTCTCTCTCTCTCTCACTCTCGATCACATTTATACCCTGCACTCCCGGCTCAGGTGTACAGCAAGTTAAAGTAGTCTAGTCTGCTGGTGACTACTGCATGGATCACCATGGCTAGGTTGGAAAGGGACAGGTACAGTACCGATTGCCTAAGCTGACATAGATTCAAAAATGCCAGTTTGGCTACATTTGTGACCAATGCCTCCATAGAGACAGAAGCATCCAGGATCACAAAGGGACTCCTGATGGCAGCTACAGGTGACTATTGCGCCCCATGAAGAGCTGGGAGCTGGCAAACCGAACTGAAATCATTCTGGCCCAGCCATTGGGCGCCCATCTTTAATGGATAGAGATTCAGCCGACTCCATTTCCTCCATCCCAGCACACCCACCTAAAAATTGGCCAATATATCCAGGGTAGCATCTGGCCAGGGCCATGAAGCAGTAGATCCATGATGTTTGTGGTCATATCTGTGGTTATGTACAAGATATTTGAATAAAGGGTGAATTTGGGGTTCCCCAATGCAAAAAGTGTGAGGATCCATGAGGATCCGTGCTTCAAAACCATGTTTTGGGGCCATGGAGTGGCCAGGAAGCCGTGGAGCTCAGTTTTTGTGGTGCAGGCTGTGCCCCTGGACATGATGTGTGATTTGACGGTGAGTTTGGGCTGGCCCAATGCAAAAAGTGTGAGGATCCATGAGGATCCGTGGTTCGGAACCACGTTTTTGGGCTACGGTGTCGCCAGGAAGCCATGGATCCGTGATTTTTGTGGTGCAGGCTGTGCCCCTGGCCATGATGTGGGATTTGTCGGTGAGTTCGGGCTGATCTAGTGCAAAAAGCATGAGGATCCATGAGGATCCGTGCTTCAAAACCACGTTTTTGGGCCATGGAGTGGCCAGGAAGCCGTGGATCCGAGTTTTTTGTTGTGTAGTCTGTGCCCCTGGCTATGATGTGTGATCTGACGGTGAGTTTGGGCTGATCTAGTGCAAAAAGTGTGAGGATCGGTGTGGCTCTGTGATTCAAAACCACGTTTTTGGGCCATGGAGTGGCCAGGAAGCCGCGGATCTCAGTTTTTTGTGGTGGATGCTGTGCCCCTGGCCATGATGTTTGATCTGATGGTGACTTTGGGCTGATCTAGTGCAAAAATCATGAGGATTCATGAGGATCCGTGCTTCGGAACCACGTTTTTGGGCCAGGGCGTGGCCAGGCAGGCGTGGATCCGAGTTTTTTGTTGTGTAGTCTGTGCCCCTGGCTATGATGTGTGATTTGACGGTGAGTTTGGGTTGGCCCAATGCAAAAAGCGTGAGGATCCATGAGGATCCGTGCTTCGAAACCACGTTTTTGGGCCATGGAGTGGCCAGGAAGCCGTGGATCTGAGTTTTTTGTGGTGTAGGCTGTGCCCCTGGGTATGATATGTGATTTGACAGTGAGTTTGGGTTGGCCCAATGCAAAAAGCGTGAGGATCCATGAGGATCCGTGCTTTAAAACCACGTTTTTGGGCCATGAAGTGGCCAGGAAGCCGTGGATCCGAGATTTTTGTGGTGTAAGCTGTGCCCCTGGACATGGTGTGTGATTTGACAGTGAGTTTGGGCTGATCTAGTGCAAAAGCGTGAGGATCCATGAGGATCCGTGCTTCAGAACCACGTTTTTGGGCCATGGAGTGGCCAGGAAGCCATGGATCCGAGTTTTTTTTGGTGCAGGCTGTGCCCCTGGACATGATGTGTGATTTGACAGTGAGTTTGGGTTGGCCCAATGCAAAAAGCGTGAGGATCCATGAGGATCCGTGCTCCAAAACCACATTTTTGGGCCATGGCGTTGCCAGGAAGCAGTCGATCCGAGTTTTTTGTGGTGCAGGCAGTGCCCCTGGACATGATGTGTGATTTGATGGTGAGTTTGGGTTGGCCCAATGCAAAAAGCATGAGGATCCATGAGGATCCGTGCTTCAAAACCACGTTTTTGGGCCACGGAATGGCCATGCGGGCGTGGATCTGAGTTTTTTGTGGTGCAGGCTGTGCCCCTGGCTATGATATGTGATTTGACGGTGAGTTTGGGCTGGCCCAATGCAAAAAGCGTGAGGATCCATGAGGATCCGTGCTTTCAAAACGTTTTTGGGCCACGGTTTCGCCAGGAAGCCGTGGATCCGTGATTTTTGTGTTGCATGCTGTGCCCATGGCCATGATGTGTCATTTGACGGTGACTTTGGGCTGATCTAGTGCAAAAACCATGAGGATCCATGAGGATCCGTGCTTCGAAACCACGTTTTTGGGCCACGGTATGGCCAGGCAGGCGTGGATCCGTGATTTTTGTGGTGCCTGCTGTGCCCATGGCCATGATGTTTGATCTGATGGTGACTTTGGGCTGATCTAGTGCTAAAATCATGAGGATCCATGAGGATCCATGCTTCAGAACCACGTTTTTGGGCCACGGTATGGCCAGGCAGGCGTGGATCCGAGTTTTTTTTGGTGTAGGCTGTGCCCATGGCGATGATGTTTGATCTGATGGTGACTTTGGGCTGATCTAGTGCAAAAATCATGAGGATCCATGAGGATCCATGCTTCAGAACCACGTTTTTGGGCCACGGTATGGCCAGGCAGGCGTGGATCCGAGTTTTTTTTGGTGTAGGCTGTGCCCCTGGCTATGATGTGTGATTTGACAGTGATTTAGGGGTGGCCCAATGCAAAAAGCATGAGGATCCATGAGGATCCGTGCTTCAAAACCACGTTTTTGGGCCACGGTTTCCCCGAAGCCATGGATCCGTGATTTTTGTGGTGGATTCTGTGCCCATGGCGATGATGTTTGATCTGATGGTGACTTTGGGCTGATCAAGTGCAAAATCATGAGGATCCATGAGGATCCGTGTTTTTTAACCATGTTTTTGCGCCCTGCGGCCCCCGAAACAGTGGATGCGTGATTTTTTGATGCTGCCTACAGAGTAAGACATGGTCTACAGTATCATGGTGGTTTTATTTAATTTGAATGAAAAAATCATATGAATTCATGAGGATCCGTGTAGATCCGCCTTTTACCTTTTTCCGTCGGAAACCAGAGGAAGAGCTTGCAGGGAAAAGGGCTTTGCAGGAGGCAAGGAAGCTCCTCCTAGAATTCAGGAGTGGAGAGATGGGAGGGGATCCCAGGGTCATCTAGTCCAACCCCCAGGGATCTCAGCTAAAGCATCCATGGCAGATGGCCGTCCGATCTCTGCTTAGAAACCTCCAAGGAAGGAGAGTCCACCACCTCCCAAGGGAGACCTTTCCCTGCCAAACTGCTCTTTGATGCCCCTCAAGGCAGCCGGTCCTGAGTTCTAGCCCTGCTGAAACAATGGCACTGGCTGCCAAGGAGGAATCTAGCGAAGTTCATAATAAATAAATCCTATTCTCATCATGAATAACCAAAACTTTCTTAAGCATGTTGCTAGGCAAACATTCAATAGTATGCCATTTCCCCTTCAAGAAATGCTGAATTTCTAACTCAATGGACTAAAAATGGATGGTTGTTATGTTTAGGGAAGCTTTTAATATTTGATGGCGTATTGTATTAATATTTTGTTGGAAGTTGCCCAGAGTGGCTTGGGAAACCCAGCCAGATGGGTGGGGGATAAATGAATGAATAAATAATAATAATTGTTGTTGTTGTTAATTGAATTGATATACCGCCCTTCATTGAGAGATCTCAGGGATGTTGAAAACATAGAATTCATAAAAAAGTATACAAATGATGCATCACCTCAAATTCTTTAATCAGGTGAGTTTTCTCCTTTGGAAAGAGGCAGGTGGAATCTCCACGGTTGCTAACAGAATAACGTTGAAAGGCTAGTGAAATATGGGGAACCAAGAGCATCTGCTTGGCATGCAGAATGTCCCAGGGTCAGCCCCTGGCATCTCCTGCAAGGGCTGGATGAGACCCCTGCCTGAAACTGGGGGGAGCTGCTGCCAGTCAGTGTGGACTATACAGGGTTAGAGGGAGCCCTTGGTCGGTCTCAGCAGAAGGCAGCTTCTGAGGATACTTCAAAGCTCTGCAAGATCAAAAGGGATAGATATTCCCTAAGCAAACCAAATTTAAGAAACTGGAATCATGGCAGCCGGAATTTCACACAGGATTCCAGGTGTGGATTCTGACCAAGGCAGAAGAGAGCAGGACTCGGACTTCCCTTCATCTGGACACGATGCACTTCTGTGGATGCAGCCTAGAAGAACATTTGCCTTCTTTGCGGCTGCATTAAGCAGAGTACTCAGGTGGAGCTTGGGATCCACCAAGACCCTGAGATCCTTTTCGCATGTCCTGCTAGTCAGTTCGGTGTCCCCTGCGCAGCAGAGTCTCCCTGCTAATTGTCCCAAATTAAATCCAGGCGTCTTGTGTGAGGGAAACTGCGATCCAGGGAGTCTCTGGCAGGAGATAATGAGACAAGGAAAGTTGTATTTACAAAAAAGAGAACGGTGAAACAAAGTGAAGACAGGAGATGTGTTCTTTCAGGTAGAAGTTAACTTACTACTTCAGCTAAATGTCTCAGGATTAAACACGGTTCTGCAGGCACAGCTTCCCTCCAGTTCAGTTGCTGCACTTCAGGGAGATGTTCAGGTTTCCAGAATAGGTGGTGAAAGGCTGAACTCTCTTCTGCGGCTTCTCTCTCATCCCCTCACTTAGTTATGAGAGGTCTTTCCGTGAGGTACTTTTGACACAGCCCAGCTTCCTTCACAGCGAGGGCCACTTTTCCTCGCTTCCCCTCTCTCTTAGCAATCCCACTCCTGAGGTATTTTCCTTTGTATGCCAGACCCAGGGGATCCTCTCAGCCCTTGCCACGGACTTGGGAATCTCCTTTTCCTACAAGATCTCTCTCCTCCTGACTGGAAGGAGACCCCAGAAGAAGAGGAGAGTCTTCCCACAGCTTCTCCCTCCAGCTTCACTCCCATCTGAATACTCCCTTCGGACCCTCAACATGGTCTCCCCTTCTCAGCTGTGAGGCTCCTTCCTCTGGCTCCATAGATATTCTCCTCAGAGCGGATGATCCACTCAGATCAGAGCCACTTCTTCCTCCCTCAAACCCCTCTGACTCTCTCTCTCCCCAAACTGTCTCCTGGGCAGCCCCATCGCCACTGCACAGCGCTCCTTCGGCTCACCGGGTCTGGCCTGGTGAATGGGGCTTGGGCTACAGGGTGGCTTGGCAGGGCACATCCCATCCATGAGTATTTTATCCATAGGACCACAGAACGGGATGGTTGGGAGGGACCCCCGAGGGTCCTCTAGACCAACCCCCTGCAATGCAGGAGTCTTTTGCCCAAGATTGAAACCACAACCTGGAGGTTAAGAGTCTCATGCTTTACTGACTGAAGTATATCTAAGTTCAGCATTTTTTCCTCATTTTTGTGCCAGGTTAGGCTTGTTAGGATATAGTTCCGTTCCACCTTACAAGGGTACAGGCATGACGTTTGTGTGTCACATGCCTGTTTACTCCCAGCACTGCTGGCAACTTCCGTCCTGTGTAGCTTCTGTGTTACGGCTTTTCGCTGGACACGAAGGCAAGCAGTCATGGTTTCCTTTCTTCCTGGACTACGCTGAATAAATGCCGTACATTTTTGCTTGCACATATTCCTCTGTCCGCCTCTTTCGTTGTGGATGATTTATACACTCGGCTGACAGATGATCTTTACACGGGTCTTGGAGCATAACTGAGGCTCGTGTCGCTAACTGACTGATGTTGTTCCACGGGAGACCGGTGATCGTCCGGAGCAAGCTGGGGGCCTGCCTGATGCCCCCGTCTCCCCAGCAGTATCCCAACAAAGCTAGGCCATTTTGCTTGGACAATTTAAGACCGGGAGTGACTTGTCAGATTTTAGCTGGCCCACATGCATCTGAGACTACAGAACATGGAGGCTGTCTTGAACCCCATATATCTATATATATTCCCATGTAGTGTGAGCGCTGCTGCTTTGCATGCAGTAGATCGATCCCAGGTTCAATCCTCAATATCTTCAGGTAGAGCTGGTAATGTCCCCTGTCTGAAACCCTCACCACTGCAAGTAACGGAAGACAATAAGCCACTACTAGTATATCCTATCAGGTGCTTTAACAGAGAACTATCTCATATAATTTACCGTATTTTTCGCTCTATAGGATACACGTTTTCCCTCTTAAAAGCAAGAGAAAATGTGTGTGCGTCCTATGGAGCGAATGCAGGGGGGAGGCAGGTGGGAAAAGCCCCCAGGAGCCGCACACAAGCTCTGTGTGCTCTTGTGGGCTTTTCCCCAGGAGGGAGAAGGGACTGACTGGCTGCATCAGTCCCTTCTCCCACCTCATAGAAAAGCCAGCAGGAGCCGTGCGCTCCTTAAAGGGTGTGTGGCTCCTGTGGGCTTTTGCGGGAGATGGGGGAATTCCCCCACCTCCCGCAAAACAGGAAGGACTGGGAGAAGAGCACAGGCTGCCTGCAGCCTGTCTGCTGCTCCCAGAGCTGCGGGGGGGGGGGGGCGATCATATTTTTTTCTTTGATTTCCCCCTCTGAAAACTAGGTGCGCCCTATGGTCAGGTGCGCCCTATGGAGCGAAAAATATGGTATGCAAGATTATCCTTTCCCCCCTGTGTTTCTTTTCCTTTAATCTCTTGTGAAAGGAAAGCACCTCTGAACAATAATATGCTTTCCCTTGGATATGTTCCAGCTAGTTCTGCAATCTGATATTGCGTGTGTACTTAAGAATTATTGTGGGTCAAAGGAACACAAGCAAAAATGGCTTGGATCACAATGGGCAGTGCAACAAAAGCCCTGCTAGTGCTTAGAATGCAAAAGTCACACTGATCTGTCCTCTTTGTGCCCAAAAATGGCCTGAAGTGTTGCACTGCTATAACAGCTGACAATTCCTTCTGGATCTTTGGCTTTTGTTTAAAACAATGGTGCTTCCTAATTCTGTTGTTTTCTGTGCAGATCACATTAGCTAGTTCTTGCTGCATAGCATCACTTGCTTATAGATTTCTTTCTCTTTCACACATGCATACATGAACACACACACCAGGTTAAGGGGGGGAAAACCCCTTCCTGTCTGTTGCCAGATTTAGGCTTTATCTATAATTTCTGGCTCTGCTGTGAGCCTCTTGGATGGTTTTAAATTTTGCAGTCATTTAGGGGTTTTTTTTTTAAAAAAAAAAGATCTGATACGCTCAGTTTTCTTCCTTTTTACCTTATTGTTCAAACCATTGATGTTCCATGATATAATGTTCATATTCATGAATTTTTATTAGACACAAAGTCAAATATCAACATCAAATATAAAACTGCACTTAAGTACAATAATATAGTTGTGGGAAACTCTACTTCTTTTCTTATCCTCCTGGACTTTCCTGTCCTTGTTCTCTTTCTCCCCCAAAAAAAAAATTTTATTGGTTTTCACATTTACCACATAAACAGGAAAACAAGAAAAAGAAAAACATTACAATACACAAAAACAAAGAAAACACATAAAGAAGAATTTCTACTTCCAATTCCTAATTTCATTTCATTGATAACTGACTTCCTTGAACTGACTTCTCCAAATTCATATTTCTAGTAATATTAACTTCTTTCATTTACTAACAACTTCTCCTTTATTAATATTCTAATCCTTAATGTTTATTAACAACATATTCTTATTCTACTACTAAACCTAATTGTTACTTCCAAGAAATTTCTCTTTCTCTTATATTACAATCTTTAGCTAAATAGTCTTTAAATTTCTTCCAGTCCTCTTGTGTCTCCTCTTCTTTCTGGTCATGGATTCTTCCAGTCAGGCCAGCAAGCTCCAAAAAGTTCAACATCTGCCATTCTTCTATTGTTGGTATCTCTTGCGATTTCCAATTTTTGGCTAATAAAAGTCTTGCCACTGTAGTGGCATACAAAAACAGTCTAACATTTTGGGGGGCAATTCCAGTCCTATTATTCCAAGTAGAAAGGTTTCTGGTTTTTTAATAAATGTATTTTTCAACATTTTTTTCAACTCATTATATATCTTTTCCAAGAAGTCTTTCACCAGCACAATAAGATTAAACACTACGGAGCGGCATCTTGCCGTTAAAGTAAGGAGTGTTGGGTTTGGCTGTCCTTTCTTGGTATTTTTATTTCTTCTCTATATAAACACTGATGTCAGGATACAGGAAGCTTCTGATTCTAAGCAGTTGCCAGGGTTGGAAGATGGCCCAGAGCAAAGGGGGGGGGGGCTGTCATGGAAACACTCTCCCAGAATGTAGGTGAAAGGCCGGACTCCACAGATAGCCTCTCAGAAATGGCTGGCCAGCCTTTGAGTATTCAAGAGCGGGGGGGGGGTACAGGAAAAAGGATGTGATTCGTCACAGAGTATGAAGAGAAGTTTCCTCCCACATTGCATTTGTAGGATGAAACGTGACACTGAGAACTTAGTTGAGTCATCATCGTAATGGCGACCAGCTCGCGGGAGAGGAGCTCCTGGTAATCTGTTCTTTTCTTGGAATAAAACCAACTTTATAAATGAACTGCACTCGTGCGCGACTCACTGCCATCACAACTTACTATCCCTATATATACAATGGTTCTCTCTAGGTACACACAGGGCTGGTGTGTTCTTCAAGCTATCCTATTTATCGATCCCGCCCACAGAGGTATTTTCGCTCTGAGAGATCAGGAGGGGGGGCGGGTAGTGCTTAAGCGCCCCATATTTAATGTTTAATAACAATTACTGAGTGCTGGGTGGATTCCTACAACAGTATTAAAACTACATGTATTCAATAAACATTGGCCACATGTTATAAAAGGAATATGGATTGTGTTTCCCCACCTTTTGATTTCTCCAGGCAACCAATATTTAAGATACTTAACTTGTGGTGCCCAGAATTGAACACAGTATTCTAGGTGGGGCCTGACCAAGGCAGAAGAAAGTGGTACTATTCCTGCCCTTGATCTGATTCTGCCTTCTGCCACATTGGCCTCCGCTCCCCATTTGGTGTCGTCTGCAAATGGGATGAGCATCCCCTCAGTTCCTTCATCCAAGTCATTTTTAAAGACGTTGAACAACAACGGGCCCAGGACAGAACCCTGCAGCACCCCTCTTGTCACTTTTCCCCAGGATGAGGAGGAACCATGAAGGAGTCCTCTTTGGGTTTGGTCAGTCAAATCCACCTAACAGTTTCCTCGTTCAGCCCACATATTACCAGCTTCCACATAAATATTTCATGGGGGGACTTTGTCAATAGCCTTACTGAAATCAAGATGCACTATTTTAACAGCTGTCCCCTGATCGACAAAGTTTGTAACTTCATCCAAAAAAAGGGGAGGAGAGATTTCTCTGGCTTGACTTGTTTTTGGGAAAGCCATGCTTTTATCCTTTATGTTTCTGTTGTGAAATCTTCAGATGAAGGGCACATAAATATTAAAAATGATAATAAATAAGGATATTGACAAGCTGGAACATGTACAAAGGAAGGCGATTTATGTCTTTATTTAATTTGTATAATACTCGACCCAGTGGTGCTGAATTGAATAAAATATTGGTGGTGGGATAAGGTAAGGCCCGCCTAGCACAATCAATCACATGATGCATGCATGCCATTGGAATGGCGATGCCTACCAACTGAGGGGGTGGCCCCTTCAAATATATTATTGGGGAGCAAAGACCCCTTGGCCTCTAAGAGTAGGCTCCTAATCCCTGTTCCCACATGTCGCAGGATGGTTACAACAGAAAAGCACAATATATAAACACAATACACATCTGTAAACCCCCCCCCACACATTTGAAAAGGACCTTACATGTCAATCAGCCAAAGGCCTGGTTAACAAGGTGCGGATTTGTCTGGTTCCTAAAGCTGTATAATGGTTTTTCCAACCTTTGTATGGATTCTTTGATGGGAAGTGAGAGAGTAGCTCCGACTAAAGCTCTTTCCACATTCCACACACTGATAGGGTTTCTCCCCTGTATGAATTTTTTGATGGGAAGTGAGAGAGGATCTATTAGTGAAGTTCTTCCCACATTCCACACACTGATAGGGTTTCTCCCCTGTATGAATTCTGTGATGCTTAGTGAGATCACAGCTCTGACTGAAGCTCTTTCCACATTCCACACACTGATAGGGTTTCTCCCCTGTATGAATTCTGTGATGGGAAGTGAGAGATGCACTATGACTGAAGCTCTTTCCACATTCCACACACTGATAGGGTTTCTCCCCTGTATGAATTTTTTGATGGGAAGTGAGATCGTAGCTCTGACGGAAGCTCTTTCCACATTCCACACACTGATAGGGTTTCTCCCCTGTATGAATTTTTGATGGGAAGTGAGAGAGGATCTATCAGTGAAGTTCTTCCCACATTCCACACATTGATATGGTTTCTCCCCTGTATGAATTTTGTGATGGGAAGTGAGAGAGGAGCTTTGACTGAAGCTCTTTCCACATTCCATGCACTGATAGGGTTTCTCCCCTGTATGAATTCTTTGATGGGAATTGAGAGTGTCTATCCTATTGAAGCTCTTTCCACATTCCACACACTCATAGGGTTTATCACCTGTATGAATTCGTTGATGGGAAGTCAGACTTTGGCTGTGACTGAAGCTCTTTCCACATTCCACACACTGATAGGGTTTCTCCCCTGTATGAATTTTTTTATGGGAAGTGAGAGAGGAGCTCTTCCTGAAGCTCTTTCCACATTCCACACACTGATATGGTTTTTCCCCTGTATGAATTCTGTGATGGCAAGTCAGACTTTGGCTGTGACTGAAGCTCTTTCCACATTCCACACACTGATAGGGTTTCTCCCCTGTATGAGTTCTTTGATGGGAAAAGAGAGAGTCTCTCCGACTAAAGCTCTTTCCACATTCCACACACTGATAGGGTTTCTCCCCTGTATGAATTTTTTGATGGGAAAAGAGAGAGGATCTATCAGTGAAGTTGTTCCCACATTCCACACACTGATAGGGTTTCTCCCCTGCATGAATTTTCTGATGGGAAGTAAGATGGGAGCTCTGACTGAACCTCTTTCCGCATTCCACACACTGATAGGGTTTCTCTCCTGTATGAATTCTCTGATGCCTAGTGAGATGGCCTCTCTGACTAAAGCTCTTTCCACATTCCACGCACTGATAGGGTTTCTCCCCTGTATGAATTATCTGATGCTTAGTGAGATTGGAGTTCTGACTGAAGCTCTTTCCACATTCCATGCACTGATAGGGTTTCTTTCCAATGAGATTTCTTTGTTGGGAACTGGAATGGGAACTCTGACTGCTGCTGTCTCCACACTCCAAATTTTTCCGTGGCTTCTCCTCTCTGGAGATTTTGTTGCGGTCACCCTTGCTCTCGATTTCCAATTCATCTCAATCTGCAATGGAGGCAAAAAGGGATTAGAGCCTCAGGAACAAATGAAGAACTGAAGGGAGTTTGGTGTGTCTTCATTACCTTTGTTGTTTGTCATTAACCAACATATTTATTATTGGATTCTGATGGTTGTTGAATGTTGCTTTGCTTGATATACAGTAGTGGCCAAAATTGTAGAAGACTTTTGGGGGAAGGTGTATTTCAGAGGTTTGATGGCTTATAACACCGGCTCATAACAGCACTTCTTTTGTAGTAATATCGTGAAATTATTTATCAATGGAAAGATAATATAATCAAAAATGTAATGCAACAAACTTTGTTGAATTATCTGTATTCAATAAAAAGTCATAGCCAAATAACCAGAAAAAGGAAGCAAACTTGCTTAGGTTGACTTTTGTCAGTGTTACAGGTAGGTAGCCGTGTTGATCTTCCTTAGCTGAAACAAAATAAAAAAATTCCTTCCAGTAGCACCTTAGAGAGCAACCAAGTTTGTTATTGGTAGGAGCTGGTATCTGAAGAAGTGTGCGTGCACACGAAAGCTCATACCAATAACAAATTTAGTTGGTCTCTAAGGTGCTACTGGAAGGAATTTTTTTATTTTGTTTTGTCAGTGTGTTATGTGATTGCTATCAAGTTGTTGTTGGTTCTTTTGTGTTCTTTCATTTAGCAAGTTTGCCGAACATAATAATTTTTTTTTAATGGCACAAAGAGTTGACTGGACACCAAGAAAGAAATGTAAAATAGTACTATTAAGTGAACAAGGTTATAGTTATGGAGAAATTAGAAGCAAGATTGGGGGAAACGTAACAAAAGCTGGCCTTTCTATATTTTTGGTGAGGTATAAGGAGACTCAGTTACTACAAAATCAGACTGGTAAAGGAAGGAAAAGGTGCACAACAGCAAGTGATGATCAAAGAATGGAGAGACTGCGCCTACGTGACAGAAGAAAATCATCTGGGTGTCTACAAGATGACATGGTGCAATGTAATGTGAAGTTGAGTGCAAGGACTGGTCTAAATGCTAGAATTCTAAGGAAAAAGCCATTATCTCTCAAGCAAAGGTTGAAAGATTAAACTGGACTAAAACCCATGTTAACTGGACAGCAGAACAATGGGACAGTGTTATTTGGAGTGATGAGACCCAAATCTCCTTGCTTGGTACTAATGGCATGAAATATGCGAGGAGAAGAATTGAGATTTGCATCAGGGGTTGAGATTTGCATCAGTGGCCCAGGGGCCAAAAGCGGCCCACGGGAGTCGTTCAACTGGCACACAAGCTACTCCCCGAACTGAGCCATCTGCTCAGCACGTTCCCACGTGCTGCGCTAAACCGGCGCGGCGCGGCGCAGCGCAGCACAGGGACTCGCTTCTGCGGTGCCGGAAATCACTTCTGCGGAGATGCAGACGGCAGAGATCGCGCTCACGTGCGCGATCTGACCCACGGATCCGGTTTGTGGGAGTGAACTGGCCCAGACGGGATAAGGCTTGCCGACCCCTGATTTATATCCTACTTGCATTACACTGACCATGAAACACCCAGATAGTGTGATGATCTGGGGTTGTATGATAGCAAAAGGTGTGGGCAGAATTTGTGTCATCAAAGGGAATGTAAATGCTCTAAAATACATAAATGAAATACTAGAGCCCAAACTGAAGCGTTCTGCATGTGATCTTTTCCCAGATACTGAACCTTTCTATTTGTTTGTTTGTTTGTTTTCTATTTCAGCAGGATTCAGCTCCATGTCATGTTGCTGGATCCCTTCCAGTCGGGTTTCAGGCCTCTCCATGGGACTGAAATTCCCTTGGTCATGTTGGGATACTGCCACGGAGAGAGAGTCCATCATGACCCCACGTCGTCTCCGTTGCGATCCATCGACCTCCCGTAGACACGCAGTATCATTCAATTAATGACACGAGCTCCAGAAATAGCTTGCCACATTCCAGAGCTGGTGCACGCTCTATCAGCAGAATTCACACAGCGAAAGATGCACGCAGGAGAGCATTATTTACAATTTTATTCAGCGTTGGTCAGAACAAAGAAAACATGACTGCCTGCTTCGGTGTCTCAGGCACAGAGAGAGAAACGAAAGCAATAGACAAAACATAAACTTCCTGTGAACAGGAAATACGCAGACTCTGTGACTCACAAAGCCTGCTCCCTTTTAAGGTGGAACGGAAATATCCTAACAGGTCACACTGTCAATGATCTCCGGCGGGCTAGGGGTTTCCTAGTTCTGCTGGATCTCTCAGCGGCCTTTGACACAATTTTTGTTAATTAAGACCCTTTTATGCTTTTTTGCAATATGTGTCTCTTGGAGACGGATTATATCCAATTTCTGTTTTGCTATTACATGTTCAATCCAATGTCATCTGGCTCCGGAATTTAAGCCGTTAACATTCCAACTCAATATTTTAAGATTGGCCATTTCCAGAGTCAGTTACAATATCTGTTTTCCCTGAAGCCGCCTCTTCCAGTGCAAGTTGTTCTAAGGCTTTCTTTTGCTCAGATCTGGGGTCTCCCCTGTCTTGTTTGGGGTCTAAGTCTCTCCTATTTTTATCCAGGAATTCTCTCGCCTGAAATTCTGATGTCAGCTTATATCTCCTCTTCATGTATGTAAAGGAGATACCCTCAGGAAATTCCCATTTGTATCTGGTGTCGGCTCTCCTAAGAGCCGTTGTCAAAAATCGGTATTTTGTTCTTCTTAATCTCAATTTCAGAGGAATTTCTCTAAAGATGTCTATTTTCTGTCCAGCAACCACGAGATCATTTTCAAAGCTATTCTGAAGGATTGCATCCTTCACTTTTTTTGTCACTAATGTTAACAAAATGTCTCCTGGACGGTTCCGTTCTCCGATCAATAATTCCATCTAGGTTTCACATTATTACAGCTGCAGAACTAAAAAACTTGCTTCACTCCATGGGAAAGTGTTTTAAGGCCAGAATTAAAGCTAAAGTTTCCCGAACTAAGTATTAATTGACATGGTGAGAATTTCTGTTAGAAGATTGGCAGATGAAAATGATGGACTTTGCAGATGTGGTGACGCTGACAGGAAAAATTCAAAACCAGCACAATCAAGTATTCCAAAAGGGTTGGAGTAAATTTATACGATATCTGAAAGATTATTGTAAGCAATTAACATCACTAGCAGGGTTGTCTGAAGACTTGTAATGAGAAATTTTCTACCTTTCTATATTTAAATTTTAAGCCATTCTGTAATGAGTGAAATAGGAATTGGAAAATGTACAAATTGCAATGATATAAAGGTTAATTTTGAAAGCCATGAGGCGGCAGGGAAGGAAGTTGAGGCTTCAAAGAGCCAGGGTGGTATAGCGGATAATGATGATGCGAATGTACAATATTAAATGGAGAATAATTTTAAAAATTATATATATAAGAAAAAAGTGCAATTTGCTGCTCAAGGTTTATTTTGGGGGTGTTAGGTTCCCAGGTGTTGGAGGGGGCGCTGCTGAGCTCTGAGGTTTGTCACATAGAGGTATTTTTTGAATTTCCAGGCAGATAGGACGATCCCACTGGGAGCCTTACCAAGAGAGGCCACGATCCCACGATTCTCCTCCATGATGCCCTTGTGCGGAGCTCTCTGGTCAGGATCCAGCAACGCCTACTCCTCTTCAGTGAAACAAAAAGAGATGTCTTCAAAGCAAACTGGACCCTAAAAGAAAAAGGGAAAATGTCCTCCTCTGAAACAGGATCAATATGATCTGCTACACAATGCTCTGTTCTTTCCTTCCTCTTAATTGCAGTGTTGTTTCAGTAGGATTGCTTTGCTACACATTTTAATTATGGATGCTTATTTTAACGCTTTAATGGAATTCTTTTATTCTATGTTTTAATTATGGGCATTCATCTTTGTGCAAATAGGTGATACTCCTCCTGGTGGTTTTCAAGTTATTCTGCCTACGCAAGCATTCCAGTTTACCTGATGGAAGGATCCACTTTCTCCTCTCCTCGTGAGTTGTTCTGGGGAGGTTCCCTCCCAGTGCCCTAGAGCCAAATTCAAGGGGTTTGTGGGGGCATGGAGAGGGGGAGGAGTGGGGGGCAGGATCCATTTTCCAGTGGATGGGGCTGGCTAGGTAAATCCTTGACATTATTTGTTCTTGTCTGTCCACTGCTTAGAAGCCTATTTCAGCACTCAGTGATGAATATAGAAATACAAGAAGCCTAGTTTGGATGGCATCTGTCTTGGATGATCTAGCTGAGATTCCTGCAATGCAGGGGGTTGGTCTTGATGACCCCTGGGGTCCCTTTCAACTCTAGGATTCCAAAAAAACTGCAACTACAGATGAATCCTACTGGCAATATTCAGAAGGCTGGTGTCACAGAGTTATCTGGGCAGGAAATCCCACACTTCACAGCTGGAGTTAACTCTTTATCAGCAAGAACACAATATTCACAGACTTGGCTGAGTTTCAGGCCGAATGAGAAGAGCAGCTCATTCCCTGAGGGTTTCTCAGTTTGCATTTCTTAGTGCAGAAAGTTTGGATCTGATATTGATCTTTCCTATTCTAGTTAGTTCAAGAGGGTTCCGGAAGCTGGGTTAAAGAGGTTCTGTCATCTCTTCTGTCAAGGTCATGCTGACTGTAAGAAGAGGCCAGAAGGAGCCCGAGTTTCAATTTCTCGTTCTATCTCTCTTCCCTCTGGTGTTCTGTACATAGTATGTGTTAAGGTTAAGGTTAAGTGTTAAGATTTAGACTTATAATAAGTTGCGGTAAGTTTAAGTTAAGTCTGCTGCAACTGGATTTCTTATGCACAAGGCCAATCCTGAACGTTTTGGATTTGGGACCATTATGCTCATTTTCCTTCAGTAGCAGTAAAGCTCTGCTGGATGATAAATAATTGCCTCTGATCCATTTTGGGGGATCCTGCAACATGTTTAGATTTTACTCTGCTAATTATACATTAGAGTTCTGCTCTGGGTCAATATTGAGCAGAATTCCCTGACCCTCTTCCTCCATGAAATCAGTTGCTGAGAGTGAAGGCCCCTGGCTCCCCACAGCTTTCCAAGTCCCCTCCGCTCTGGGGTTCAAGCGATCCAACAGTGCAGCCTGCCTTTGCTCCTCCATTGTCAGACGTCTCCGGGCTCTGAGAGACAAGCAGGGAGGGGGCTTCTGGCAGAAGGAGAGGGAGCCAGGGTCTTTTGCCTCACCATCCCCACTACTGACTCCCTGTTGCTTCTCAGCTTGGGGGAGTGTCCCGGATTCATTGAAAAATATCTGGTAACCATACTCTAGCCCTCCTGGAAGGAAGATTGCAATGCAAAATGTGGAGGCAACGGAAGGGATTTATGTGATGTGAATCAGCCTGCTTGCTCCTGCCTTCCAGTAAATAATAATAATAATAATAATAATAATAATAATTCTGCATGCCAAGCAGATGCTCTTGGTTCCCCATATTTCACTAGCCTTTCAACGTTATTCTATTAGCAACTGTGGAGATTCCACCTGCCTCTTTCGAAAGGAGGAAACTCCCCTGATTAAAGGATTTGAGGTGATGTATCCTTTGTATACTTTTTATGAGTTCTATGTTTTCAATGTTCCTGAGATCTTTTGATGAAGGGTGGTATATCAATTCAATTAACAACAACAACATCTAATATTATTATTATTTATACCCCACCCACCTGGCTGGTGTTCCCCAGCCACTCTGGGAGGCTTCCAACAAAATATTAAAATACAGTAATCCATCAAATATTAAATGCTTTCGTAAAGTAAATGCATGAATTTGGAACTGACTGACAAGGGAGTCATTTGCATCTTGTGAAAAATGGATGCCTGGCTCTAGTGGGGGTCCTCACCTGGGGGTCCTCAGGAGTTGCTCCCCCCACCCCCACTCCCCTGCTTCTGTCTCCTTTTCTTGCACTTGGTCTCTCTGCTGCTCTCATGACTGATTCATGGGGTGGGGTCCCTTTTTCTTTGCTCTGAGGGCCAGGAATGTATCTGGACAAGGGCCAAGTGGGTGGAGCCAAAGACATCTCCCTTGAAGCTTAGGGTGAAGGACAGGAAATTTATTATTCTCTTAGATGGCTTAACACACACACAGCCCTTGATGCCCAGGTCCCTGGAGGCTCAGTGAGTAGCAGCGCCCATTTCCGGCTGCTTTGCCAGCAACAATCCCTTTGGGAGAGAGAGGATGTGGTCCTGGGATGCCCTGCTCTGGGTGCGAGGGGATTGCTGCCGTGGCCTCCGTGGGGAGCTGCCCTGGGAGACACTGGGAAACTGGTCCCCAATGCGGCAGCCAGACTGTGGGCTGGGATCCCTCTCTTTACTCCTCTCCTTTCTCTCCCACCTTTTCTTCCTCCCTCCCTGTGGGGTTTTCTTGGGGGGGGGGCTAGTCCACCTCCTCGTCCAGCTTTGGAAAACCATTTGCAGATGTTCCCTCTGTTGTGCAGTGACGATGAGAGACGTCACAGAGAGTCAAAGTTCTAGGGACTCCTTTGTTTGAAGAAGGAGATTTCGGGGGAGTCATTGTTTTTCTGAAGGGGGGGCGGAAGGCCAAATGAGTTTGGGATCCTCTGCTCTGCAGGAAGGAGAGCGTGGCAGACCGGGCCCCTCCCTGGCAAGACCCTCTCCTCTCTGACTTGGGGTCCCCCCCCCCGCTCTCTCCTTCCCTGATCTTCCTCCTGGGGAGTCTGGCAAAAAGCTCTGGCTCTCAGCCCCGGGGCTCCTTCCTCCTCTGGGTAGCAGGAGCATATGGGGGGGTCTTTCCACCCCTGACCCTCTCCTCCCTGACTTGGGGTCCCCCCCTGCAGATCAGGCCCCCCAGCCCCCTCCCCTGCTGCGGCCCTGGGACCCCCACCAGATCCCAGAGAGAGAGGAGACTCACCAGATCCCAGAGAGAGAGGAGACTCACCAGATCCCAGAGAGAGAGGAGACTCACCAGATCCCAGGAGGGACAGCGAGGCAGGAAAGGACTGGGGAGGGGTGGCTGGGCTCTGGATGACCTGCCCCCCCTTGCTTCCTGGCCTCTCTAGGAAGGCAGCTCGGTTCCCTTTAACCCTTGCAAGGTCAGTCCCCCCAGCTCACCTCTCTCTCGCCTTTCTGAACCTCAGCACTTTAATCTTTTTAATGGCTATAAGGGGGCAGCTTCCCTCTGGCTCCGCGTATGGCAAGTGATGCTTTGAGGGGGTGCAGAATTTTGGCTCTTGGCTGAGCTCTGAGCATCTCCCTCCGTTGGTCGGAACCCAGAGGAAGAGCTTGCAGGGAAAAGGGCTTTGCAGGAGGCAAGGAAGCTCCTCCTAGAATTCAGGAGTGGAGAGATGGGAGGGGATCCCAGGGTCATCTAGTCCAACCCCCAGGGATCTCAGCTAAAGCATCCATGGCAGATGGCCGTCCAATCTCTGCTTAGAAACCTCCAAGGAAGGAAAGTCCACCACCTCCCAAGGGAGACCTTTCCCTGCCCAACTGCTCTTAGATGCCCCTCAAGGCAGCCGGTCCTGAGTTCCAGCACTGCTGAAACAATGGCACTGGCTGCCGAGGAGGAATCTAGCGAAGTTCAAAATAAATAAATCCTATTCTCATCATGAATAACCAAAACTTTCTTAAGCATGTTGCTAGTCAAACACTCAATAGTATGTGAAATATACTCAGAGTCGCAAAGTGATTTCATGCTCTTTATTCAGCTCATAGTGGTGAGGAGGAATGAATGAATGTCCCCTCACAGTATCTGCTTTATATACATTATTTACACAATGGGCTGCACATGATTGGCTAATTCTGGAATTCTACTGTAAGCCAATCAGGTTGTGGATTCACTTCTATCTGGAGCAGGATTGGGTGGTTCCTGCCAACCAATCATACTGCTGCATTGTTCTAGGACCAATCAGACTGCTGCAATTTGGATCCTATTGTTCTAGGACCAATCAGACTGCTGCAGTTTGGATCCTATTCAACTCAGTACATAACACCCCTCCCCTCTAAGTTCCAGTCCTGCCCGGGAGGTCGCATTCATAGTCCTCAAGGTATGCCGGTGGCCTACGTGTGCGTTGTGGCCTGGGGTGTTCCCTGGTCCGGGGTTCAGGTTCTGGCTCGTGTTCCAAGGATGCTGGCTGTGATGGGGCCGTTTGGTCTGGTGCAGCCGGCTCGCTCAGTCGTGGTTCTGGTTCCGGTGTCCTTTCGGCCTCGCGGGTCCTCTCTGTATTTACTGATTCTGCCTCTCCTGCTGGCCCCTCCTGCTCTATGGGCCTCACTGCCCTGCTGTTCCCTTGGGACTCCTCTGACCTGTCCTCCTCCTGGTTTTCTCCCGGGAATCGCCGCCGTATCTGGTCGCAGTGGCGGCGCCAGCATTGCCCCCCATCCGTTAGCACCTCGTACGACACGGGGCCAGTGACCCTGGTGACTGTGGCGGGTACCCATGCTGGGCCTGCCCCAAAATTCTTTGCGTACACTGGGTCCTGGGCCTCGAAGGTCCGGGGTTCCTGCCTTCCCCACCACTACCTCATCCTGAGCTCTATCGGGGTGAAGGCGGTCCAATCTGATTGCAAGGCGCCGACCCATTAGTAGTTCAGCGGGGCTCCGGCCAGTCGTTGAGCTGGGGGTGCTGTGCTGTGCTAGAAGGAATGTGGCAAGGCGGTACTCCCCTTGCGTCATGCGGCGAAGGGTGTCCTTGGTGGTCCGCACCATGCGTTCTGCTTGGCCATTGGTGGCAGGGTGGAACGGCGCCGAACGGATGTGGCGGATGGCGTTCTGCCCTGTGAAGGTTTGGAATTCTCCTGACGTAAATGCAGTCCCGTTGTCTGAGACGAGAGTGTCAGGGAGCCCGTGGGTTGCAAACAGCCTGCGTAGTACCCGGATGGCTGCGGACGTGGAAGTGGACGGTACCAGTGCGACTTCCAGCCATTTGGTGTAGGAGTCCACCACTACGAAGAATGTTTTCCCCTGAAAGGGGCCAGCGAAATCCACATGCAGGCGTGACCATGGTGCTCGGGCAGACTCCCAGGACTGGACTGGGGCCCTTGGGGGATCTGGGCGGGATTCTTGGCAGGCCTGGCAGTGTTTGACCCAGGCCTCTATCTCTCCATCGATCCCCGGCCACCACACATAACTCCTGGCAAGGGCCTTAATTCTTACTACCCCTGGATGTGTCTCGTGTGGGGCTGTGAGGACCCTTTTGCGGAGGGGCTGGGGAACAACGACTCTGCTTCCCCATAACAGGCACCCCTTGTGGGCCGACAGTTCATGTTTGCGGGTTGTGTAGCCATCCCCTCCACACCCAGTCCAGGACCCGGGAGATGACCCTATCTTTCTTGGAATTGTGTGCAACTTCTTGTGCCTGAATGGGGCAGTCGGGAAGCAGCTCCAGGCTCATAACCTCTTGTGCAGGTGCTGGGTCGGGGCCTGTTTCCGGTAGTGGTAGCCTGCTGAGGGCGTCCGCATGGCCCATCGCCTTCCCAGGTCGGTGAATCAGTGCATACTGGTAGCTGGCAAGGAAAATTGACCACCTGAGGACGCGAGGAGACAGCACTTGGGGGGTCTGCTTTTCGGGGGCAAACAAACCAAGCAACGGCTTGTGGTCAGTCACCACGGTGAAGGGCCGCCCGTACAAGAAATCATGGAATTTTTTTACTCCCTTACGATTGCCAGACCCTCCTTGTCGATTTGCGAGTAGTTCCGCTCGGTTGTGTTGAGTGTCTGGGAAAAGTACGCCACCGGTACCTCTCTTCCATCCGGGAGTTGGTGCCCCAGGACAGCTCCAATGCCATAGGGTGAGGCGTCGCATGCTAGCACCACCGGCAGCCTCTCGTCGAAGTGTGCCAAGACAGAGTTTGAGACAAGCAAGTCCTTGATTGCCTGGAATGCAGCCTCCTGGCGCTGGCCCCACACCCAAGGGGCCCGCTTGTCCAGGAGTCTGTGTAGGGGCTCTGCTACCGCCGCCTTGTGAGGAAGGAAGGAATGGTAAAAGTTCAATAGTCCCAAGAAGGCCTGAAGTTCAGTCTTGCTCTTGGGCGCTGGGGCATCACAAATGGCCCGTACCTTGTCCCCAGTCGGGTGGACCCCTTCTGCGTCCACCATAAATCCCAGAAAGTCCACCTGAGGCACTCCTAGTAGACATTTTTCCCGCTTCACCTTGAGACCCGCCGTCTGGAAACGGTGCAGAACGGTGCGGAGGCGGTCCTCAAACTCCTCTGGTGTGGGCCCGGCAATCAACACATCATCAAAGAAGGGGGTGACGCCAGGAATCCCTTTAAGGAGAGAGTCCATTAGATTCTGGAATATGCCTGGTGCCACGCTGACACCGAATTGCAGCCGCTTTACCCTGAACGCTCCTCTGTGCGTCACAATCGTCTGTGCCTCTGCTGTGGCCTCATCTACTGGCAGCTGTTGATATGCTTGGGCCAAGTCCAGCTTGCCAAAATTTTCGACCCAGCCAGGGTGGCAAGGACATGGCTGACCACTGGCACTGGGTATGCGTGGGCCGTGAGGGCCTTGTTTATGGTACATTTGTAGTCTGCGCAGATGCGGACCGAACCATTAGGCTTGACGGGTGTGACGATTGGGGTTTCCCAGGGGCATTAGGCACCGGCTCCAGCACTCCTTGCTCCACGAGTCGGTCCAATTCCTCGTCTATACGGGGTTTCAAGGCGAACGGGACCCGGCGGGCCTTGAGCCTGACCGGTCATACTGCGGGGTCAAGCTGTAGCGCAATGGGGGGGCCCGTATACTGTCCCAATTTCCCATCGAGAACCCCTGGAAATTCCTTGCATATGGCAAGACGGAGATAGACTGAAATTGCAGAGTTTTGAAAAACTAAAAAATAAAGTGCGAGACTGGCTTCATTATTATCAGATAATGGAGGCATTTAAATTGGACAGGAAAATTGGCTTCCAGGTGGAAAGATCAAAATTAGAAACAGAACTGTTAGAACCCAAAACTAAGAATTTGTCAAGAATGTATAACTTGCTGCTGAAATGGAATACTCAGGATGAAACGGTAAAATCGGCTATGATTAAATGGGCACAGGACATTGGACATAACATTATGTTTGCTGACTGGGAACGGCTGTGGACCACAGGTATGAAATTTACGGCATGTAATGCCTTAAGAGAGAATATTATGAAAATGATATACAGGTGGTACATAACCCCAGTCAAGCTTGCAAAAATTTATCACTTGCCCGATAATAAATGCTGGAAATGTAAAGAAACTGAAGGTACATTTTTTCACCTTTGGTGGACGTGCCCAAAGATTAAGGTTTTCTGGGAAATGATATATAATGAATTAAAAAGGGTATTTAAGTATACCTTCCCTAAGAAACCAGAGGCCTTTCTCCTGGGCATAGTCGGCCAAATGGTGTTAAAAAAGGATAGAACTTTCTTTATGTATGCAACAACAGCAGCAAGAATACTCATTGCAAACTATTGGAAGACACAAGAACTTCCCACGCTGGAGGAACGGCAGATGAAACTGATGGACTATATGGAACTGGCGGAAATGACTGGCAGAATCCGTGACCAGGGAGAAGAGTCAGTGGAGGAAGATTGGAAGAAATTCAAAGACTATCTTCAGAAACATTGTAAAATCAAAGAATGTTAGAGTGATGTTGGACTGAAAATAAGTGGTTTCCAGCTGTACAGGTTAAAGTTAATGATAGACTAAGATTAAGATTAGGATTAAAGATGTTTAAAGAAATGGAAATTTGACAATTAAGAGGGAAAATTTTAATGTTATATTATATTAAGATTAAAGATCAGGTTTAAAGAAATTGAAAACATATATTACAATATTATATTAAAGTTAAAGATTGGGATTAAAAAGTTGAAAAGAAATTGCTGGACAAACAATTTGGATTGGAATACAAAAGAGGGAGGTATGAGGAAGTCCAGAAAATAAGCAAACTAAAAAAACGGATATGGAAAAGAGATATTGTTTTTAATTGTTATGTTTTTTGTCTTTTATTGTTGAATTGTGTTCTTTTTTGTGTGTTCTTGTTATCTTTTTTTTCTTTTTTTGAGATATGTATTGTGTATGTTTTTCTTTTCTTTCTTTGTTGTTTAAAACTTAAATAAAAATTATTCCAAAAAAAAAAAAAAAGGAAATTCCTTACATATGGTGTCCACGTCCACTTGTAAGCTAGTGTGGTTCACCCCGGTGACAGCTAGCCCCAGTGGTCCAAACCATGCCAATCCCAGTAAGCTAATGTAGGGGCCCTTGACCACAAGCAAGTCCAGTTGCCGCGTCTGCCCTCGGTATTGCACCCTGAAGGTCCCCACCCCCATTGTGGGGACCTTACGTTTCTGGAAGTCCCGGAGGGTGAATGGGGCCGGCCTGAGTTTGGAACCCCCACTAGGACACAGTTTCCTTAAGGTCCTTGCCGAGATTATGGATAGAGTTGAACCCATGTCAAGCTCCATGCGGCATGGGGCCCCCTCTATCTGTACTTCTACATAAATTTTCTCTACGTTGGGGTGGGGCAACTGGTATACCTGGAAGTCCGTGAGCTCCGTCGAGTTGCCTTGGTGCATTGGGCCCCGGGACCTGGGGCTCTTGGATTGGTTATCTGATGCCTGGTGTCGGGTGGGCCGAGCCCGACACACCCGGGCGATGTGTCCCGATTTTCTGCACTGCCTGCACTCTGCGTTGCGGAAACGGCAGGTCCTCCTCTCGTGACTCTCCCCGCAGCTTGCGCAGTTCCCTCCTTCTCGTCGAGGCAGCTGTGGTCTGTGCACTGCTTGAGTGCGCTGCTGTACTCGGTGCACCTCCTCCCTGTCGGATCCTGAGTCGTCGGTGAGGTCTTTGTGGTGGACCCTCGGTTGGGATGGCAGGCTCGGCCGTGCCTCTTGGGTCGACCTCTCGGCAGCTTCCGTTGCCAGGGCCTCCTCCAGAGCGACCTGGAACGTTAGGTCCTTCTTAGCGTAGAGGCGTCGTTGCAGCTTCTCATCCTTCAGGCCACCGACGAGGTGGTCACGAAGCATGTTCTCCAGCTCTGAGAAGTTGCAGAACCGGGCGGCTTGGCGGAGAGAGGTCACAAACCCAGTTATGGTTTCCCCAGAGGCTTGCCACTTTGCGTAGAAGGCATTTCGACGAGCCACCACTGAGGGTTGCGGCGAAATGTGCCCCTTCAGCTGTTCCATTATTGTTTTGTATGGAACA
Source organism: Podarcis lilfordi (assembly GCA_947686815.1). Lineage (NCBI taxonomy): Eukaryota > Metazoa > Chordata > Lepidosauria > Squamata > Lacertidae > Podarcis > Podarcis lilfordi. The sequence goes on from CANTUW010000010.1 coordinate 63,932, forward strand.
GTAGCGACGTCTTCAGGCGCAAGGAGAGCCCGGGTGATTTCAAACGTCTCCTCTCCGCAGACGCTGAAGAATATCGCCCTCTTCTTGGCGTCTTCTTCATCGGTGACCCCTTTGGCTTCTAGGAGGAAGGTGAAACGGGAGGCGTACGCTTCCCAGTCTCCAGATGCTGGGTTGAATGGCGAGAAGCTGCTGTTGGCTGCCATTCTGAGTTCCTTGTGTCCCGGAGCTGAAGCCTGGATACACGGTGCGAGGCAGCGGTGCGGCAGGTGGCGGTGCTGCGGTGCTGTGTGTGGCCGTCAGCTCAGCGGGATCCCACCTTCGTCGCCAGTGAAATATACTCAGAGTCGCAAAATGATTTCATGCTCTTTATTCAGCTCATAGTGGTGAGGAGGAATGAATGAAAGTCCCCTCACAGTATCTGCTTTATATACATTATTTACACAATGGGCTGCACATGATTGGCTAATTCTGGAATTCTACTGTAAGCCAATCAGGTTGTGGATTCACTTCTATCTGGAGCAGGATTGGGTGGTTCCTGCCAACCAATCATACTGCTGCATTGTTCTAGGACCAATCAGACTGCTGCATTCTGAACCCTATTGTTCTAGGACCAATCAGACTGCTGCCTTTCGGATCCTATTGTTCTAGGACCAATCAGACTGCTGCAGTTTGGATCCTATTCAACTCAGTACATAACAGTATGCCATTTCCCCTTCCAGAAATGCTGAATTTCTAACTCAATGGACTAAAAATGGATGGTTGTTATGTTTAGGGAAGCTTTTAATATTTGATGGCGTATTGTATTAATATTTTGTTGGAAGCCTCCCAGAGTGGCTTGGGAAAACCAGCCAGATGTGAGGGGTATAAATGAATGAATAAATAATAATAATAATAATAATTGTTGTTCATAGAATCATAGAATCATAGAGTTGGAATAGACCCCAAGGGCCATCGAGTCCAACCCCCTGCCAAGCAGGAAACACCATCAGAGCACTCCTGACATATGGTTGTCAAGCCTCTGCTTAAAGACCTCCAAAGAAGGAGACTCCACCACACTCCTTGGCAGCAAATTCCACTGTCAAACAGCTCTTACTGTCAGGAAGTTCTTCCTAAGGTTTAGGTGGAATCTTCTTTCTTGTAGTTTGGATCCATTGCTCCGTGTCCGCTTCTCTGGAGCAGCAGAAAACAACCTTTCTCCCTCCTCTATGTGACATCCTTTTATATATTTGAACATGGCTATCATATCACCCCTTAACCTCCTCTTTTCCAGGCTAAACATGCCCAGCTCCCTTAGCCGTTCCTCATAAGGCATCGTTTCCAGGCCTTTGACCATTTTGGTTGCCCTCCTCTGGACACGTTCCAGTTTGTCAATGTCCTTCTTGAACTGTGGTGCCCAGAACTGGACACAGTACTCCAGGTGAGGTCTGACCAGAGCAGAATACAGTGGCACTATTACTTCCCTTGATCTAGATGCTATACTCCTATTGATGCAGCCCAGAATTGCATTGGCTTTTTAGCTGCCGCGTCACACTGTTGGCTCATGTCAAGTTTGTGGTCAACCAAGACTCCTAGATCCTTTTCACATGTACTGCTCTCAAGCCAGGTGTCCCCATCTTGTATTGGTGCCTCTCATTTTTTTGGCCCAAGTGCAATACTTTACATTTCTCCCTGTTCAAATTCATCTTGTTTGTTTTGGCCCAGTTCTCTAATCTGTCAAGGTCGTTTTGAAGTGTGATCCTGTCCTCTGGGGTGTTAGCCACCCCTCCCGGTTTGGTGTCATCTGCAAATTTGATCAGGATGCCCTTGAGTCCATCATCCAAGTCGTTGATAAAGATGTTGAATAAGACCGGGCCCAAGACAGAACCCTGTGACACCCCACTAGTCACTCTTCTCCAGGATGAAGAGGAACCATTGATGAGCACCCTTTGGGATCGGTCAGTCAGCCAGTTACAAATCCACTGAGTGGTAGCATAGTCAAGACCGCATTTTACCAGCTTCTTTACAAGAATATCATGGGGCACCTTGTCAAATGCCCTTGCTACGGACATACCCATAAAAGCCTTTTTTGTTGCTTTTAACCGCTTGCTTTTAATACTGTTTTAACCTCTTGCTTTTAATACTCTTGGATGCAGTTCATCTGCCCATGGAGATTTGAATACATCTAAACTAGCCAAGTATTCTTGTACTATCTCCTTAGTTATTCTGGGCTGTGTTTCCTCTGCTGAATCATTTGCTCCAAATTCTTCAGGTCGGGCATTGTTTTCTTTATCGGAGAAGAATGAGGCAAAGAAGGCATTGAGGAGTTCAGCCCTTTCTGTGTCCCCTGTTTGCATTTCACCATCTTCTCCTCTGAGTGACCCCACTGTTTCTTTGTTCTTTCTTTTGCTACGAACATACCCATAAAAGCCTTTTTTGTTGCTTTTAACCTCTCTAGCAAGCCTGAGTTCATTCTGTGCTTTAGCTTTTCTGACTTGGTGTCTACACGTGCTGGCTATTTGTTTGAATTCCTCTTGGTGGTTTCCCCCTTTTCCATTTTTGTACACATCCTTTTTAATCTTAACTCAGTTAAAAGTTCTTTAGATAGCCACCCTGGCTTCTTTAGGCACCTTCCATGTTTCCGTCTCATTGGTATTGCCTGACGTTGTGCTTTTACTATCTCCCTCTTAACAAACTCCCAGCCATCATCAACTCCCTTTCCTTTTAGTATTACTGTCCATGGGATCTCACCCAGCACTTCCCTAAGTTTTATGAAGTCGGCTTTCTTAAAGTCAAGAAATTGAGTCCTAGTATGCTTGGCTGCTCCTTTCCGCTGTATAGTAAACTTCAGAAGAGCATGATCACTGCGCCTAATGATCCTTCCACTTCTACCCCACTAACCAGGTCATCAACATTGGTTAGGACCAGATCTAAAATGGCTGTTCCTCTTGTTGCTTCTCCCACTTTCTGGACAATGAAGTTGTCTGCAAGGCCAGTGAGGAATCTGTTTGACCTTATGCTCTTGGCTGAGTTTGACATCCAACAAATATCCGGGTAATTGAAGTCCCCATTACTACTATCTCCCTTCTTTTGCATGCTTGGCCATCTGTTCCAGGAAGGCATCATCTATGTCCTCCGTTTGGCTTGGGGATCTATAGTAAACTCCCACAATGAGGTCACTGTTATTCTTCTCTCCCTTAATTTTGACCCAAATGCTCTCACTTTGGCTTTGAGGTTCTAAATCTTGGATCTCTTCACAGGTATACACATCCCTGACATATAACGCCACTCCTCCTCCTTTCTTGTCTGGTCTGTTTCTCTGAAATAGATTGTATCCCCCATTATTACATTCCAATCGTGGGACTTATCCCACCAGGTTTCAGTGATGCCTATTATGTCATATTTAGTTTGCTGTACCAAGAGCTCAAGCTCATCTTGTTTATTTCCATGCTTTGCGCATTAGTGTACAGACATTGAAGTCCATTAATCATTCCCCGTGTCTCTTATTTAAGGATTTTTTCCTCCCACCACTAGGTCTGCGTGCTGTTTACTCCATTTGGTCTATGACATTTGGATGATCATCTTCATCAATTGATAGACTCCTACCTTCAGGAGCACTGTCTCCCTCCCCACATTAGTCAGTTTAAAGCCCTCCTGATGAGGTTTCTGAGATTTTTGGCAAAAACATTTCTCCCAACCGTTGTGAGGTGCAGCCCATCGCTTGCCAGAAGTCCATCTTCAAGAAACTGCAGTCCGTGATCTAAGAATCCAAACCGTTCCTGCTTACACCATTTGCGAAGCCAGCTGTTCACTTCCACTATTTTTCCCTCTCCCTGGGCCACGTCGTTCAACTGGGAGGACAGATGAGATCACAATTTGTGCATTTAATTGCTTCAATTTCCTGCCCAGAGCTTCATAGTCTCTTTTTATCTTCTGGAGACTATTGCTTGCAGTGTCATTGGTTCCCACATGAACCAAGAGGAAGGGGTATTTGTCAGTGGGTTTTATGATTCCTTGCAGTCGTTCAGTTACATCTTGGATCTTAGCCCCGGGGAGACAGCACACTTCCCGAGACATCTTGTCAGGCCCACAGATCACTGCCTTTGTTCCCCTCAGTAGGGAATCCCCTATCACCACTACACGCCTCCTCTTAGGTTTGGTCGGGGTTCTTCCGTGAGCTGCCCGTTCCAAGGTCGCCTGCACATTCCCTGAGGACTGACTTTGCTGCTCGTCTTCATATACCTGATCGACTGTAATGAGGGAGAGATCCTCAAATGGAGTCTGCTCTTCGTCTTCCATGCTAGGGGAGAGGACCTCAAAGCGATTGTGTATTCTTCCCCTTTAAGATGTAGGCAATATAAGCAGGAGGCTCAGAAGGAGTCATACTCTGCCCTATTCCCATTGAAGTGTGGGGGAGGGGGGACTAGGTTTTTTGCAGTTTGCCTACTGGATAAGTCAGAGAGCTGTCTTGCCTGTTCTCCCATAACTCCTTCCAGTCGTGCTAATATTATCTTTAATTCTTGATTCTCTGCCCAGAGAAATTGTGTAGGATCCACTGCCGTTGGAGCCTCTGCAGCTGCCGCTCCTTGCCCGGCTTGCATATCCACGGGCTGCTGCTGCTGTCGCTTTCAGCCATCCTTGCTTAATTATCTGATGGGCTTTCGTTCTCAGCAGCAGTTGAGTTGAGTCATGCTGTAGTGGCAGCAAGACTTGAACACGAACAGCCAAGTAAAAGTTGGTTTTATTCCTGAAAAACTTGCCTCCTGTCCGGAGCTCTCGGCCCCCATGACTTATGGCTACCCTTATGATGACTCAACTAAATCCTAAGCGTTGTTCCTATTCCTCCAGAAACAACGCATGAAGACGAATCTCTTCTGTCACTTCTATGATGTCAATTTCCCCTTTTCTTGTACCCCTTCTCTTCTGCGTTCCTGCACTCTGAGGGGCTTGGAAACTCGCCCAGACAAGCTATTGTCTGATAACTCCTGTATTTCTCTGGGCTGTGACCTCCCCCCTGTACTTTCCTCTGTTCTTCCCATAACAATCCTCCCTTCGTCCCCTGGGCAGCCATTCAAGTTGTTGTTGTTGTTGTTGTTAATTGAATTGATATACCACCCTTCACCGAGAGAGATCTCAGGGATATTGAAAACATAGAACTCATAAAAAGTATACAAATGATGCATCACCTCAAATTCTTCAAATAGGTGAGTTTTCTCCTTTGGAAAGAAGCAGGTGGAATCTCCACGGTTGCTAACAGAATAACGTTGAAAGGCTAGTGAAATATGGGGAACCAAGAGCATCTGCTTGGCATGCAGAATGTCCCAGGGTCAGCCCCTGGCATCTCCTGCAAGGGCTGGATGAGACCCCTGCCTGAAACTGGGGGGAGCTGCTGCCAGTCAGTGTGGACTATACAGGGTTAGAGGGATCCCTTGGTCGGTCTCAGCAGAAGGCAGCTTCTGAGGCTACTTCAAAGTTCTGCAAGATCAAAAGGGATAGATATTCCCTAAGCAAACCAAATTTAAGAAACTGGAATCATGGCAGCCGGAATTTTGCACAGGATTCCAGGTGTGGATTCTGACCAAGGCAGAAGAGAGCAGGACTCGGACTTCCCTTCATCTGGACACGATGCACTTCTGTGGATGCAGCCGAGAAGAACATTTGCCTTCTTTGCGGCTGCATTAAGCAGTGTACTCAGGTGGAGCTTGGGATCCACCAAGACCCTGAGATCCTTTTCGCATGTCCTGCTAGTCAGTCCGGTGTCCCCTGCGCAGCAGAGTCTCCCTGCTAATTGTCCCAAATTAAATCCAGGCGTCTTGTGTGAGGGAAACTGCGATCCAGGGAGTCTCTGGCAGGAGATAATGAGACAAGGAAAGTTGTATTTACAAAAAAGAGAACGGTGAAACAAAGTGAAGACAGGAGATGTGTTCTTTCAGGTAGAAGTTAACTTACTACTTCAGCTAAATGTCTCAGGATTAAACACGGTTCTGCAGGCACAGCTTCCCTCCAATTCAGTTGCTGCACTTCAGGGAGATGTTCAGGTTTCCAGAATAGGTGGTGAAAGGCTGAACTCTCTTTCTGCGGCTTCTCTCTCATCCCCTCACTTAGTTATGAGAGGTCTTTCCGTGAGGTACTTTTGACACAGCCCAGCTTCCTTCACAGCGAGGGGCCACTTTTCCTCGCTTCCCTTCTCTCTTAGCAATCCCACTCCTGAGGTATTTTCCCTTGTATGCCAGACCCAGGGGATCCTCTCAGCCCTTGCCACGGACTTGGGAATCTCCTTTTCCTTTTTTTTTTTTTTAAATGATATTTATTGAGAATTTTTTTTTAAATTACACAAAAGAAAAAACAAGACAAAAAAAGAAAAAGTAAAAGTAAAACCATCATTTTCCAGTTCTTCACTTTCAATACCTTCTTTCCTTGACCTCCTCCTCCTCCCTTTTCCTGTATCCTGATTTATAATAATCACAGCAGATCCTTTCCATAATTCATAGAATTCTGTCATCACATTACCTTAATCTATTTTCATCTTATCTTATAAAAAAAAACACCTTAAAGTTTAGAACTTAAATCTTAATTTTTACCAACTTCTCCTAACCATAACATTCTTACCTAATTCTTTAGACATTTTTATAAGAGCCAAATAATTTCATTTCAACATTTTCCTAACATTCATCAATTTTATAAAACAGTCCTAATGATAAAAATAGAAAAATAAGCAATCCAATCTTCATCCAGCGTCCCTTCCTCCTGGTCCCGGGTTTTGTCAGTCCTTTTTATCCTATTAATCTAGCACATTAACCTGGCAATCTTATATCCGAGGCCCTCAAGTCTCTTCCATGTCCCTTCCGCAGCTCTTCTTCATATTTTCCTTTTATTCGTGGGAACTCCAGCTTGGTAATGTTTTTGACCCTTTTCAACAAAACAGTCCCTTTTCCATAGTCCAGACTAGACTCGATGTAGTATTTAAAAACATGTTCCAGATTCCCTTCAAAGTTGAGAGCCCCCACAGCTCCAGACATCTGACGGCCCCTTTCCAGACTTGAAAAGTCCAAATCTCCCTGTATAGGGGGGTCTATCCAACCCCCCATTTCCAAACCAAACCAGATTTTATCTTTCCAAATCTGGTCTTTCCCAAGTTCATTTGTCAAATCCAAAAATTTATGTTCCTGCTGGGCCGCAGCTCCCTGTGTCTCTGGCGCCCAAGATTCAGCAGAATCCTCTTCTCTCAGCTGTTCTGTCATGGCACACTCCTGTTTTAGTTCCTGGGTGGGCTCCATATAGTTTCCCACTACCTGTTCAAAGGTTCTGGCCGCATTAGTCATCAAATCCGTCTTCTGGCTTAACTGATCCAATAGGGCATTTATTTTGCAGAAAGCACCCAACAGTGCTTCTGAAGACATTGTCCTGCAAGGTCACAAACCCTTTCCCACGGTTGTAATCAGTGACAGCTGCAAGCTCCCAGGGATTAGTTACAATTTCACAGTTCCCCTCTAGGGGGAAAAACTTCTGGTTGTTCTTTCTCTTAAAAACAATAGCAACAAAGTTTCTTTTTTAAGATATTTTGTCCATATTTGTTCTTTTAAAATGCGAAAGGAAGCAATGGAGTCACTATGTTTCTCTTCTTTTAACTATCTGTCAAAGACATTTGTTTCTGGTCAATGAGCTTCAAACGTCAATTCTGACACCCCGCTCCAGGATCAGGACGGTGGAAAATTACTTTGCTTTAGATTCACTTCTGCAGGTTTAAACAGCTCAAAAAAGATCCCCCTTCTTCTCCTGCTACCAAAGGGGGGTTCAGCGATTTTAAATGATGAAAGTAAATCCTTTAAAAGTGATTTTTAAAGCTCTAGTTTGCGTTGTCTTTGCTTTGTTCTGGCTACAGGGAAACGGAAGGCTGACTTCCTGTTTAAACCTTCCCGTTTCAGTACCAAATTAAGGTGGATTTTTAAGTCCAAATTCCTTTCTATTTCGCCAGTTCTTATTTAGAGTCCAAATATTCAATGTTCCAGTACTCACCAACGGCTATGTGGCTTCGCTCCGCAGAAAAAGCGATTGACTCACAGCACCACGCCACTTCCCCCTCTTCGCTTCGGAGCCCGTTTGTGGGTTCCTTTGCGGGTTGGGGGGGCGCTAAGGGTGCCCGCCGAGTCCCACGGTCACAGGCTTCATCCGCCTGTGATTTCCGTAAGGGTCCCCGCTTCGCCGCAGCGGAAAAGACCCGTTTCATGCGGAGCTGGTCCCTCCAGTTCAGAGGGAGTCCGCCATTGCCGATGGCGCCACCCCGGAAGTGATGGGAATCTCCTTTTCCTAGAAGATCCCTCCCGACTGGAAGGAGACCCCAGAAGAAGAGGAGAGTCTTCCCACAGCTTCTCCCTCCAGCTTCACTCCCATCTGAATACTCTCTCCAGACCCTCAACATGGTCTCCCCATCTCAGCTGTGAGGCTCCTTCCTCTGGCTCCATAGATATTCTCCTCAGAGCGGATGATCCACTCAGATCAGAGCCACTTCTCCCTCCCTCCCTCCACCCTCTCCTCATCCCCATCTTCTCTCAACCTTCCCTCTCCCCCATCTCAAATCCCCTCAGAAACGGCTCTCTTTATTTTCCCTCCAAAAGTGCTGGCGCCACCCCCCTCTGAGTAGCCAATCAGAAAGAGGCTCTGGTCCTCTGGTGGAATGGTGAGCCACTCAGATCAGAGCCACTTCTCCCTCCCTCCAACCCCTCTGACTCTCTCTCTCCCCAAACTGTCTCATGTGGAGACTTGTTCCAAAGTGGCAGAAGGCCAGCAAGAGTCCCATCTGGATGCCTCTAACCACTGAGCCAGCTGGCCATTGAGAGCTGTTAACGGAGAAATCCGAGGGCTCCCTTGGACAAAAACAAAGACACCAACCAGGATAACTTGGAGCAAAACAGCAGCCTGTAGGCTTGGACTTTATTGGATACTGTCGCGACAGGACTCCCACCTGCAACAAGATGAAGCAAAATGGAAGTCCAGAACAAAAGAAGCCCCCAACTTTTATTGGTTACTAATCCCCCAAACTACACCCCTAAGACTACATCTCAACTATATCACAAAAAGTAGGGGTTGAGGGAGGAGTTGTGGTGTTAACCTGAGTGTCCTGTCACCTGGCTGGTTCCCCCTTTCCCCCTCCCCATGAGTACTTTCCAGGTGACAGAGGGGAGTTTGCAGTTTCCTGCCCCCAGAGGGAAGAGCTGATTATTGTCCTTTGTTCCAGTCCATGCTGAATCCACTCCTATATGCAAGTTCTTTGTGATCTTGATGGTCTTCTGTCTAGGACCATCAGGGTTGGCATAGCAACTGGGCAGGGCTCCTGTGGATGTGCTGGTATGCTCAAGGGATTATGGCTGCCCTGTATCAAACCTTCCCCATTTTGTAGTCCTTCCTTCATGGAGTAAAATAAAAGTGGAACAGTGCAAATCCAATGTATGGTTGATTTTCTATGAATTTATAACAGAAGCGTAGCGTATGTAGTGTGTGAGTGTGTGAGTGTCGAGTTTGTACAAACTGAATGATTGGGGGGGGTGTTTCCTGCGACAGAGCCACTGCCAGTCCAGGATTCCCCTAGCCAAAGTGGGCCTGCCAAACTAGGCCAGAGATGAGGACACCCCCCCCCAAAAAAGAATTATTTTTCATCTATCATAATCTTAGGCAGCCTCTTGTCTGTCTGCATCAGGATGTCAAGACCCGGCATGTGGCGGCTGCGAAAGAGGCAAACGTCACGCTAGGGGTCCTTAGCAAAGGAATTGAGCAGAAAACTGCCAGGATCATGATGCCGTCATCTATGGATGGCAGCTATGGATCGCTATGGATGGTGGCTAGCAGATTGAGGCTGAATCCCTGTTTCAGGGGATGTCCTGTTTTCGGGGGATGGGCAGGTAGGGGGGACTCCCTGGTCCTGAATGGGTTAACTGCCCCTAAAAGACCAGGTGCACAGCCTGGGAGTCAATTTGGACTCATAGCTGTCCATGGAGGTGAAGGTTAATTCTGTGTCCAGGGCAGCTGTCTACCAGCTCCATCTGGCACACAGGATGAGACCCTCCCTGCCCCCAGACAGTCTTGCCAGAGTGGTGCATGCTCTAGTTATCTCCCGCTGGGACTACTGCCATGCACTCTACATGGGGCTACCTTGGAAGGTGATCCAGAAACTACAACTAATCCAGAATCCAGCAGCTAGACTGGTGACTGGGAGCGGCTGCCAGGACCATATAACGCCAGTCCTGAAAGACCTACATTGGCTCCCAAGACGTTTCCAAGCACAATTCAACGTGTTGGTGCTGACCTTTAAAGCCCTCAACGGCCCAGTATACCTGAAGGAGCGTCTCCACCCCCATCGTTCAGCCTGGACACTGAGGTCCTGCTCTGAAGGCCTTCTGACAGTTACCCCACTGCGAGAAGCAAAGTTATAGAGAAGCAGGCAGAGGGCCTTCTTGGTAGGAACACCCACCCTGTGGAACGCCCTCCCACCAGATGTCACAGAGATAAACAACTATCTGACGTTTATAAGACATCTGAAGGCAGCCCTGTTTAGGGAAGTTTTCAATGTTTTATTCTGTTTTTAGTGTTCTGTTTGGGAGCTGCCCAGAGTAGCTGGGGAAACCCAGCTCAGGGCTCCCAAGGCCTTGGGAGCTGACATTCAGAGCTGAGATTCCTGCAACGCAGGGGGTTGGACTAGAGTGTGGTTAACAGACGTCCCCGTTTCCCGGGGACAGTCCCCAGATTCACGCAACTGTCCCCGGACAAAATCTATCCCTGGAATGTCCCGGGACTTCATTTAATGTCCCCGGATTTATATTTTAAGGGTTGTAGATTTATTAGTAGGGAATGAATGTTGCGTGATTGGTTCAACAGCACAAGACACATCATATGGGGACTTCCTGAAGCCTCGGCTTCTATTGCATTCGCTCAGGGGAGCAGAGGGCCAGAATGGATAGCCCACGACTGTCCTGTTCAAAGTGGGACAGGCTGGATCCCAGCAGCCGATCCCAGCTTCTCTTTGGATCCCAGAATGTCCCGTTGAAGGCGGCCACCTCTGCACGAGTCAGCAGGGTCGTGCCCAAGCCCGCTGGATGAGGGCCAGAGTGGCTCCAGTCTAGGCCAGTGGGGCAGCCCTCTGATGAGTCTGTGATTTTGGGGAAATTCTATGCCCCCCCCCAGGAGCCCTGACCTTTGTCACATTTGCTCAGTGGAGCAGAAGGCCAGAATGAGGCTTCATCCATGCCAGGCACTCGGCTCCTGCTGCAGCGATCATTAACACCCAGCAGAAGTCGGGAGGCAGCTGGCTCTGAGCCAAGCAGAGAGAGATGATGCAATGCTTTGTGCTTGCCCCCCCCCCGAACCACCAGTTTGCAAACCTCAGTGGCCCCCCAGAGGGAGGAGATGGATGTACACAAGCCCTATCAAAGAAGGGCAGAAGGAGATCCCAGTGTATTCCATAGACTGATTTTCATTTTGCATTTCTAAAAAAACAGGGTTATGGTCTGATATTGTTCTTGGCAATACAGTGGTACCTCGGGTTACATACACTTCAGGTTACATTCACTTCAGGTTACAGACTCCGCTAACCCAGAAATAGTGCTTCAGGTTAAGAACTTTGCTTCAGGATGAGAACAGAAATCGTGCTCCGGTGGCGCGGCAGCAGCAGGAGGCCCCATTAGCTAAAGTGGTGCTTCAGGTTAAGAACAGTTTCAGGTTACGAACGGACCTCCGGAACGAATTAAGTACTTAACCTGAGGTACCACTGTATCTGTATTTTTCTTACCTTCAATGATAATTCTTTAGACACCCATATCGTATGGATTCTTGAACTGCTTTCGTATACATCAGAATGAAATGTGAATTCTCTATCTAACCAATGTTTGGTTCTCCAAATATCTAGCAAATTGAAATTGTCAACCAATTCAAAGAAAGCTTTAGGAAGTCTGCCCTCCTTAGTATCCTTTTTCCTAATTTTTCTGTCCATCTCCAATGACATCACTCTGTTCAGATCGCCCATCAAAATCATTTCTAGATCTGCAAATTCCATTAAATCATTCTCCAACTTTTTATAAAATTCTGATTTATTTTTCATTTGGAGCATAAATTCCTATCAATAATTTTTTTTAGCCTTGCACCGCAACCTTTACCACTATGACTCTCCCTTGATCGTTTTTTAATATTTGGCATTTCTTATAATATGGTTGTTGAAATCTGTATGGGCTTTGCTCTTACTGTAACCTAAATAGGTGTGTAATCCAAACCTATTATTGTAGCTTTCCAAATCTAAGATCTCTGTTCTTTCTAGGACTATCCAGTTATCTCTAATATTTTCTCATCATTTAATAATCTTCCATTCAACCTCCAACTTCTGTTTTTAATTTTATTATATTTTAGTTCCATCATTACCAAATTATGGTCTGATATCATTTTCAGGAGGATCTCAATTTTTCTTCAAAAAGGTATTAGATTATTTGAAGTCTGGATTGCATCTGATTTTTTAGCATATGCATAGAAGGTATATTGTCTGTCCCTTATCTGTTTCTCTCTCCAAGCATCATTTAAGTTCAGATCTTCTACCAATTGATTAAATGTTATTGGGAACTTCCCTTTTCTTGATGTTACGTCTCTCTCCGTTCTATCTAGAGCCAGGGATGTTACTCCGTTGAAGTCTCCCATGATGATCATACTGTCATTACTGTATTCTAATATCTTCAATATCTTCTAATATCTTTTGAAGAAGTTTGTTTTATTTCCACTTGGTGCATATTGTTGGGATACTGCCAGGAAGACATCATCCATCAAGGCCCCACGTCGATTCCGGACGTCCATCGATCTCCCGTAGACATGCAGTATCAGCAATTAGCGACACGAGCTCCAGAAATAGCTTGCCGCATTCTAGAGTTAATGCACGCTCTATCAGCAGATAATGCACAGTGAAAGATGCACTAAGGAGAGCATTGCTTAAGTTTATTCAGCGTTGGTCAGAACAAAGAAAAAACATGACTGCCTGCTTCAGTGTCCAGGCACAGAGAGAGAAACGAAAGCAAAGACAAAACATAAACTTCCTGTGAACAGGAAATATGCAGACTCTGTGACTCACAAAGCCTGCTCCCTTTTAAGGTGGAACGGAAATATCCTAACATCCTCCCCCTTTCTGTGTAACCTGTAGTACCTGTGGTTCAACCCAATTGCAACCTCTGTACATAAACCTTAAGTTGTTCTCTGTTAACAGCCTTAGACAACAGATCAACAGGAATTTCATTTCCTGCCATGTAGGACACCTGAACGAGTCCTTTCTGAATACACTCCCTTGCACGATGTAGCTTAATCTGCAAGTACTTGGTCCTTTGCTTGCAACTCTCCGAGTTCAGCAAAGCCAAACAGGATCTATTGTCTTGATATACTTGTATAGGACATTTCAGAAACTCTAATGTCCTTAAACAGTTGCATCAACCATTCACAATCCATGAGTGAAAATGACAGAGCATTGAGTTCTGCTTCACAGGAACTTAGGCTCACTGTCGTCTGCTTTTTGCACAACCAGTCAAACAGACAGTGGTTGTACATGTAGCATACTCCAGAAGTGCTTGTACCATCCGTGGTGTCACTTCCAAAACTTGCATCTGCAAAGATTTCAAGACCTCCAGTCTTCTGACTGGTGAACCTCAGCCTGTAGTGCAAAGTCTCTTTCAAATAGCGGGCTATGCACTTCAGAGCTTTCCAATCCTGAACAGTAGGATTGTTAGCATGTCTGCTAAGCAGGTTAGTGCTTACAGCTATGTCAGGTCTTGAGCATCTAGCAATGAAATTCAACTTGCCTAGAATGCATCTGTACAGCGTAGTGTCAGAAAACGCTTCAGCAGCACTATCTACCTGGTAACCTGTCGCCATTGGTGTGTCTGCTGGGTTTGCATCAACCAAATTCAACCTGGTTAATACATCAGCAATTTTCTGTGTTTGGTGTACCAGAAAATTACCTGCTCGGTCCCTCTCCACCTGCAGAGAAAGAGAGTTGGATACCTCACCAAGATCCTTCATGTCAAAGTGCTCCTTCAGCTGAGCTAGGGTGCTTTGGTACAAAGCCTGATTCTTCCAAAACATCAGAAGATCATCAACAAAACATAAACAATACAGTTTGTTTTGCCCCTCCTCCTTGACAAACACACATGGATCAGCTTTGCCCTGCTGAAAACCTAGAGAAAGCAACATCTCAGTGAGTTTCGTGTTCCAACACCTGGCACTCTGCTTGAGACCAAATAAGGATTTCCGCAGCTTACAGACCATTCCCTTCTGTATCTGCATTCCATCAGGTGGAAGCATAAACAGCTCCTCCCCCAAAACCCCGTACAAAAAAGCTGTATTAATGTCATAATGGGAAACATGCAGTTTCTCCTCCGCAGCAATCTTGAGCATCAGCCGAACGCTCTCATATTTGACGGTGCGTGAGTAGGTCTCGTGGTAATCCTGTCCTGGTACCTGCGAAAAACCTCTGGCAACCAATCTGGCTTTGTGTCTGACAACCTTGTCATTCTGGTCTGTCTTGGCCTTGAAGACCCATTTGCTGCCAACCAGTCTCATTCCTGGGACTACTGGGACTAGCTCCCAAGTTTGGTTCCTATTCAAGGAATCAACTTCAGCCTTCATGGCATTAAGCCAAGGCTCAGCATCTTTAGAGGTTAACTCCTGACCCTCTTTGAAGCTTGAAGGCTCCCACACCTTCTCTGAGCTACTAAGAACAGCAGTTGCCGTCTTAGCAAACTCATCAGCAAATCTCTTTGGAGCTTTGCCTTTCGTGGCCCTTTCAGATCTGCGTACTAGACGCAAGTCTTCTGGACTCATCTCCTCTTTCTTAGGAGAAAAGTGACCAATGGTGAACAGTGGTTCTTCCAGTTCATTGTCAGACGCATCAGATGGTCTGACTGAGGCCTTTGCGCTCTTGTAGTCTGCTGTGTCATCACTGTCGCTGACATCAGCAGCAGCGCCGCCCACTGAGCTGAAATCCGAACTCTGATCATCATCATCCTCAGCTTCCTCAGCATCATCTGCTTTTTTCACATCACCTTCATCCTCCTCTGGGTAACTCTGGAAAATTCCCACATTTTCCCCCCACTTAGGATTGTACTCAACACTCTGTGAATTTAATGGACTTAGAGTCAGTCATCCATACCCTGTATGCTCCTTTTTCGTACCCCATGAACAAACCATGTGCCCCACGCTTCCCAAGCTTGTTGCTTTGTAGGGTGTGTACGCACATGTCAGAACCAAAGATTCTCATGTGCTTGATGTTGGGTTTCTTACCAAACATCTTCTCATAGGGGGTACAACCAATAGGTGATGACAATCTGCGATTATAAGTGTAAACAAAAGTCGACAGAGCCTCCCCCCAATACTTATCAGGGAGATTGGCATCATGCAACAAGGTTTTTAGGCCTTGAAGCAAAGTCTGATTTGCTCGCTCCGCAAGCCCATTCATCCATGGCGATCTAGGCGTTGACAAGTCATGCTGGATTCCCTTCTCAGTCAGGAAAGCTTCAAACTGCTGAGAAGTGAATTCCCTGCCTCGATCAGTAAAGAGACAGCCGATACATTTACTGTGAACATTTTCCAACCAAGCACAGAATGCCTTGAACCTAGGAAATGCTTGAGATTTCTGCTCGAGCATAAACACATGAATGTACCTGGAAAAAGAATCAATTAGGACCATGAAGTACCTTGCTCCACCCAAAGAGGCCGCAAGTGGACTAACCAGGTCTGCGTGGACTAGCTGGTAGGGTTTGGAAGCCTGCCTGCTAGACTCCCTGCCTTTTGGAGCAACTTCACCTTGTTCTCTGCACAAGATACACATTTCATGTGAAACTTACAGGGTTTGATGTTCAAACCCTCAACCAACTCAGGCATCTTGGCCAGTGCCTGCCAAGACATATGACAAAATCTTCTGTGTGCGTCATGAATGCATCCTGCATGAAGAACTTTGTTAGTTTGTGCAACGAAACAAGAATCAACATTAGACACAGCAACAGCACTATTGTCATCATAAATTAAACAGAACAAACCATCTATAAACTTTGCATGCAAAATGTCCTCTTTGCCTTTCCTGATGACACAGACGCTCCTCTTGAAGGAAATCTCAAAGCCACGCCCATTCAGCTGTGGGACACTGAGCAAATTGTCTGCAGCGCCTGGAACATAAAGTACACCTTTGATGGTAGTGTGCAGACTTGCCAGTTTCACAGTCCCTTCTCCTGCAATTCGCAACGTCTTTCCATCAGCCAGGTGGATCTCACCATCTTGTTGTTTTTTTTAATAAGATATTTATTGAAATTTTCAGAATATTACAAAATAAAAATAAAAAAAGGAAAAATACAAAATAAAAATAGCTAAAAACAACTCAATCTTTCCATTACTTATTTTTCATTAGCTTGTTTCCCGGACCTCCTCACACCTCCCTTTTTTGTATTCCAGTTCGGTTTGTTGGTTCAGCAAATCCTTCCCCTCTTTGTTTATCCAAATCTTAAATCTTAAAATATTGTAATATTAAATTTTTACCTGTTAGTAATCCATTTTTCATATTCCCTTAATAGTATTACAGCTAGAAACCACTTACTTTCTATCCAACATCATTCTAACATTCATTAATTTTACAATATTTCTGTAAATAGGCTTTAAATTTCTTCCAATCTTCTTCCACCGACTCTTCTCCCTGGTCTCGGATTCTGCCAGTCATTTCTGCCAGTTCCATATAGTCCATCACCTTCATCTGCCATTCTTCCAGAGTGGGTAGATCTTGTTTCTTCCAATACTTTGCAATGAGTATTCTTGCTGCTGTTGTGGCATACATAAAGAAAGTTCTGTCCTTCTTTGGCACCAATTGGCCTACAATGCCCAGGAGAAAGGTATATTTAAATACCTTTTTCATTTCATTATAGATCATTTCCCAGAAAGCCTTAATCCTTGCGCACGTCCACCAAAGGTGAAAGAATGTACCTTCAGTTTCTTTACATTTACAGCATTTATTATCGGGCAAATGATAAATTTTTGCAAGCTTGACTGGGGTTATGTACCACCTGTATATCATTTTCATAATATTCTCTCTTAAGGCATTGCATGCCGTAAACGTCATACCTGTGGTCCATAACTGTTCCCAGTCAGCCATCATTATGTTATGTCCAACATCTTGTGCCCATTTAATCATAGCAGATTTCACCGTTTCATCCTGAGTATTCCATTTTAACAGCAAGTTATACATCTTTGACAAAATCTTAGTTTTGGGTTCTAACAGTTCTGTTTCTAATTTTGATTTTTCCACCTGGAAGCCAATTTTCTTGTCCAAATTATATGCCTCCATTATCTGATAATAATGAAGCCAATCTCGCACTTTATTTTTTAGTTTCTCAAAACTCTGCAATTTCAGTCTATCTCCCTCTTGTTCCAAAATTTCCCAATATTTCGGCCATTTGGCCTCCATATTGAGCTTTTTCTGTGCTTTTGCTTCCATCGGTGACAGCCACCTTGGGGTTTTGTTTTCCAATGAGTCCTTATATCTTATCCAGACATTAAACAATGCTTTCTTGACATTGTGATTCTTAAATGCTTTATGTGCTTTGACCTTATCATATCACAAATATGCATGCCATCCAAATACATTATTAAAACCTTCTAAATCCAAAATGTCTGTGTTTTCAAGAAGCAGCCATTCTTTCAGCCAGCAAAAAGCTGCTGATTCATAATAAAGTTTAAGGTCTGGCAGGGCAAATCCACCTCTTTCCTTTGCGTCCGTTAGTATTTTAAATTTTATTCTGGGCTTCTTGCCCTGCCAGACAAATCTAGAGATATCTCTCTGCCACTTCTTGAAGCAATCCATTTTGTCCACAATTTGCAATGTTTGAAGCAGAAACAACATTCTAGGCAATACATTCATTTTTATCGCAGCAATACGGCCTAGCAATGAAAGCTTCAAATTTGACCAAATTTCTACGTCTTTTTTCACTTCCGTCCAACATTTTTCATAATTGTCTTTAAATAGGTTCTCATTTTTAGCTGTCATGTTAATCCCAAGGTATTTCACTTTCTTAACCACTGTTAAACCTGTCTCATTCTGAAACCTCTCTCTTTCAATCGGTGTTAAATTTTTCTCTAAAACCTTAGTTTTTGACTTATTCAATTTAAATCCTGCCACTTGACCAAATTCTTGAATCAGTTCTAAAACCCTTTTGGTACTAGATTCTGGCTCCTGTAACGTCAATACTAAGTCATCTGCAAAAGCTCTCAATTTATACTGTCTAGCTCCGACTTGTATACCTTGAACCAACTGGTCCCTTCTAATCATGTTCAGCAAAACCTCCAGGACTGATATAAAAAGCAATGGGGAAATTGGGCAGCCTTGTTGTGTCCCTTTTTCTATCTTGAATTCCTCCGTCACCTCATTATTAACAATTAATTTGGCCTTTTGTTCAGAATAAATTGCACCTATACCATTTTCAAATCCTTCACCCACCCCCATCCCCTGTAAGTTCTTCTTCATAAAGCTTCAAGAAATATTATCAAAAGCTTTGTCCGCATCCACAAATATCAAAACTGCCTTAGTGTTGATATTCACTTCTAGTTTTTCCAAAATATTAATTATATTCCTCAAATTGTCAGACAAATGTCTACACGGGAGAAAGCCCGCTTGGTCTTTATGAATCTCTTCCATCAACACTTTTTTCAATCTCTTGGCCAAAATATCTGCAAAAATGTTGTAATCCACATTAAGTAATGATATGGGGCGGTAGTTCTTAAGCTGAGCCTTTTCAGTCTCTGTTTTCGGTATAAGTGTAATATACGCTTCTTTCCACGACTCTGGTGCCCTTTTCCCTTCCAATATTTCATTGCAGACTTCTTTAGAGGTTGTACTAACCACTCTTTCAAGGATCTATAGTATCTAGAAGTCAGCCCATCTGGTCCTGGAGATTTGCCTAGTTGCATGTTTTGAATGGCACCTTCTACTTCCTGTTCAGATATTTTATAGTTCAACATTAATTTACTTTCTTGAGAGATTTTTTGTAGTCCATTCATCTTCAAAAATCGATCTATGTCAATTTCTTTCTGTGGCCTTTGTGTATATAATTGTTTAAAGTACCTCTGGAAACAGTTTCTAATCTCGGCTGGGTTCTGTATGTTCTTTTCTTCCACTTCTAAATTTATAATAGTATTTAATTTTTGTCTTTTTTTCATTTGCCAAGCCAACAATTTCCCACATTTATTAGCTGATTCAAATGTTTTTTGTCTCATTTGTTTAATTTTCCATTCTATTTCCTGATTCATCAATTTCATGTATTGTACTTGATATAACTTTATTTCTCTCAAAATCTCCTGCGACTTTGGTTTTGCTCTCAATTTCTTCTCACTTTCTTTTATTTTCTCCAAAATTTTGTCTTTCTTCTCATTTTGGCTTCTCTTCTTTATTGCATTCTGTTGTATCAGGAACCCTCTCATAACCGCTTTACTTGCGTCCCAGATTACTCTTTTTTCAACATTAGTGTTCAAATTTATCTCAAAATAGTCTCTCAAAGTTTTTTGGGCCTTCTTAATCACATCTTCATCTCTAAATAAGGTGTCATTCATCCTCCATCTGAAGGAGCCAGTTGATATTAGTTTCATCTCCATCCTTACAGCATTATGGTCGGAGCAGGTTTTTGGACAAATTTCCGCTTTCTTTATCTTTGGTGCCATTCCTCTCGTTACCCATATTTGGTCGATTCTAGTCCATGTCATCTTGGCTTCAGAAAAGAAAGTTCCCTCTCTTCACAAGGGATTCTTTGTTCTCCAGATGCCAACTAAGTCCAAGTTGTCTGTCATCTCGTTGCCCGGTCTTATTCAAGTTGCCCGGTCTTATTCAACATCTTTATCAACGACTTGGATGATGGACTCAAGGGCATCCTGATCAAATTTGCAGATGACACCAAATTGGGAGGGGTGGCTAACACCCCAGAGGACAGGATCACACTTCAAAACGACCTTGACAGATTAGAGAACTGGGCCAAAACAAACAAGATGAATTTGAACAGGAGAAATGTAAAGTATTGCACTTGGGCCAAAAAATGAGAGGCACAAATACAAGATGGGGACACCTGGCTTGAGAGCAGTACATGT
The DNA here is from genome assembly GCA_947686815.1 of Podarcis lilfordi. Taxonomy (NCBI): domain Eukaryota; kingdom Metazoa; phylum Chordata; class Lepidosauria; order Squamata; family Lacertidae; genus Podarcis; species Podarcis lilfordi. The sequence continues at coordinate 84,035 of CANTUW010000010.1, forward strand.
GAAAAGGATCTAGGAGTCTTGGTTGACCACAAACTTGACATGAGCCAACAGTGTGACGCGGCAGCTAAAAAGCCAATGCAATTCTGGGCTGCATCAATAGGAGTATAGCATCTAGATCAAGGGAAGTAATAGTGCCACTGTATTCTGCTCTGGTCAGACCTCACCTGGAGTACTGTGTCCAGTTCTGGGCACCACAGTTCAAAAAGGACATTGACAAACTGGAACGTGTCCAGAGGAGGGCAACCAAAATGGTCAAAGGCCTGGAAACGATGCCTTATGAGGAACGGCTAAGGGAGCTGGGCATGTTTAGCCTGGAGAAGGGAGGTTAAGGGGTGATATGATAGCCATGTTCAAATATATAAAAGGATGTCACATAGAGGAGGGAGAAAGGTTGTTTTCTGCTGCTCCAGAGAAGCGGACACGGAGCAATGGATCCAAACTACAAGAAAGAAGATTCCACCTAAACATTAGGAAGAACTTCCTGACAGTAAGAGCTGTTCGACAGTGGAATTTGCTGCCAAGGAGTGTGGTGGAGTCTCCTTCTTTGGAGGTCTTTAAGCAGAGGCTTGACAACCATATGTCAGGAGTGCTCTGATGGTGTTTCCTGCTTGGCAGGGGGTTGGACTCGATGGCCCTTGTGGTCTCTTCCAACTCTATGATTCTATGATTCTATGATTCTATGATCTCAAAAAATGTTTTCGGTAGTCTACCATCCTTGGTAACTACCTGTCTTTGTGCCTTATCCATGTTTGTAGATACCACTCCATTCATGTCCCCCATCAAAATCAGATTGTAATCCAAATAGTCCATTAAAGTCTCATGCAACTTTTTAAAGAATTCAGATTTCCCCTCATTCGGTGCATAAACTCCTACTATCAAAAATTTTTCTCCTTGTGTTTGAATTTCAATTGCCACAAATCTTCCTTGATCGTCTTTAAAGATAAATTTTGGTGATAATCTCTCCTTTGCATAAATCACTACTCTTTTTTTAACTTTGTCAGATGAAATAAACTCCTGTCCCAATCTCTTATTAATCAATACTTTCCTATGTAGCCTTATCACATGTGTTTCCTGTAGGCAAATCAAGTCCAATTGTTCCTTTTTCTTTTAAAATGATATTTATTGAAAAAAAAAATTTTGAGGTTACAAAAAAAGACAAAACAGAAAAAGAAAAAGAAAAAATAGAACCATCATTCTCAAATTCTCCACTTTCATTACCTTCTTTCTTTGACCTCCTCCTCCTCCCTTTTCTTGTATCTGAATTAATAGTTATCACAGCAAATCCTTTCCATAATTCATAGTATTCTGTCATTACATTACCTTAATCTATTTTCATCTTATCTTATAGAAAACCTTAAAGCTTAAAACTTAAATCTTATTTTTACCAACTTCTCATAACCATAACATTCTTACTTAATTCTTTAAACATTTTTACAAGAGCCAAGTAATTTCATTTCAACATTTTTCTAACATTCATCAATTTTATAAAACAATCCTAATGATAAAAAAAGAAATAAAAACAATCCAATCTTCATCCAGCATCCCTTCCTCCTGGTCCCGGGTTTTGTCAGTCCTTTTTATCCCATTAATCTAGCACATTAACCTGGTGATCTTATATCCGAGGCCCTCAAACCTCTTCCATGTCCCTTCCACAGCTCTTCTTCATATTTTCCTTTCACTCGTGGGAACTCCAGCTTGGTAATGTTTTTGACCCTTTTCAACAAATCAGCCCCTTTTCCATAGTCCAGACTAGACTCCATGTGGTATTTAAAAACATGTTTCAGCTTCCCTCCAAAATTGAGAGCCCCCACAGCTCCAAACATCTGACGGCCCATTGCCAGACTCAGAAAGTCCAGACATCCCTACATGAGGGGGTCAGTCCAACCCCCATTTCCAAGCCAATCCAAACTTTATCTTTTCAAATCTGGTTTTTCCCAAGTTCATTTGTCAAATCCAAAGGCTCATATTCCTGCGGGGCCGAAAATCCCTCCATTTCTGGCGCCCAAAATTCAGCAACATCCTCTTCTCTCAACTGTTCTGTCATGGCACACTCCTGTTTTAGTTCCTGGGTGGGCTCCATATAGTTTCCCACTACCTGTTCAAAAGTTCTGACCGCATTAGTCATCAAATCCGTCTTCTGACTTAACTGATCCAGTTGGGCATTTATTTTACAGAGAGCACACAACAGTGCTTCTGAAAACATTGTCCTGCAAGGTCACAAGCCCTTTCCCACGGTTGTAATCTGTGGCAGCTGCAAGCTCCCTGAAATTAGTTACAGTTTCACAGTCCCCCTCTAGGGGGAAAACTTCTGGTTGTTCTTTCTCTTAAAAACAATAGCAACAAAGTTTCTTTTTTAAGGTATTTTGTCCATATTTGTTCCTTTAAAATGCGAAAGGAAACAATGGAATCATAATGTTACTCTTCTTTCAGCTATCTGTCAAAGACATTTGTCTCTGGTCAATGAGCTTCAAACGTCTGTCCTGACACCCCGCTCCAGGATCAGGACGGTGGAAAGTTACTTTGCTTTAAACTCAGTTCTGCAGGTTTAAGCAGTCCAAAAAAGATCCCCCTTCTTCTCCTGCTATCGAAGGGGGGTTCAACAATTTTAAATGATGAAAGCCAATCCTTTGAAAGTGATTTTCTAAGCTCTAGTTTACGTTGCCTTTGCTTTATTCTGACTACAAGGAAACGGAAGGCTGACTTCATGTTTAGACCTTCCCGTTTCAGTACCAAATTGAGGTGAATTTTTAAGTCCAATTCCTTTCTGCTCGCCAGTTCTTATTTAAAGTCCAATTGTTCAATGTTTAAGTACTCACGGGTGATTGTTTTAGATGCCAAATTGTCCCAGGAAAAAGGCAGCGCTCTCCGCCAATGGCTATGCGGCTTCGCTCCACGGAAAAAGCAATTGACTCACAGCACCTCGCCACTTCCCCCTCTTCGCTTCGGAGCCCGTTAGTGGGTTCCTTTGCGGGTTGGGGGAGCGCTAAGGGTGCCCGCCGAGTCCCACGGTCACAGGCTTCAGCCGCCTGTGATTTCTAGAAGGGTCCCCGCTTCGCCGTAGCGGAAAAGACCCGTTTCCCGCGGAGCTGGTCCCTCCAGTTCAGAGGGAGTCCGCCATTGCCGATGGCGCCACCCCGGAAGTCTCCAATTGTTCCTTTTTTAGTAAATGAAAAACACTTTTCCTTTTCCGAGGAGAGTTGAGGCCATTACAATTCCAACTTAATAGTTGCAGAGCCATGATGAGGTTACTTCGCTTTACCTCCAACTGCACCAAGTGTTTGTTCTTGTTCTGTCGGTGGTGTCACTTTCTCTGAACCATGCAATCCAAAAGATAAATTTGCTATATCTAATATTCCTCTTTCCAGTGCTTTTGGCTCTTCTCCAGATTCCACTTCTTTCTGTAGGTCTTCTCTGTGGTCTTTCAAGAATCTATCTTTGTCATTGACTGATCTTATTTTTATCTTTCTTCCTTTATATTTAAAGGACAGGCCTTGGGGAAATTCCCACCTAAAGATGATTTTATTGCTTCTCAGCAGGGCAACCAGATCTCCGTAATTAAGCCTTAAGTACAAAAGATGTTTTGGAATGTCCTTAAATATCTCCACACTTGAGTCATGTATTTCCAAAGTCTTTTGGAAATGCAGATTCAAAATTTTGTCTCTCTCCTCTTTCGTTCGAAGGGTAATCAAACAGTCTCTCACCTTGTTCCTCCTTCCTCCTCTTCCGAGCCTGAATGCGCTCACTATCTTAAATTCTTCCTTCCCCAAATCCTGTTGCCAGAAATCTGCAAATTCCTGCGTAAGAAAGCCAATCAAATTATCTTTCTCAAGTTCAGGTACAGCCCTGATTCTCAAATTCGTTTGTTTTTCCTTCAATTCAATCATAGACAGCGTCAACCTATGATCCTCGAGTTGCCTCTGTATCGGTGGTATCTTCTCTTCAGTAGCAATTGCTATGTCCTTTGCCTCTTCAGCTGTCTTTCGGGTCAAAGTAGATTCCTGTAACAATTTCTCAATGGTCTCTGTATTGGTGTTCACCTTCTGTCCCAAATTATTAATACTTGTAGTATTCTGGTCAATTTTAACTGATGCTTCAGCTACTTGTTTATTTGTTTCAGCTACTTGTTTACTTAAGTTTTCCAAAGATTCATTAATTTTCCCTAGTGCCAGAGCTAAAACGTCTTCAGACGACATTCCTTTTGGTTTAACTTGTGATGGTGCAGCCCCTGATAATCCAGATGTTCCAGAAGGACCAGATGTTGAAGCTCTTCGCTGCGCCCCAGTATCTGGACGAGAGGATCTGCCAGACCTGGTAGTTTTTTCCTGAATCAACTCTAACTTTCCTCTTCCATCTGCCATAACACTCTAATTATAATCCAAGGTCAGTCCCACGGCTAGGATTTGTTTTGAAGTGGAAAATTCCCCTGGCCCAGTTGTTATTGTAACAATGTCAAACCTCCTCTAGGGGGACACAGTGACAGTCAAAACTTGTAACTTTGAAAAGAAAATATCCTTTATAAATCCCCCAATTCACAACAAGGCAACAGTTTCAATTGCACTTAATTCCAGTTACTTTGAAACCAGGAGAAGTCCAGAAACACTGTATCCCTCTTGCAGAGTTAGCTGTCACCAGTACTCTATTTGCCAATAGTGCTTTCACAAAACGGCATTCCTTGTCTCTAGGCAGTCCGTTCCCAGGTTCTAAGCGGTGGATTTTAGCTTCCTTTCCTCTTTTTTTTTTGCAGGTAAATACAGTTCAAACCTTTCTCCCCTCCTCTCCTGCAATCCGGAGGGGAGATCGCTTTTCTGATGTTAAGATTTAATTTATTTTTTAAAAAATAATTTTTATTAAAATTTCAATAAAAAGTTGAACAGAAAAAACATAAAAAAGAAATACACAAATACACAATACAAATTCCAAAAAAAGAAAACAAAAACAAAAAACAAAAAACAACAAAAGAAAAGGAACAGAACAATTAAAAACAATATCACCTTTTCATTTCCCTTTTTTTAAATTTACTTATTTTCTGGACTTCCTCATACCTCCCTCTTTTGTATTCCAGTCCAAATTGTTCCTCCAGCAATTTCTTTTCCACTTTTTTAATCCCAGTCTTTATTCTTAGTGTAATATAGCATTAAAAATTTACTTCTTAAGTACCAAATTTCCCATAATATAGCATTAAAATTTTACCTCTTAAGTACCAAATTTCCGTTTCCTTAAACTTCTTTAATCCTGATCTTTAATCTTAGTCTGTTTTATAATTTTATCCTGTACAGCTGGAAACCACTTATTTTCAATCCAACAGCACTCTAACATTCCTTAATTTTACAATGTTTCTGTAGGTAGTCTTTGAATTTCTTCCAATCTTCTTCCATCGCCTCTTCTCCCAGGTCACGGATTCTGCCAGTCATTTCCGCCAATTCCATATAGTCCATCAGTTTCATCTGCCATTCCTCCAGCGTGGGAAGTTCTTGTGTCTTCCAATACTTTGCGATAAGTATTCTTGCTGCTGTTGTTGCATACATAAAGAAAGTTCTATCCTTTTTTAACACCATTTGGCCGACTATGCCCAGGAGAAAGGCCTCTGGTTTCTTAGGGAAGGTATATTTAAATACCTTTTTTAATTCATTATATATCATTTCCCAGAAAGCCTTAATCTTTGGGAACGTCCACCAAAGGTGAAAAAATGTACCTTCAATTTCTTTACATTTCCAACATTTATTATCGGGCAAGTGATAGATTTTTGCAAGCTTGACTGGGGTTATGTACCACCTGTATATCATTTTCATAATATTCTCTCTTAAGGCATTACATGCCGTAAATTTCATACCTGTGGTCCACAACTGTTCCCAGTCAGCAAACATAATGTTATGTCCAACGTCCTGTGCCCATTTAATCATAGCCGATTTTACCGTTTCATCCTGAGTATTCCATTTCAGCAGCAAGTTATACATTCTTGACAAATTCTTAGTTTTGGGTTCTAACAGTTCAGTTTCTAATTTTGATCTTTCCACCTGGAAGCCAATTTTCTTGTCCAATTTAAATGCCTCCATTATCTGAAAATAATGGAGCCAGTCTCGCACTTTGTTTTTTAATTTTTCAAAACTCTGCAATTTCAGTCTATCTCTGTCTTGTTCCAAAATTTCCCAATATTTCGGCCATTTGACCTCCATATTGAGCCTTTTCAAGGCTTTCGCTTCCATTGGTGACAGCCACCTTGGGGTTTTATTTTCTGACAAATCCTTATATCTTATCCAAACATTAAACAGCGCTTTCCTGACAATGTGGTTTTTAAATGCTTTATGTGCTTTGACCTTATCATACCATAGATATGCATGCCATCCAAATACATTGTTAAAACCTTCTAGGTCCAAAATGTCAGTGTTTTCAAGAAGTAGCCATTCTTTCAACCAGCAAAAAGCTGCTGATTCATAATAAAGTTTAAGGTCTGGCAGGGCAAATCCACCTCTTTCCTTTGCATCCGTTAGTATTTTAAATTTTATTCTGGGCTTCTTGCCCTGCCAGACAAATTTAGAAATATCTTTCTGCCACCTCTTGAAACAATCCATTTTGTCCACAATCTGAAAAGTTTGAAACGAAAACAACATTCTAGGCAATACATTCATTTTTATCGCAGCAATACGGCCCAGCAGTGAAAGCTTCAAATTTGACCAAATTTCTAAATCTTTTTTCAATTCAGACCAACATTTTTCATAGTTATCTTTGAATAAGTTCCCATTTTTGACTGTCATGTTAATCCCCAGGTATTTCACTTTCTTAACCACTGTTAAACCTGTCTCATTCTGAAACCTCTCTCTTTCAAACGGTGTTAAATTTTTCTCTAAAACCTTAGTTTTTGACTTATTCAGTTTAAATCCTGCCACTTGACCAAATTCTTGAATCAGTTCTAAAACCCTTTTAGTACTAGATTCTGGCTCCTGTAAAGTCAATACTAGGTCATCTGCAAATGCTCTCAATTTGTACTGTTTAGTTCCGACCTGTATACCTTTAACCAACTGGTCCCTTCTAATCATATTCAGCAAAACCTCCAGGACCGAAATAAAAGAAGTGGGGAAATTGGGCAACCTTGTCGTGTCCCTTTTTCAATTTTAAGTTCTTCCGTCACAACATTATTTACAATTAGTTTAGCCTTTTGTTCTGAATAAATTGCACTTATACCATTCTCAAAACCTTGGCCTACCCCCATACCCTGTAGATTCTTCTTCATAAAATTCCAAGAAATGTTGTCAAAGGCTTTCTACAAATATCAACACTGCTTTAATGTTTATATTCACTTCTAATTTTTCCAAAATATCAATTATATTCCTCAAATTGTCAGACAAATGCCTTCCTGGGAGAAAGCCCGCTTGGTCTTTGTGAATCTCTTCCATCAACACTTTTTTAAATCTCTTAGCCAAAATATCTGCAAAAATTTTGTAATCCACATTAAGTAATGATATAGGGTGGTAGTTCTTAAGCTGTGTCTTTTCAGTATCTGTTTTCGGTACAAGTGTAATATATGCTTCTTTCCACGACTCTGGTGCTCTTTTCCCCTCCATTATTTCGTTGCAGACCTCTTTCAAAGGTTGAATTAACCATTCTTTTAAAGATCTGTAGTATCTAGAAGCCAAGCCGTCTGGTCCTGGAGATTTACCCAATTGCATGTTTTGAATGGCACCTTCTATTTCCTGTTCAGTTATTCTATGATTCAAAATTAATTTATTTTCTTGAGATATTTTTTGTAATCCATTTGTTTTCAAAAATTGGTCTAGGTCTGTTTCTTTCAATGGCCCTTGAGTGTATAATCGTTTAAAGTACCTCTGGAAACAACTTCTGATCTCTGCAGGGTTCTGTATATTTCTTCCTTCCACTTCTAAGTTCGTAATCGTATTTAGTTTTTGTCTCTTTTTCATTTGCCATGCCAACAGTTTGCCACATTTATTGGCTGACTCAAAAGTCTTTTGTCTCATTTGTTTAATTTTCCATTCTATTTCCTGATTCATCATTTTCATGTATTGTACTTGATATAACTTTAACTCTCTCAAAATCTCTTGAGATTTGGGATTTACTCTCAGTCTTTTTTCACATTCCTTTATTTTGTCCATTATCTTATCCTTCTTCTCATTTTGAGTTCTTTTCTTTATTGCATTCTGTTGTATTAAGAACCCTCTCATAACCGCTTTACTTGCGTCCCAGATTACTCTTTTCTCCACGTTGGTACTGAGGTTTATCTCAAAGTAATCTCTCAGAGTTTTTTGGGCCTTCTTAAGTAGTTCTTCATCTCTAAATAAGGTGTCATTCATCTTCCATCTGAAGGAGCCAGTTGGTGTTAGTCTCATTTCCATCTTAACAGCATTATGGTCGGAGCAAATTTTCGGGCAGATTTCCACCTTTCTTGTCTTTGGTGCCATTCCTCTAGTTATCCAAATTTGGTCAATTCTTGTCCAAGTCATTTTGGCTTCAGAAAAGAAAGTTCCCTCTTTAGCCATGGGATTTCTTATTCTCCAAATGTCCACTAAATCCAAGTTGTCTGTCATGTCAAAAAAAGTTTTCGGTAGTCTACCATCCTTGGTGACTACCTGTCTTTGTGCCTTGTCCATATATCTGGATACCACTCCATTCATATCTCCCATCAAAATCATGTTGTAATCCATATGGTCCATCAGGGTCTCGTGCAACTTCTTAAAAAATTCAGATTTCCCGTCATTCGGTGCATAGATTCCTACTATCAAAAATTTTTCTCCTTGTGTTTGAATTTCAATTGCCACAAATCTTCCTTGGTCATCTTTAAAAACAAATTTCGGTGATAATCTGTCCTTTGCATAAATCACAACCCCTCTTTTTTTAACTTTGTCCGATGAAATAAACTCCTGACCAAGTCTTTTATTTATCAACAGTTTCCTGTGTAATCTTGTTATATGTGTTTCTTGTAAACAAATTAAGTCCAATTGTTCCTTTTTTAATATATGAAATACTGATTTCCTTTTCTGAGGGGAATTCAAACCACGACAGTTCCATGTTAGAAATTGCAGGGCCATGATGTTATTGTTTTGGTTCTCCTCCTACTGCACTGATGTTAAGATTTAAATCTTTTTTCAAACGTCTTTCAAAGTTTCCACTTACAGTCTCTTTGCTTTGATCTGTTTACAAGAAACGGAAGGCGGACTTCCTGTTTATGCCTTCCCACTTCGGTGCCGAATTAATTATTTTCTCCCTTTAAATCCAATTTTATCCTACTCACGGGTAGTTGCTTTTGAAGTCAAATTGTCCCAGGAAAAGGTCAGCGCTCTCCGATAACGGCTGTGCGGCTTCACTCCACGGAAGAAGCAGTCGACTCCTTCGCAGATTGGGGGGGCGCAAAAGGTGCCCGCCGAGTCCCCACGTTCACAGGCTTCACCCGCCTGTGATTTTTGAAGGGTCCCCGCTTCGCCGCAGCGGTCAGACCCGATCCCGCGGAGCTGGTCCCTCAGAAAGTCAGAGGGAATCCGCCATTACCGATGGCGGCTACCCAGAAGTCAGGATGGTGGGATCTCACCATCTTGAGGCTTGAAGGAGATAAAAAGATGCTTATCTTTTGCCAGATGGCGGGTGCATCCAGAATCTACAATAAATCTGGCCTTGGCCTTTGGAGCAGCTTTTGCAGCAAGCAAAACCTTGTTTTCCACCGGCGTGGGCTTTTGCTGCTTGCCCCCCTGCTCCTGGCCATCAGACTTGCCTTTAGCCTTTGGTGAATCTGTGCCAGCAAACAAAGCCTTGTTTTCCACTGGCGTGGGCTCTTCACCCTCCCTCTGCTTCTGGCCATCTGCAGGCATCTGTCTCTGTTTACTTCTGGCCTTCCGGTATCTGTGAGGATGACCTTGGCTCCCATGAGAAACAGAGCTCCCAGCTGCCGACTCCTTGGCTCCCCCTGGAGGCTGGAATGCTGCCTGGGATGACATCACAGTCAGCTCCCCCTGCAGCTTGCAACCGGTGCCCTCAGCATCCCTGCATTCACTCGCATTCTGGGAAACAGCCAGGACCTCCAACGCAGTCAAACTCTGGGCCAGGATGATTGGCAGATGGGCTACTTTCAAAGCATTCCACATCTGACGTGCTGTAGTGTTGCCAGCTAGCGTAGTAATTTCCTCCAGAGAGACGGACAAGACTATTACGTCTATGGCCCTTAAATCTTGGGCCCTCCATCTATCTGTCAGAAGAACTGGAGGGGCCTCACACACAGTATGCCACACTCCAAACTGTTGTAGTAAACTCTCACACCACACAGCCCAGGTCTCATAATTGTGCCCATTTAGCTTTGGGCACTGAGCAGCTTCAGAAGCTTGGAAAAACTCCATTCCAGCTCTTTACTTGAGCCGTGAGTCTTTTTCACTTCAGATACTTCTTATCTCGGGAGCTCATAAATCTAGAGTTCAGCTTGGCTCGACTCCCAGGCCAATTAGCCCGCTGGAGTTCAAAGCGACTCTGCCGTGCCAATGAAAAGCCTCACTTTCACTTTCCCCCCAAATACCTCTCTCGCAGTCTTACTCTCCTGTAAGTGCCGTGAATCTGGGCCCGAAACCTGTTGTTGGGATACTGCCAGGGAGACATCATCCATCAAGGCCCCACGGCGATTCCAGACGTCCATCGATCTCCCGTAGACACGCAGTATCAGCAATTAGCGACACGAGTTCCAGAAATAGCCTGCCACATTCCAGAACTCAATGCACACTCTGTCAGCAGATAATGCACAGCGAAAGATGCACTAAGGAGAGCATTGCTTAAGTTTATTCAGCGTTGGTCAGAACGAAGAAAAAACATGACTGCCTGCTTCAGTGTCCAGGCACAGAGAGAGAAATGAAAGCAAAGACAAAACATAAACTTCCTGTGAACAGGAAATACGCAGACTCTGTGACTCACAAAGCCTGCTCCCTTTTAAGGTGGAACGGAAATATCCTAACATCCCCACCAAAATTATTTCTTCTCTGCCTTTTGTCAATTGTATTCCTAATATTCTTCATTCGTCATCTTTAAGTAGGATTTTTGCATCTATCTTTTGGTATATATATATATATATATATATATATATATATATATAACTATTTCTCTCTTTTTGGAAACATCTGAAGCTATGTATTCTGTTCCTAATTTCTTATCTATCAAAACTCTGTCATGTTAAGCACAATATTCAACATTAATAAATCAAGAGGTAGAATGGGGAATTAAGTTAATGAAACAAAAATTTTTTGAATCTGCAAATAAAACTGGAAAGTTCCTGGCGTGGCAGTTGAGGAAAAGAAGAAAACAAAATCTTATTAATAAAATAAAAGTAGAAGACCAAATCTTGGAAGACCCTAATGAAATAAAAAAGAGCTTCCTTTAAATTCTATGAAAACCTATATAAAAGAGAAGAAGAAGATGAAATAGAAATGGGAAAATATCTAGAAGAAAACAGAATCAACAGTATATCGGAAGAGGAAAGAAATTTATTAAATAAACCCATAAAAACAGAGGAAATTCAAGAGGCGATAAAGAGGATGAAACTGGGGAAAGCCCCAGGCCCAGATGGATTGTCAGCCAAGTATTATAAAGTCCTAGAAGAACTTATTACACCAGTGCTATGTGAAGTAATGAACGAGATTTTAAGAGAAGGAAGAACACCAGCGTCATGGAAAGAGGCATACATTACGCTGATACCGAAACCTGACTCGAATAGGCTGAATATTAAGAATTACAGACCGATTTCACTATTGAATAATGATTATAAGATCTATGCAGATATAATGGCGACTCGACTTAAAAATGCCTAGTTAATCTTATCCATACCGACCAGGCTGGTTTTTTACCCAATAGGCAAATAAAAGACAACATAAGACATACAATAAATATCATTGAGTACTTAGAATGCAAAAACGAAATCCCTGCAGCTTTACTGTTTATTGATGCCGAAAAGGCATTCGATAACGTATCCTGGCGTTTTCTTATAAAATGTTTGGAAATGACAGGGATAGAGGCACATTCCTGGAAGGAATAAAAGCAATTTACTCACAGCAAAGTGCTAAACTAATTATTAATAATAACTTAACAGAACCCTTTGAAATCTCGAAGGGTACTAGGCAGAGGTGCCCTCTGTCACATCTTCTGTTTATTATGATGTTAGAGATAATTACAAATAAGATAAGAAAAACTTCAGAGATACGCGGAATAAAAATAGGAGTGAAAGAATACAAATTGAAAGCTTATGCTGATGACCTTATGTTGTCTTTGGAGGATCCAGAAGAGAGTGTCAGTAAGGTGTTAGATCTGTTAGAAGAATTCGGAAAACTATCCGGTTTTAAATTAAACAGAACAAAAACTAAAATGTTGATTAAAAATGTAGAAGAGAAGGTAAAAAACCACCTTGAATCTCAGACTGGAATTAAAGTAACCAAAAAGTAAAATACCTTGGAATCTGGTTAACGACAAAGAACATTAATTTGATGGAAGATAATTATACAACCGCATGGAAAGAAATAAGGAAGGACTTAGATACCTGGAATAGAATAAAGCTATCCTGGTCGGGGAGAATGGCGGCAATAAAAATGAGTCTATTACCGAAACTGCTATTCTTATTTCAGAATATACCAATAATCAGGGGAACATCAATATTCAAGGGCTGGCAGAAAATACTTTCTAAATTCATCTGGCAAGGAAAAGGCCGAGAATTAGATTCAAATTACTCACAGACCAAAGAGATAGAGGAGGATTCGCAGTCCCAAATTTAAAGTTATATTATGAAGCCTCTTGCCTCTGTTGGGTCAAGGATTGGATTATTATAAAAATAAAGATCTGCTATATTTAGAAGGATTTGATTTAAGATTCGGTTGGCACGCTTACCTATGGCGTAATAAGGGAAAGATCCATAAAGGATTTTCTAACCATATCTTCAGAGGGCCATTACTGGAGGTGTGGGAAAGAAATAAAAAAATTATTGGAACAGAATACCCCTTGGTGGCTTTCGCCAATCGATATCCTGACAATAAAAAAAAACAAATATCGAAGGAGAAAGATGGACCTACGAAGATTTATTAGTAAAAACAGAGATCGGTTGGAGGATTAGGCCATATGAAGAAATAAAGAACAAATTGACAGGTTGGATCCAATTTCATCAAATCAACTCTATCTGGACCGAGGATAAAAAAATGGGATAAGTGAGAAAAATCTAGATTCCAGATTGAAATATTAGAAAGTAAAACAAAACTCCTATCGAAAATGTATAGCCTGTTGCTCGAATGGGACACCAAAGATGAAGAAGTAAAGGAGGTAATGGTGAGATGGGCAATGGACTTTGGATATAACATAGAGTTTGATAAATGGCAGGCACTATGGAATAAAGGTATGAGATTCTCGGCATGCACAACACTCAGGGAAAATATGTACAAAATGATGTACAGGTGGTACGTAACGCCCGTAAAACTGGAAAAAATATATAAAACTGGTGATAAATTATGCTGGAAGTGCAAGATTAAGGAGGGCGATTTTTATCATATGTGGTGGTTGTGCGAGCCTATTAGAAAATTTTGGGAATCTATTTACAATGAACTAAAAAAATCTTTAAATATACCTTTATAAAGAGACCTGAAGCCTTTATGCTGGGGATAATTGGAGAGGAAATCAAAAGGAAGATCAAACACTCTTTCAGTACGCGACAGTGGCCGCCAGAACTCTAATAGCGCAGAATTGGAAGACACCAAGAATCCCAACCATAAATGAATGGCAATCGAAACTACTCGACTATCTAGAATTGGCAAAAATGACACAGAAAATAAGAAATCAAAAAGACACAAAGTTTAATAAAGATTGGAATAAATTCATGGCATACATGGAAACAGAGGTAAAAAAAACTAAAAAACACAGTAGGTGCGATATAACACTTGTGATGTAAAGAATTTTTTTTTGAGGAAAAGAAACTGCAGATAGAAAAATTTTATAACACATTCCGAAACCGAGATGAAGGGAAGTCAGTCAGTGTTGTGTGTTATGTAGTTAATGTAGTTAATTTGTTGTTGTCTTATGTCAGGAGTATATATATATATTATATATATATATATTTTTCTTTATTTAGTTTTTTTTTGGTGTGAATGTGTTGTGTTTGTCTTTTTTGTTTTTATGGTGTTATAAAATAAAATTTATAAAAAACAAAACAAAACTCTGTCATGTTTCTTTGCTATATGGGTTTCCTGGAGACCAATGACGTCCCAATTTTTCTTTCTTAAGATACGCTGTTTTATCCCTTTTTACCTTATTGTTCAAACCATTGATGTTCCACGATATAATGTTCAAATTCATTAATCTTTATTAGACACAAAGTCAAATATCAACATCAAATACGGAAATGCAATTAAGTACAATAATATAGTTGTGGGAAACTGCTTCTTTTCTTATCCTCCTGGACTTTCCTGTCCTTGTTCTCTTTCTTCTCTTTCTTGAGCTGTACCCCCTCCCAGGTCTATTTTGTATTTCCGCCAAGATTTTCTGAATTCTGGAGATCTGAAAGTCTTTCTTCTATCTTTCTTCTATTTTTGTAAGTGAAGGAAATACCTTCAGGAAATTCCCACTTGTGTCTAATTTCATTTGTTTTCAACACCTCTTTCAGAGTCCAAGCAGCTGCCAGGGTTGGAAGATGGCCCAGAGCAAAAGGAGGGGGGGGTTATCATGGAAACACTCTCCCAGAATGTAGGTGAAAGGCCGAACTCCACAGATAGCCTCTCAGAAATGGTGGGCCAGCCTTTGAATATTCAAGAGCGGGGGGGGGGGGGGTTACAGGAAAGAGGATGCGATTAGTCCCTGCATACGAAGAGAAGGTTCCTCCCACGTTGCATTTGTAGGATGAAACATGACACTGAGAACTTAGTTGAGTCATCATCGTAATGGCGACCAGCTCGCGGGAGAGGAGCTCCTGGTAATCTGTTCTTTTCTTGAAATAAAACCAACTTTAAATGAACTGCACTCATGTGCGACTCACTACCATCACAACTTACTATCCCTACAGTGGTTTTCTCTAGGTACACACAGGGCTGGTGACTGACCCAGTTCTTCAAGCTATCCTATTAGCCGATCCCGCCCACAGAGGTATTTTCGCTCTGAGAGATCAGGAGGGGGAGCGGGTAGTGCTTAAGTGCCCCATATTTAATGTTTAATAACAATTACTGAGTGCTGGGTGGATTCCTACAACAGTATTAAAAATACATGTATTCAACAAATATTGGCCACATGTTATAAAAGGAATATGGATTATGTTTCCCCACCTTCTTGATTTCTCCAGGCAGCCAATATTTAAGATACTTAACTTGTGGTGCCCAGAATTGAACACAGTATTCTAGGTGGGGCCTGACCAAGGCAGAATAAAGTGGTACTATTCCTGCCCTTGATCTGATTCTGCCTTCTGCCACATTGCCTTTGCTCCCCATTTGGTGTCATCTGCAAATGTGATGAGCATCCCCTCAGCTTCTTCATCCAAGTCATTTATAAAGACGTTGAACAACAACGGGCCCAGGACAGAACCCTGCAGCACCCCAGGATGATGAGGAACCATGAAGGAGTCCTCTTTGGGTTTGGTCAGTCAAATCCACCTAACAGTTTCCTCGTTCAGCCCACATTTTACCAGCTTCCTCACAGAAAGATCACAGGGGACGTTGTCAAAAGCCTTACTGAAATCAAGACGCACTATTTCCACAGCTCTCCCCTGATCAACAAAGTTTATAACTCCATCCAAAAAAAGGGGAGGAGAGATTTCTCTGGATTTACTTGTTTTTGAGAAAGCCATGCTTTCATCCTTTGTGTTTATGTTGTGAAATCATCAGGTGAAGGGTACATAAATTTTAAAAATGATAATGAATAAGGATATTGACAAGCTGGAACGTGCAAATGAAGGCGATTTATGTATTTATTTAATTTGCATACCACTTGACCCAGTGGTGCTGACTTGAATATAATATTGGTGGTGGGTCAGGTAAGGCCTGCCTTGCATAATCAATCACATGATGCATGCAGGCCATTAGAATAGCAATGCCTACTAACTTGGGTGGTGACCCCCTCAAATGTTTTATTGGGGGGGGGGCAAAAAACCCTCAGCCTCTAAAGATTGACTCCTGTTGCCACGTGTCAGGACGGTTACAACATAAAACAAAAACACAATATAAAAACACAAAAGACACATGTGTAACCCTCTTCTCACCACATTTTAAAAGGACATTAGATATCAATCAGCCAAAGGCCTGGTTTAAAAAGTGCAGATTTCCTTGTCTCCTAAAGCTATATAATGCAGGATGTCTCCCCAATATGAACTCTTTGATGACAAGTGAGAGAGTAGCTCCGACTAAAGCTCTTTCCACATTCAATGCACTGATAGGGTTTCTCCCCTGTATGAATTCTCTGATGGGAAGTAAGATAGTGGCTGTGAGTGAAGCTCTTTCCACATTCCGCACACTGATAGGGTTTCTCCCCTGTATGAATTCTTTGATGGGAAGTAAGATCATTACTCTGACTGAAGCTCTTTCCACATTCAAAGCACTGATAGGGTTTTTCCCCTTTATGAATTCTCTGATGCTTAGTGACAGCATTCTTTGATGGGAAGTGAGATGGGCGCTCTGACTGAAGCTCTTTCCACATTCAAAACACTGATATGGTTTCTCGCCTGTATGAATTCTTTGATGGGAAGTGAGTTTGGAGCTCTCCCTGAAGCTCTTTCCACATTCCATGCACTGATAGGGTTTCTCCCCTGTATGAATTCTTTGATGGGAAGTGAGATAGTCGTTCCGACTGAAGGTCTTTCCACATTCTATGCACTCATAGGGTTTCTCCCCTGTATGAATTTTTTGATGGGAAGTCAGACTTTGGCTGTAACTGAAGCTCTTTCCACATTCCAAGCACTGATATGGTTTCTCCCCTTTATGAATTCTCTGATGCTTAGTGACAGCAGAGCTGTGACTGAAGCTCTTTCCACATTCCACGCACTGATAGGGTTTCTCTCCTGTATGAATTCTTCGATGGGAAGTGAGAGAGCCGTTCCGACTGAAGGTCTTTCCACATTCAAAACACTGATAGGGTTTCTCCCCTGTATGAATTCTTTGATGTTTAGTGAGATCGGAGCTGCTACTGACTCTCTTTCCACATTCCATGCACTGATAGGGTTTCTTTCCAATGAGATTTCTTTTTTGGGAAGTGGAATGGGAGCTCTGACTGCAGCTCTCTCCACTCTCCAAATTCTTACGTGGCTTCTCCTCTCTGAGGATTTTGTCATGTTCAGGCTTGTTCTTGATCTGCAATTCATTACAATCTGCAATGGAGGCAAAAAGAGATTTGAGCCTCAGGAACAAATGAAGGAGAACTGAAGGGAGTTGGGTGTGTGTTCATTGCCTTTGTTGTCTGTCATTAACCAATGTATTTATTATTAGATTGTAATGGTTGTTGAATGTTGCTTTGCTTGATATACAGTAGTGGTAAAATTGTAGAAGCCTTATGGGGGAAAGTGTATTTCACAGGTTTGATGGCTCATAACACCACTTCTTTGGGAGGTAGGCTCGTTGAATTTCATTGTACACAGGTTGTACAATGACAATAAAGGTATTATTAATAATATTGTGAAATTATTTATCAATGGAAAGATAATTTAATCCAGAATGTAATGCAACAAAGTTTGTTCAGTTATCGGTATTTGTCAGGCTGGAGCCAACAAGCGAGCAACAGCAGCTGCCAGACTTGAATGGCTGCCCAGGGGATGAAGGGAGGATTGTTATGGGAAGAACAGAGGAAAGTACAGGGGGGAGGTCACAGCCCAGAGAAATACAGGAGTTATCAGACAATAGCTTGTCTGAGCGAGTTTCCAAGCCCCTCAGAGTGCAGGAACGCAGAAGAGAAGGGGTGCAAGAAAAGGGGAAATTGACATCATAGAAGTGACAGAAGAGATTCGTCTTCATGCGTTGTTTCTGGAGGAATAGGAACAACGCTGAGGATTTAGTTGAGTCATCATAAGGGTAGCCATAAGTCATGGGGGCCGAGAGCTCCGGACAGGAGGCAAGTTTTTTCAGGAATAAAACCAACTTTTACTTGACTGTACGTGTTCAAGTCTTGCTGCCACTACAGCATGACTCAACTCAACTGCTGCTGAGAACGAAAGCCCATCAGATAATTAAGCAAGGATGGCTGAAAAGCGACAGCAGCAGCAGCCCGTGGATATGCAAGCCGGGCAAGGAGCGGCAGCTGCAGAGGCTCCAACGGCAGTGGATCCTACACAATTTCTCTGGGCAGAGAATCAAGAATTAAAGATAATATTAGCACGACTGGAAGGAGTTATGGGAGAACAGGCAAGACAGCTCTCTGACTTATCCAGTAGGCAAACTGCAAAAAACCTAGTCCCCCCTCCCCCACACTTCAATGGGAATAGGGCAGAGTATGACTCCTTCTGAGCCTCCTGCTTATATTGCCTACATCTTAAAGGGGAAGAATACACAATCGCTTTGAGGTCCTCTCCCCTAGCATGGAAGACGAAGAGCAGACTCCATTTGAGGATCTCCCTCATTACAGTCGATCAGGTATATGAAGACGAGCAGCAAAGTCAGTCCTCAGGGAATGTGCAGGCGACCTTGGAACGGATAGCTCACGGAAGAACCCCAACCAAACCTAAGAGGAGGCGTGTAGTGGTGATAGGGGATTCCCTACTGAGGGGAACAAAGGCAGTGATCTGTGGGCCTGACAAGATGTCTCAGGAGGTGTGCTGTCTCCCCGGGGCTAAGATCCAAGATGTAACTGAACGACTGCAAGGAATCATAAAACCCACTGACAAATACCCCTTCCTCTTGGTTCATGTGGGAACCAATGACACTGCAAGCAATAGCCTCCAGAAGATCAAAAGAGACTACGAGGCTCTGGGCAGGAAATTGAAGCAATTAAATGCACAAATTGTGATCTCATCTGTCCTCCCAGTTGAACGACGTGGCCCAGGGAGAGCGGGGAAAATAGTGGAAGTGAACAGCTGGCTTCGCAAATGGTGTAAACAGGAACGGTTTGGATTCTTAGATCACGGACTCCAGTTTCTTGAAGATGGACTTCTGGCAAGCGATGGGCTGCACCTCACAACGGTTGGGAGAAATGTTTTTGCCAAAAATCTCAGAAACCTCATCAGGAGGGCTTTAAACTGACTAATGTGGGGGAAGGAGACAGTGCTCCTGAAGGTAGGAGTCTATCAATTGATGAAGATGATCATCCAAATGTCATAGACCAAATGGAGTAAACAGCACGCAGACCTAGTGGTGGGAGGAAAAAATCCTTAAATAAGAGACACGGGGAATGATTAATGGACTTCAATGTCTGTACACTAATGCGCAAAGCATGGGAAATAAACAAGATGAGCTTGAGCTCTTGGTACAGCAAACTAAATATGACATAATAGGCATCACTGAAACCTGGTGGGATAAGTCCCACGATTGGAATGTAATAATGGGGGATACAATCTATTTCAGAGAAACAGACCAGACAAGAAAGGAGGAGGAGTGGCGTTATATGTCAGGGATGTGTATACCTGTGAAGAGATCCAAGATTTAGAACCTCAAAGCCAAAGTGAGAGCATTTGGGTCAAAATTAAGGGAGAGAAGAATAACAGTGACCTCGTTGTGGGAGTTTACTATAGATCCCCAAGCCAAACGGAGGACATAGATGATGCCTTCCTGGAACAGATGGCCAAGCATGCCAAAGGAAGGGAGATAGTAGTAATGGGGGACTTCAATTACCCGGATATTTGTTGGATGTCAAACTCAGCCAAGAGCATAAGGTCAAACAGATTCCTCACTGGCCTTGCAGACAACTTCATTGTCCAGAAAGTGGGAGAAGCAACAAGAGGAACAGCCATTTTAGATCTGGTCCTAACCAATGTTGATGACCTGGTTAGTGGGGTAGAAGTGGAAGGATCATTAGGCGCGAGTGATCATGCTCTTCTGAAGTTTACTATACAGCGGAAAGGAGCAGCCAAGCATACTAGGACTGAATTTCTTGACTTTAAGAAAGCCGACTTCATAAAACTTAGGGAAGTGCTGGGTGAGATCCCATGGACAGTAATACTAAAAGGAAAGGGAGTTCATGATGGCTGGGAGTTTGTTAAGAGGGGATAGTAAAAGCACAACTTCAGGCAATACCAATGAGACGGAAACATGGAAGGTGCCTAAAGAAGCCACGGTGGCTATCTAAAGAACTTTTAACTGAGTTAAGATTAAAAAGGATGTGTACAAAAATGGAAAAGGGGAAACCACCAAAGAGGAATTCAAACAAATAGCCAGCACGTGTAGACACAAAGTCAGAAAAGCTAAAGTACAGAATGAACTCAGGCTTGCTAGAGAGGTTAAAAGCAACAAAAAGGCTTTTATGGGTATGTTCGTAGCAAAAGAAAGAACAAAGAAACAGTGGGGTCACTCAGAGGAGAAGATGGTGAAATGCAAACAGGGGACACAGAAAGGGCTGAACTCCTCAATGCCTTCTTTGCCTCATTCTTCTCCGATAAAGAAAACAATGCCCGACCTGAAGAATTTGGAGCAAATGATTCAGCAGAGGAAACACAGCCCAGAATAACTAAGGAGATAGTACAAGAATACTTGGCTAGTTTAGATGTATTCAAATCTCCAGGGGCAGATGAACTGCATCCAAGAGTATTAAAAGAACTGGCAGATGTGATCTCAGAACCACTGGCAGTCATCTTTGAGAATTCCTGGAGAACAGGCGAAGTCCCGGCAGACTGGAGGAGGGCAAATGTTGTCCCTATTTTCAAAAAGGGGGAAAGAGAGGACCCAAATAATTACTGCCCAGTCAGTCTGACATCAATACCAGGGAAGATTCTGGAGCAGATCATTAAGCAAACAGTCTGTGAGCACCTAGAAAGGAATGCTGTGATCACCAATAGTCAGCATGGATTTCTGAAAAATAAGTCATGTCAGACTAACCTGATCTCGTTTTTTGACAGAATTACATGCCTGGTAGATGAAGGGAACGCAGTGGATGTAGCCTACCTTGATTTCAGCAAGGCATTTGACAAGCTGCCCCATGATATTCTTGTAAAGAAGCTGGTAAAATGCGGTCTTGACTATGCTACCACTCAGTGGATTTGTAACTGGCTGACTGACCGAACCCAAAGGGTGCTCATCAATGTTCCTCTTCATCCTGGAGAAGAGTGACTAGTGGGTGCCACAGGGTTCTGTCTTGGGCCCGGTCTTATTCAACATCTTTATCAACGACTTGGATGATGGACTCAAGGGCATCCTGATCAAATTTGCAGATGACACCAAACTGGGAGGGGTGGCTAACACCCCAGAGGACAGGATCACACTTCAAAACGACCTTGACAGATTAGAGAACTGGGCCAAAACAAACAAGATGAATTTTAACAGGGAGAAATGTAAAGTATTGCACTTGGGGGGGGGGAAATGAGAGGCACAAATACAAGATGGGTGACACCTGGCTTGAGAGCAGTACATGTGAAAAGGATCTAGGAGTCTTGGTTGACCACAAACTTGACATGAGCCAACAGTGTGACGCGGCAGCTAAAAAGCCAATGCAATTCTGGGCTGCATCAATAGGAGTATAGCATCTAGATCAAGGGAAGTAATAGTGCCACTGTATTCTGCTCTGGTCAGACCTCACCTGGAGTACTGTGTCCAGTTCTGGGCACCACAGTTCAAGAAGGACACTGACAAACTGGAACGTGTCCAGAGGAGGGCAACCAAAATGGTCAAAGGCCTGGAAACGATGCCTTATGAGGAACGGCTAAGGGAGCTGGGCATGTTTAGCCTGGAGAAGAGGAGGTTAAGGGGTGATATGATAGCCATGTTCAAATATATAAAAGGATGTCACATAGAGGAGGGAGAAAGGTGGTTTTCTGCTGCTCCAGAGAAGCGGACACGGAGCAACGGATCCAAACTACAAGAAAGAAGATTCCACCTAAACATTAGGAAGAACTTCCTGACAGTAAGAGCTGTTCGACAGTGGAATTTGCTGCCAAGGAGTGTGGTGGAGTCTCCTTCTTTGGAGGTCTTTAAGCAGAGGCTTGACAACCATATGTCAGGAGTGCTCTGATGGTGTTTCCTGCTTGGCAGGGGGTTGGACTCGATGGCCCTTGTGGTCTCTTCCAACTCTATGATTCTATAATTCTACAGAGATGATGAAGCAAGAATAGCCACGACTGTGGGGCTTCTGGGGCGGTGGCTAGACAGTGGATTACCCCTTACCTGATGTCAATGACCGCGTGCTCACTAATTTACCTGCCTTTTTGAAGCTCTTGGACAACATACTCAGGAATCCCGCACAATAGGCGTAGTTGGAACAGGAGTTCCTGAACCTCAGGCAAGGAAAGGGGACAGTAGCACAGTATTGGTCCAGTTTTATGATGCACGCCTGTCAACTGGAGTGGGCAGGGAAGGCCTTGATTGCCCTGTTCAAAGCGGGACTCTGCGAGGAGATTTGCGATGAACTTGCAGAAATGCCAAAGTTGAACACCTTGGAAGAGGTGGGGCAAGCCGCTCTGCAGTTAGGCCTGAGAGTCCAGATGGGTTTGCTCAGAAAAAGAAAGAGGTGATACAAAACGGGGGAGTGATGCAAAGGAATTCACAGAGAGAGGAGGGTTGCTGTACAGAGGGGGAACCCTCTACGTCCCAGAAGGGGAACTCTGAGCCAAGGTACTCAGACAATGCCACGATAGTCCGACAGCAGGCCATTTTGGGCAATGGAAGACAGAATGCCTAGTAATGTGAAACTTCTTGTGGCCAAGGAGGCCCTGCGAGACCCCAGCAGGCCTACTACAACCACTACCTATTGGAGAGTCATTCCCCATGTCTGCAGTCATGGGATTGTTGTCTATCACATGACGGTGTATGTTTTCATTCCACAGAGTGGGAAGTGACGGAGACAGGATCCTTGTGTTACTGTGTTCCGTGAAGTAGGACTATTGTCCTTTGTTCTCTCTGCTGTCTGATGAGAAAGAGGAAGGAGCTAAGTCAGAATGCTCCGAGGGTTTTATATGTAAATAAAGTAGATTAGCCAAAATGCTGAGTTGCTGGTACTGTTATGGAAGCTGCGAAGACTCTGCAGATCCCTAAGTGTGCTGATGTCTGTTGGCATCAGTCGCTGTGATGTTCGGGCAGAAGAAAGCTTTTGATGCTCCCGAACAATCGACCAGGAAGAAGAGAACATGCCATTCAGGCATGTGTCTCTGCCAGGGTCCTACACAAGAGTAGGATGGCTCCTGACACTACCTACCCCACAGGGGCCGTGGGAAACCATTGCCATGGATTTCATCACCGACTTGCCAGAGTCACAGAAACAGACAGTGATCTGGGTTGTGGTGGATCTTTTTTCAAAGATGGCACATTTTGTACCCTGCGAGAAACTACCCTCGGCACACAAGACAGCACAACTCTTCGTGGCACATGTATCAGATTGTCTCAGACAGCGGAATACAATTCACAGCCCAGTTTTGGAGAAAACTGATGTAACTGCTGAAGGTGGAAATATGCCTCTTGTCAGCTAGACCCCCACAGACGAACAGAGAGTCAGAGAGGACGAAGGCCACATTGCAGCAGTATCTACGATGTTATGTGAATTACCAACAAGATGACTGGGTAGACAACTTGGCACTGGCTGAATTCGCTTACAATAACGCAGTGCACTCATCGACACAACAAACGCCATTTTTTGCTTGTCAAGGGAGACACCCATGGGTGTTTCCAGGGCAGGGAGACAACCTCGCAGTGCCAGCAGCAGAACAGTATGCAGAAGAAATGGAAGCGCTGCACAGTATTTTGCGGGACCACCTGGAAAGGGCGAAGGCTCAGCACAAGGCGGAAGCAGATAGACATAGGCAGGTGGGCAAGGAGATAAGGGTGGTGGACCAAGTATGGTTGTCCACAAAAGACTGGCCGAGCAAGGGACAATGCCGTAAGCTGGAACCGCAAAGGGTGGGGCCTTTGAAGTGGTGGAACAAATCAACCCTGTGTCGTTCAAGCTACGCCTATCTGAGTCAATGAAGATGCATCTGGTGTTCCATCGGTTGCTTCTATCTCCACTGACGCTGAGACACCCGTATCAGGAGAGGAAGGAACCACCACCCTTGCCGATATTGGTGGAGGGTGAACCTGAATACGAGGTGGACAAGCTACTAGACTCTGGCAGGAGAGGTAGGGGTGCAGTATTTTGTGTCTTGGAAGGGGTATGGACCAGAAGAGAATTCATGGGAGAGCACAGGAAACATACATGTGCCAAGGTTGCAGAGCGAGTTTCACCGTAGGTACCCCAGGAAACCCAAACCCCAAGGTTGGGTAGAGAAAGAGCTGAAATGGGAAGAAGAAGGGGAGAATGAGCCCAGTGGGAGGAAGAAGCAGAAGAGCAGCAACCGGGGTGCAGTTATTGGGAGGACAATGAGGAGGAATGGTGGGAAGTGGCCCAGAGCGCCCCAAGAGAGGAAGAGGAGAGGCAGGAGGAACAGGAGGGGGGCCCTGGGGGGGATGATGTAAGGCTGGAGCCAGCAAGCGAACAGCAGCAGCTGCCAGACTTGGACGGGAGCCCAGAGGGAAAAGAAGAAGAAGAAGAAGAAGAAGAAGAAGAAGAGTTTGGATTTGATATCCCGCTTTATCATTACGCGAAGGAGTCTCAAAGCGGCTAACATTCTCCGTTCCCTTCCTCCCCCACAACAAGCACTCTGTGAGGTGAGTGGGGCTGAGAGACTTCAAAGAAGTGTGACTGGCCCAAGGTCACCCAGCAGCTGCAGGTAGAGGAGCAGAGACGTGAACCCGGTTCCCCAGATTACGAGTCTACTGCTCTTAACCACTACACCACAAAGGGAGGATTGTTATGGGAAGAACAGAGGAAAGTACAGGGGGGAGTTCACAGCCCAGATAAATACAGGAGTTATCAGACAATAGTTTGTCTGAGCCAGTTTCCAAGCCTCTCAGCCTGAAGGAATGCAGGAGAGGAGGGGTAAAAGAAAAGGGGAAATTGACATCACAGAAGCGACAGAAGAGATTCGTCTTCACGCGTTGTTTCCGGAGGAAGAGGAACAAAGATGAAGATTTAGTTGAGTCATCATCAGGGTAGCCACAAGTCATGGGGGCAGAGAGCTCCAGACAAGAGGCATGTTTTTTTCTGGAATAAAACCAACTTTTAATTGACTGTACGTGTTTGCGTCTTGCTGCCCCTACAGTATTCTATCAAAAGTTATGGCCAAATAACCAGAAAAAGCAAGCACAACTTGCTTAGGTTGACTTTTGTCAGTGTGTTATGTGATTTCTATCAAGTTGGTTGGTTTTTTTGTGTTCTTTCATTTAGTGAGTTTGCAGACATAATAAAATTTAAAAAATGGCACAAAGAGTTGACTGGTCACCCAGAAAGCCATGTAAAATAGTACTATTAAGTGAGCAAGGCTACAGTTATGAAGAAATTAGAAGCAAAATTGGGGGAAACAACCAAAGCTGGCCTTTCTATATATTTGAAGAGGTATAAGGAGACTCAGTTGCTACAAAATCAGACTGGTAAAGGCAGGAAAAGGTGCACAACAGCAAGTGACGATCAAAGAATGGAGAGACTGCGCCTACGTGACAGAAGAAAATCATCTGGGTGTCTACAAGATGACATGGTGCAATGTAATGTGAAGTTGAGTGCAAGGACTGGTCTAAATGCTAGAATTCCAAGGGAAAAGCCATTATCTCTCAAGCAAAGGTGGAAAAGATTAAACTGGGTTAAAACCCATGGTAACTGGACAGCGGAACAATGGGACAGTGTTCTTTGGAGTGATGAGACCCACATCTCCTTGCTTGGTACTGATGGCATGAAATATGCGAGCAAAAGATGTGGGAAGAATTTGTGTCATCAAAGGAATGTAAATGCCCCAAAATACATAAATGAAATACTTGTGCCCAAACTGAAGCATTCCGCATGTGATCTTTTCCCAGATACTGAACCTTTTTATTTATTTATTTATTTATTTATTTTCTATTTCAGCAGGATTCACCTCCATGTCATGTTGCTGCTGTGTGCAAAAGGTGGTTTCAAGATAATCAATTCCACTGCTGGAATGGACTGGGAATAGCCCAGACCTTAACCAAATTGAAAATCTATGGAGCCAACTAAAGAAACTTGTTAGTCAGAAGCAACCCAGCAATAAAGTCCAATTAACAGAGGCATTAATTTAATCTTGGTTTCACATTATTACAGCTGCAGAACTAAAAAACTTGCTTCACTCCATGGGAAGGCGTTGTAAGGCCAGAATTAAAGCTAAAGGTTCCCAAACTAAGTATTAATTGACATGGTGAGAATTTCTGTTAGAAGATTGGCATATGAAAATGATGGACTTTGCAAATCTGGTGACACTGACAGGAAAAATTCAAAACCAGCACGATTAAGGATTCCAAAAGGGTTGGAGTAAATTTATACGATATCTGAAAGATTATTGTAAGCAATTAACATCACTAGCAGGGTTGTCTGAAGACTTGTAATGAGAAATTTTCTACCTTTCTACCTTTAAATTTTGAGCCATTCTGTAATGAGTGAAATAGGAATTGGAAAATGTACAAATTGCAACGATATAAATGTTAATTTTGAAAGCCATGAGGCTGGAGGGAAGGAGGTTGAGGCTCTAAAGAGCCAGGGTGGTATAGTGGATAATGATGATGTGAATGTATAATGTTAAATGGAAAACAAATAAAAAATATATTACTTTTATAATATAATTATAATTATAATATAATTACTTTTAAAAATTATATTACTTTTTTTTCCAAAAAAAGATGTGGCTCTGCCCTCTTGGCTTCAAAAGGCAAAGAACTCGCTTACGCTTGTAACTGGAAGAACTGGTGGTTAGAGCATGGCTTACGTCATAGACAAAGGCATAGAGGCATTGACCAAACTAGGACAATGGTAAATGAGGGGTGGATGGCAGAATTCAGGGTGAGGGCAGATGTCAACAAGGGCGGGGGTTTTAGTATTTTAATTGTGATGATAATAATAATAATTGTGATAATAATAATAATAATAATAATAATAGTAATAATTATTTATTATTTATTATTTATACCCTGCCCATCTGGCTGAGTTTCCCCAGCCACTCTGGGCGGCTCCCATTGGAGTGTTAAAAACAATACTGTCAGGGAAGAGTTAGAAGTTTTCAGTTTCTCAGCGGGAGAAAGCATTCCCCAAGGGGGGAAGGAGAGCAGTGAATCTAACAGAAGGGAGCAAGAGGAACAACAGGGAGGGACCGGCTGTTCACAGGAAAGGCAAGGGTTCAGTTCTAGCTCAGATTGGGAGGAGGGGAGATACAGGCCAGCTCTAGCCAGGAGGGTAGGAAAAAGAGCAGAAAGCGAAGGGAAGGGCGCCTTCGCCATTTTGAGGGTGGCTGGTCATGGAGAAGCAGAGCTCAGAAGGTATCTGAAATAAGTGACTCTGAGGAATAATAGTTAAGAACCGTTTATAGGATTGTTTTGTTAATACGCAATAAAAAGTTATAAAAGAACAAGAAGTGTTTGTCTGGTGATCTGAAGAGGACAACGACCAGTCCTGACAAATACAGCATTAAATATTAAAAACGTCCCTAAACAGGGCTGCCTTCAGATGTCTTTTAAAGAAAAGATAGCTGATTATTTCCTTCACATCTGAAGGGAGGGCGTTCCACAGGTTGGGCGCCACTACCGAGAAGGCCCTCTGCCTGGTTCCCTGTAACCTCACTTCTCGCAATGAGGGAACCGCCAGAAGGCCCTCGGTGCTGGACCTCAGCGTCCGGGCAGAACAGTGGGGGTGGAGACGCTCCTTCAGGTATACTGGACCGAGGCCGTTCAGGGCTTTAAAGGTCAGCACCAACACTTTGAATTGTGCTCGGAAATGCACTGGGAGTCAATGCAGATCTCTCAGGACCGGTGTTATGTGGTCCTGGCAGCCGCTCCCAGTCACCAGTCTAGCTGCTGCATTCTGCATTAATTGCAGTTTCCGAGTCACCTTCAAAGGTAGCCCCACGTAGAGCACATGGCAGTAGTCCAAGCGGGAGATAACTAGAGCATGGACCACTCTGGAGAGACAGTCCGCGGGCAGGAAGGGTCTCAGCCTGCGTACCAGATGGAGCTGGTAGACAGCCGCCCTGGACACAGAGTTAACCTGCACCTCCATAGTCTGTAAACCCTGCGCATGCCCAGCCAATGGGGAAACAGGAGAAAGAACTTGCACTGCATGTAGCTTGTGTTTTGCTAAATTTGTGTGTGCCTACTTTTGGACACCCGTGCTTGCAAGGATGTCTATGTAATCAATAAACTCTTCGCTGCTTCACCAATTTTGTTCAGATTTTATTTTGAGGGTCTCAAACCCACCTGTCCAGACTGAGAAATCAGTGGTCAGCATATTCTGCCGTGGGCAGTGAGGACATCCAGTCCTCATCATAATCCCGTTTTTAATGGGACTTGCATGTACCTCTGAAAACCTTGGGATTCCCCCAAACCTAGTGACTCCCTCTTGTGTATGGATGGGGATGGATGGTTTGGCTACATGAGGAAGATTCCCACTTCAAGAATACCGTATTTTTCGCTCTATAGGGCGCACCTGACCATAGGGCGCACCTAGTTTTCAGAGGGGGAAATCAAGGGAAAATATATGATTCCCCCCTCCCCCCCCAGCTCTGGGTGCCGCCTGTCCGCTTCTCCCAGAACTTCTCCCTGCTATTGCGGGAGGTGGGGGAATCCCCCCATCTCCCGCAAAAGCCCACAGGAGGGAGAAGGGACTGACTCAGCCAGTCAGTCCCTTCTCCCTCCTTGGAGAAAAGCCCTCAAGAGCGGCACGCTCTTTAAAGGCTGCGCGGCTCCTGCGGGCTTTTCTACGAGGTGGGGGAATTCCCCTACCTCGTAGAAAAGCCCGCAGGAGCCGCACAGCCTTTAAAGAGCGTGCAGCTTCCGTGTGCTTTTGCGGGAGGTGGGGGAACTCCCCCACCTCCCGCAAAAGCCCGCAGGAGCCGCACACCCAGGTCCAGGAGCAATGCGAAGGCGTCGCACGAGCCTGTGGGACTGGCGGTGGGGGAAAGCAGCACTTGCCACCAGCCTCAAAGATCAGACTCTCCTGGCTTCAGCGAAAGCAACGCGACGCCTCCGGAGCGCAGGCTTCGGAGGCTTCGCGTTGCTATCGCTGAAGCCAGGGAGCCTGCATTCACTCCATAGGATGCACACACATTTCCCCTTCATCTTTGGAGGGGAAAAAGTGCGTCCTATAGAGCGAAAAATACGGTAACTTGGCTCAGAGGGCATGAGGTAAAATTTTGTGTGTCTTGCTCATTCGTAGTGCCTGGATGACTGGCAAAGCATATTTGGGTCGAGCTACAAATGGTCCATGAGGCCAGATCTATGAGCTGACCATCATCTTTTAGAAGACATCTGAAGGCAGCCCTGTTTAGGGAAACCTTTAATGTTTAATAGACTATTGTATTTTAATATTCTGTTGGAAGATGCCCAGAGTGGCTGTGGAAACCCAGCCAGATGGGCGCGGTATAAATAATAAATTATTATTATTATTATTATTATTATTATTATTATTATTATCTCCTGCCCCAGAGTGATGGATCTGTGCCAATTCCCAACTGGAGGCCAAAAGCTGACTCCATCAATTATGGCTCCCAAGAGGGGACCATCTTGCCAGGGACTCCTCCGAGAACAGAGCCCAGTTTACTTAATCCTGTCGGGCACAACAGCATCCTTCAGACTCTGCTGGGCCCTTGGATGCTTCTCAGCGCATCAAGGTAGGTAAAACTGTGGCCTCTATTCCTAAAGGTGGATGCTGAAATGAAAAACCTGACAGGAGCTACCTATCTTTCCTAACAACTCTGAAGCTGACATTTAAGATGGCCTGGGCAGTTCAGACCAGCCGAATCGTGGTATAAAAAGGCAGAACTGGAGGAAGATGGTTCACAGAAAAAACTGAAATTTACTCTTTCTTGTGGGTGTGTTAGGTTCCCAGGTGTTGTGGGGGGCGCTGTTAAGCTCTGTGAAAATATATGAGGTTTGTTACATAGAGGTATTTTTTGAATTTCCAGGCAGATAGGACGATCCCACAGGGAGCCTTACCAAGAGAGGCCACGATCCCACGATTCTCCTCCATGACGTCCTTATGCAGAGCTCTCTGGTCAGGATCCAGAAACGCCCACTCCTCGTCCGTGAAACAAACAGTTACATCTTCAAAGCACACTGGACCCTGAAAGAAAAATTGAAATGTCCTACTCTGAGACAGCAGAAATATGATCTGCTATACAATGTTCTCTTGTTTCCTTCCTGTTAATTGCTGTGTTGTTTCAATAGGATTGCTTTGCTCCACATTTGTAGTATGGATGCCTATTTTGACGTTTTAATTGCATTATTTTTTTCAGCTTTTAATTATGGGTATTCATCTTTGTGCAAATAGGTGGTTCTCTTCCTTGTGGTTTTCAAGTCATCCTGCCTACGCAGGGATTCCAGTTTCCCAGATGGAAGGATCCCCTTTCTCCTCTCCTCATGTCCTGTTCTGAAGAGGATCCTTCCCAGTGCCCCACAGCCAGATTCCACGGGTTCAAGGGGGCATGCTGTTGGGGCTAGCTAAGTGAATCCTGGACACTATTTGTTCTCGTCTGTCCGCTGCTTAGAAGCCTATTTTAGCATTCAGGGATGAATATAGAAATACAAGAAGCCAAGATTGGATGGCCATCTGTCTTGGATGATCTAGCTGAGACTCCTGCAGTGCAGGGGGTTGGACTTGATGACCCTTGGGGTCCCTTTCAACTCTAGGATTCCATGAAAGCTGCAACTACAGATGAATCCTACAGGTGACATTCAGAAGGCTGGTGTCACAGAGTTTATATGGGCAGGAAATCCCACACTTCACAGCTGGAGTTAACTCTTTATCAGCAAGAACACAATATTCACAGACTTGGCTGAGTTTCAGGCCGAATGAGAAGAGCAGCTCATTCCCTGAGGGTCTGTCAGTTTGCATTTCTTAGTGCAGAAAGGATGGATCTGATATTGATATTTCCTATTCTAATTACAGTGGTACCTCGGGTTACATACGCTTCAGGTTACAGACTCCGCTAACCCAGAAATAGTCCCTTGGGTTAAGAACTTTGCTTCAGGATGAGAACAGAAATCGTACGACGGCAGCATGAGGCCCCATTAGCAAAACAATTTATTATTTAGACCCTGCCCATCTGGGTGGGCTTCCCCAGCCACTCTTTGCGGCTTCCAACAAAATATTAAAATACAGTAATTC
>CANTUW010000010.1:115379-194688 GCA_947686815.1 Podarcis lilfordi
CATCAAATATTAAATGCTTCCGTAAAGTCAATGCATGAATTTGGAACTGACTGACAAAGGAGTCATTTGCATCTTGTGAAAAATGGATGCCTGGCTCTAGTGGGGTCCTCACCGGGGGGTCCTCAGGAGTTGCTCCCCCCCACCCCCACTCCCCTGCTTCTGTCTCCTTTTCTTGCACTTGGTCTCTCTGCTGCTCTCATGACTGATTCATGGGGTGGGGTCCCTTTTTCTTTGCTCTGAGGGCCAGGAATGTATCTGGACAAGGGCCAAGTGGGTGGAGCCAAAGACATCTCCCTTGAAGCTTAGGGTGAAGGGCAGGAAATTTATTATTCTATTGGATATCTTAACACACAGCCATTGACGCCAATGTCCCTGGAGGCTCAGGGAGTAGCAGCGCCCATTTCCGGCTGCTTTGCCAGCAACAATCCCTTTGGGAGAGAGAGGATGTGGTCCTGGGATGCCCTGCTCTGGGTGCGAGGGGATTGCTGCAGTGACCTCCGTGGGGAGCTGCCCTGGGAGACGACTGGGAAACTGGTCCCCAGTGCAGCAGCCAGACTCTGGGCTGGGATCCCTCTCTTTACTCCTGGCCTCTCTTTCCCACCTTTTCTTCCTCCTTCCCTGTGGGGTTTTCTTGGGGGGGTGGGGTGTCTAGTCCACCTCCTTGTCCAGCTTTGGAAAACCACTTGCACATGTTTCTTCTTTTGTGCAGTGACGATGAGAGACGTCACAGAGAGTCAAAGTTCTAGGGACTCCTTTGTTTAAAGAAATGAGATTTCGGGGGAGTGATTGTTTTTCTGTAGGGGGGGCGGAAGGCCAAATGAGTTTGGGATCCTCTGCTCTGCAGGAAGGAGAGCGTGGCAGACCTGGCCCCTCCCTGGCAGGACCCTCTCCTCCCTGACTTGGGGTCCCCCCAGCCCCCTCCCCTGCTGCAGCCCTGGGACCCCCACCAGATCCCAGAGAGAGAGGAGACTCACCAGATCCCAGAGAGAGAGGAGACTCACCAGATCCCAGGAGGGGCAGCGAGGCAGGAAAGGACTGGGAGGGAGGGGCCTTGGCTCGGGAGGACCTGCCCCCCCTTGCTTCCTGGCCTCTCTAGGAAGGCAGCTCGGCTCCCTTTAACCCTTGCAGTGCCGAGTCCGCCCAGCTCAGCCCCCCCCCCCCGCATTGCACACTCACTTAGCCAGGGCAGAACTTTGATTTCTATTAATTTCTGTCATTTTGAATGGCTCTAAGGGGGCACCTTCCACCTGGCTCCGCCTATGGCAAGGGATCCTTTTTGGGGGGGCCTTGGGCTCTTGGCTGGGCTCTGAGCATCTCCCTCAATCCCTTTTGGGGGGGCCTTTGGCTCTTGGCTGGGCTCTGAGCATCTCCCTCGGTCCCTTTGGGGGAGGGCCTTTGGCTCTTGGCTGGGCTCTGAGCATCTCCCTCGGTCCCTTTTTGGGGGGCCTTTGGCTCTTGGCTGGGCTCTGAGCATCTCCCTCGGTCCCTTTTTGGGGGGCCTTTGGCTCTTGGCTGGGCTCTGAGCATCTCCCTCGGTCCCTTTGGGGGGGCCTTTGGCTCTTGGCTGGGCTCTGAGCATCTCCCTTGGTCCCTTTTAGGGGGCCTTTGGCTCTTGGCTGGGCTCTGAGCATCTCCCTCAGTCCCTTTTTTGGGGGGCCTTTGGCTCTTGGCTGGGCTCTGAGCATCTCCCTCGGTCCCTTTGGGGGGGGGCCTTTGGCTCTTGGCTGGGCTCTGAGCATCTCCCTCGGTCCCTTTTTTGGGGGGGCCTTTGGCTCTTGGCTGGGCTCTGAGCATCTCCCTCGGTCCCTCGGCCAGGAAGCGGAGGAGCAGCGCAGCCCAGACTGGAGCGTTGTTCGTTGTTGTTGTTGTTTAGTCGTTTAGTCGTGTCCGACTCTTCGTGACCCCCTGGACCAGAGCACGCCAGGCCCTCCTGTCTTCCACTGCCTCCCGCAGTTTGGTCAAACTCATGCTGGTAGCTTCGAGAACACTGTCCAACCATCTCGTCCTCGGTCTTCCCCTTCTCCTTGTGCCCTCCATCTTTCCCAACATCAGGGTCTTTTCCAGGGAGTCTTCTCTTCTCATGAGGTGGCCAAAGTATTGGAGCCTCAGTTTCAGGATCTGTCCTTCCAGTGAGCACTCAGGGCTGATTTCCTTCAGAATGGATAGGTTTGATCTTCTTGCAGTCCATGGGACTCTCAAGAGTCTCCTCCAGCACCAGAATTCAAAAGCATCAATTCTTCTGCGATCAGCCTTCTTTATGGGCCAGCTCTCACTTCCATACATCACTACTGGGAAAACCATGGTTTTCACTATACGGACCTTTGTTGGCAAGGTGATGTCTCTGCTTTTTAAGATGCTGTCTAGGTTTGCCATCGCCTTTTTCCCAAGGAGCAGGCATCTTTTAATTTCGTGACTGCTGTCACCATCTGCAGTGATCATGGAGCCCAAGAAAGTAAAATCTCTCACTGCCTCCATTTCTTCCCCTTCTATTTGCCAGGAGGTGATGGAACCAGTGGCTATGATCTTCGTTTTTTTGACGTTGAGCTTCAAACCATATTTTGCGCTCTCCTCTTTCATCCTCATTAAAAGGTTCTTTAATTCCTCCTAACCTTTTGCCATCAAGGTTGTGCCATCTGCATACCTGAGGTTGTTTATATTTCTTCCGGCAATCTCAATTCCGGCTAGGGATTCATCCAGCCCAGCCTTTCGCATGATGAATTCTGCATATAAGTTAAATAAGCAGGGAGACAATATACAGCCTTCTCGTACTCCTTTCCCAATTTTGAACCAATCAGTTGTTCCATAACCAGTTCTAACTGTAGCTTCTTGGCCCACATAGAGATTTCTCAGGAGACAGATGAGGTGATCAGGCACTCCCATTTCTTTAAGAACTTGCCATAGTTTGCTGTGGTCGACACAGTCAAAGGCTTTTGCGTAGTCAATGAAGCAGAAGTAGATGTCTTTCTGGAACTCTCTAGCTTTCTCCATAATCCAGCGCATGTTTGCAATTTGGTCTCTGGTTCCTCTGCCTCTTCTAAATCCAGCTTGCACTTCTGGGAGTTCTCGGTCCACATACTGCTTGAGCCTTTCTTGTAGAATTTTAGGCATAACCTTGCTAGCGTGTGAAATGAGTGCAATTGTGCGGTAGTTGCAGCATTCTTTGGCACTGCCCTTCTTTGGGATTGGGATGTAGACTGATCTTCTCCAATCCTCTGGCCACTGCCGAGTTTTCCAAACTTGCTGGCATATTGAGCGTAGCACCTTAACAGCATCATCTTTTAAAATTTCAAAGAGTTCAGATGGAATATCATCACTTCCACTGGCCTTGTTATTAGCAGAGTCCAATTCTGAGTTTGTGCAGATCTATCTTTCAATCCAAGTACAGTTCTCCATGAGTTACCCTCTGTTGAAGGTCAGTTGCATGCAGGGCTCAGTTCTGACACCTCTCAGGTGGACACCATTAGAAGAGTCAGTTCTGGCACCCTTTTTCTGGAAAAAGAGCATTGGTGGCATGTTTGTTTTGATGATGATACATTCAATAAATGTAAACCAAACATATTGAAATTTGACTGCGTCTGTTCCTTTTCTTTGTGCTTTAACTTTGCAAATGAAGATTTATACTAATGCACTTTGCCATATTTCCTGGTACAAGTGCTGAGATAGGAAGCTTTCCAATATTACTAGCAGAGTTTATGAGGAGTAAGGATTCTTCTGAGGGATATGCTTTAAAGGTACTGTATGTACCCGACCTAAATAAAAAATAAAATGTAAAATCATTTGAAAAAATAGGTGGTATAACAAATGCTGATTGGATGTGATGAGGAGCCAATCAAGAAATGGTATAGACTAAATGGGAGGAGTTCTGGAATCCCTGACGTCACAAGGGAGGAGGTTCTTAGCCAGGGGGAAGGTGAAACAACCTTATGAAGAAAGTAGAGAAAAGATTGTTCCATGACAACAACAAGTTATCAAAACAGAAAGAGGCGAGGTGGGTTTAACACTTTCATTACAAGCTATGATATTTGCAGGGTCTCATTCCAGGGCCAAAAGGTCACTAAGAGGGGAAATGATAGGAAACTTTTTTAAATTACAGGTGGTCTTTCTCTTTTAAATACTAGAACTCAGGGTCATCCAATGAAACTGAGTGGTGGAACATTCTAGGACTGTCTGGCCAGGGCCTCCTAATGACTGTTTGGCCAATGGCAACCACCAGGCAAGCAAGAGGTTCTTTGGATACCACTGGACGGAGGACTGACAGACTCTTAGGTAGCGACAAACTTTTATTAATTGGTTAACATTAGCAAAGAAATTGATCAGCAACGTAGGACAGAGTCTAATGTAAAGCCAACAGCAACTGGAATAAATTACAAAGCTAGCAATATAACCAATAAGCAAAAGTTCTTGGGAAACAATAATAATAATACGAATAGAATAGGTTCAGTTCTTCATGTCTCCCCAGCCGATGGAGATCTGGAAGGCTTCAGACTGGCAGACAGTCTTTCTCTTCACATTCTGGAATGGAGCATAGAATAATGTATCAAGATCTCACTGTCTCCTTCAGCTGCTGGCCATTATATAGTCCATAGTGAAAGTCTCGTGCCAAGGCCTGTTCTCTGAAGGCAGCCCTGTTCAGGTAAGTTTTTAATGTGTGATATTTTTCATCTTTGTTGGAAGCTGCCCAGAGTGGCTGGGGAAACCCAGCCAGATGGGCGGGGTACAAATAATAAATTATTATAAGCTGGCAACAGATGTAATTAATGATGTAATCCCATTCCCATCCTTTGATCTGGCCTGGGAGTCGACAAGTGTGGGCATGAGCCTTCATTTGCATTCTTTCTTTATCTCTGCAGTCAAAATCAGGCTAGTTTCCTTGTTCCCAGACAACTGGCTCCTCCTTCCTTCCTTCCCCCATGCAGGCAGGTGTTTGATAGCTGGCCAAGCCATGAAGTTGTTTTCACTTCTTCTCAAACAGCCACGTTCCTTACCTTAAAGCTACAACTCCATCGCAAACCAGGAGCACCACATTCTGTTTTATTCCCTGGCAATACAGGTGCCCTGCTCTGATTCATGGGCCCAGTTTGTCAATCCAGATCTAGATCATGATCCAGATCATGATCCAGAAAATACAAGTCTTTGGGAAACCCATTTGCTGGCATATCAAGGGCTGCTAGCTCAGATGGCTTCAAAACGGGATTAGACAACAGCCTTCTTCCTTCCTTCCTTCCTTCCTTCCTTCCTTTCTTTCTTTCTTTCTTTCTTTCTTTCTTTCTGCCACAGCACCAGATGTCAGGCTGGGTCTTTGCAAAAAGAAAACAAAATGGCACACTTGGAGAGCCTGGGTAACAGCTTCTCTCTGCTTCTTTTTCAGGTCCAACTGATGGTCTCCAAAGTCTTGCTAGACTCAATTGGAGTTATATGCATCCAACTGAGATGGGATCTAGTACTCCATCTTTTCTGATGATCAGGAGGTAATTCCATAATTAAATGTATATACCTTCCATCAACGATGGGGAACATGTTGCCCTCCAGATGTTACTGGTCTGCAACTCCTGTCATCCCCAAACATTGACCATGATGCCTGTGATGGAAGGAGTTGGCACCCGGGAACATCTGAAGACCTCATAGATCCCACACAGTCTATTAAATGGTGAACATCTGGTAATGTATTATGGGGAAGCCACTTTCAGCCTGAGGGCTGGTATCAAAGCAGAGAGCCTATAAATAAACACCAACAAATGTTGCAAAGGAAGATATTTCTTTTCAGCAGACACCAGTAACTGAGATTTCAGCTGCAATTTTAAAAAGAACCAAAAATTCTCCATCTGATTTATCAGCTGATCTAGTGTACAGATCTTACAATCAACCCGTTTCTTCCACAAAGAAGATTGCCCCAAATTTGATTTACCCCATAAAATGAATATAGAGAGAAAAGATGGATCAAACCCATAACTGTTGCTTGCAAATGCTTACTGAAGTCCTATAAACTAGATGCCCAGGAGCTTAGAGAGGAATAAGATGCAAATGAGAAAGCTATGTTATCTAAAACATTTTTTTAAATGCCTTTGAATCCATATGGAACATCTTTTTAAAATGGAGATTGATCCAGCAAAAGAAAAAGACATTTCAGTCATATTGGACTCAACAATGTCTTTATGGGAAAGGATTGTCTGATCCTGACAGACGCCAAAGTTTAATGTTGGAAATGCCTCATTGAGACCCATTTTTGGCCAGAAGTTGTTGCCCATTTCAACTTTGTACCGATGAAATCCTTGACATTTGTAGACGTGCATCTATTTTAAAAATTATGTTCTTGAAATGGGGAGTTTAAGTGCAGGACAACAAAGAGAATATTGTGAACTTTCATGCTTGACAAGAGACTTATACTCTGAGCTTGGAAGGGAAAACCCCCCAGCATCCAAGCAATGTGTTCATGGTCTTATCCTCCATGTTATAATAGTTTGTTGTTTCACAGACACATCTGAGAGGATGGTGAAGCCAACGCCCACAAAGCTTCCAGCGTCCAGAAAGCGTAAAGCAAAAGCAAATGAAACTGGTGGTCTGTATACAGCACAGTCATAGGGGATGAGGTTTCTCATAAAGTAGAGGAATGCGCGGGAAAGGGAAGTTGATGGAGAGACGGGCAGGGAGTGGAGCCAGTCATGTTGTGCCAGGGAGGAGTGCCAAGTAAAGCCCACGCAGCTCTTTGGGTGCCAGAGAGCCACTAAGCCCCATAGAAACCCCAGGGGTGAGCCTACTCTTTGCTGCTGGCTGCTGTGTTCCTTTAGTGTGTGCAGCCAGGAATGGCTGTACAATTAGGCAGAGTGAGGCAGTTGCCTCAGGTAGCAGGTCTGGGGTGGGTAGAGATGTGCAGACCACACAAGCTGCACTGCGCCTCCTCAGTTGCCCCGTTAGCCACACTGAGAGAAGAGCCAATGGCCAGCCCAGCCCAGCTTGTGTATGTGGAATTATGTGTTTGGAGGGAGCATCTTGTCATTTGTCTGGGGGGCAGGAAGTAGTATCAAAGGCTCCTGTCTTCTGATCCGGACATTGGTCAGAAAAGTTTCCACAAGCAGCAAGGCATCTCGCCTTGCTCCCTCCACCTGCTTTTATCCTCCCCAGTGCCCACCCCCTGAACAGTTGAGTGTCTCTGGCTGATGGCTTCCACAGCACATGGAAGCCCTTTTTCCTGGAGTGGCAATGGTATGTTGGCTACTGATGGCTAAAGCAGGATTTTCTTTCTTCAAGCATCTGCTTATCAGGACTTGGTTACTTTCTTCCAATCTCCAACGGGTGAAAGATTGATCATATTTGAGATTTTCATCCTTACTGCCATGACGCTGCTGATTTACATGCTATGTAAGTACATAATTGGCGGACTTAGCAACTAATAACACGGGCTTTGTTTTAATGCCAATAGCATTTCCAAAAAGAGACGGCAGGATGCAGCTTCCATTGACCCCTTTCCTCTCTCTTTCATACCAGGGAGGGAGTTCCAGCTGTCACCCAGTGAGAGCAATGGCACTGCTTTGTTCTCCCTGAATAAGTGAGTTCCAGCACTTGGAACAGAAGCACAGGCTAACACAAGTCCCCGGGACACCCTGGACAATTCCCTTTCCCAGCTTGCAATTCTCTCCTCCTTTCCCAACTAATTCTCATTTGCTGTGGGAGAGCCCCCATTTCTGGTCCTCGGCGCCCTGCCCTCTGCTAGGGCTCCAGTCCCTTCAAGGAAAGTGTTTGGGGAAAACAGGCCACAAAGGATAAGTCCATGGCTAATGTGGCTGGATCCATAGCCCACCTAAATATTGAGATATATGCAGGGCTTTTTTCAGCCGGAATTCATCAGGACTCAGTTCCAGCCCCTCTCAGGTGGGTGATGTTTCCATTCTAAGAGAACAAGGGAGTCATTAATGGCGAGTTTGAGTGCCTCTTTTTCTAGAAAAATAGCACTGGATAGATGAACACATGGCCTATCTGCCTAGCGAGTTCATTTTTTAAGGGCACTCCAAAGTAAGCAAAGCTCGGAGGGAGGGAGTCAAATGATCCAAGAATTTGCATATTTTAAGCATATGGCAGAGCATGAGGCAGCCTGGCAAATGCAAGTCTGTAGGACAAAGAGGACAGGTGTATCTAGACAACCAAAAATCTAATGCTCTCTGAGGAAGGCCAGCCATGGAAACAGAACCCCAGCCACCAGGGCAGCCACAATCAAGGCATAGGAAACCTCAGTATAAGGGTTTGGAGCAGAAAATATTAATAGAAGTCATATTTTTGTTTTTGTTGATTTGATTTTTTATTCGCCCTTCTCCCTAAGGTCCCGGGACCTGTTACAAGTCAGCATTTAAAATTAAATATTAATAGCAGTTTGAAACCAAGTATCCCGCTTGCACAGCTCATCAGACTAGTGGGCTAGAACACATTTTCTTAATTTCTTTTCTACCTTTTAGATAAGAAGGAAGTGGGAAAAAGAGCAGAGTTCCAAGAGGCAATGAACATTATTCGAACCTTTGTGGTTGGGATTGATTCAAACTATATGGACAAGGATGGTAAACATTTTATATACAAATCCTCACTTTTGCTAAAACAGGTTTCATTTAAACAGATTTCAATTCCTGTAGTTAAATTTGGGGTTCATATTGCTTGAGCCATACATGTATTCAGTGAAACTCAGCACCCAATAGAGTTTATCCCTGTTTCATTGCTCAGCAGGAAGAAAAGCAGACAGTTGTGATTCTCACACCTCCCCACTAGAAATGCTGTCCTCCCCCATCACACCGCAATTCACAATGTTTGTGCTAGTGTAAGATTTTAGCACTAGCACAAGGGAACGTTCCCCCCATTTCTCCCTGCATGCCATCAACAAAGCTGCTCTCCAGGGAGGGGGAAACTTCAGAACAGATTGGAGGGAAGGGGGCTGAAGATTGCATTGCGCAAAGAGAAATTCCTGCGCTTACGTAACGTCCTCTTTAGAACTATAGGGAATGCAACCAAATATTCATCAGAAAAAGAGTTTGGGTGCCTGTATTTTCTTAGATCTCACAAAGCATAATTGAAAACTGCAAAGTAATCTTTGTATATTTGGCTCTACTGTGGGATTCAGGGAGGAATTGCTTTGTGACTCTGTGATTCCCAGCAGAAAAGGAGGACATAGGAGGGGAACATCAGAGATACTTCATGAGTCACTTTTAATATGAGAATAGGATAGTGGATTGCATGGGTCTTTGGTCTGATCCAGCCGCAGGAGTCTTCAGAGACTTTTCATTGGTGATCTCAGCCACAGAGAATCAAATGTGCCCTCATATTCATAAAAACCCCGTCCTGGAGCTCTGCTCCTCGTTTTAGGCTAGAGCGTTTCAAAATGTTTGAAAATGGTTTCTTAGGATTTGCAGATTGTTATTTCAGATGCTCCTGCCTTAAACCGTTTCTAATCTTTTAGACTTCCAAATACTCGCTGCAGCTCAAAACATATCAGAGGAAATGCGGTATTTTGCCAACAGAAATGATCAACTGCAAAAGGAAATTGGTAAGCTACCCTACGATGCTGGAAAATTGTAGTGCAGTGGGAATCAGCCCTGGGTCTGCACCAGCTGAAAGCCCCTCCTCTAGCTGAAAACTCTTAGAGCCAGAGCAGAGAGCTGCCACCCTAGGGAAACATCAGGGATGCTCAGTTTAGCTCTCCTGGACTTTGGAACTGATTTAGCTTCTGCAGTGAGGAAAGAAAAGACTTTGCCATTCTTTGTTATAACAGAGACAATCAAAACAGGTCAGCTAAAAGACCTGTCCTTTCTTATACTGACCCACGGGAGAGGGATTCTTGAGCAGCACTTTCAAGGCAACTTCCGCCAACTTAGAGAGACGGCTGGGCAGTGGGGTGATTGGTGCAACGGCAGACCCAGCACAATGGAAACCGACTCTGCTCTGGACACCCTTTGAGATTCATCTGCTGTAATAGCAGGGTCAAGATGCAAGCAATTTTATCCTCAAAATGCTTTGCAAACAAGTCACAGAAAGCTGCTCTCAGACTGTAGCAGGCCCCATGCTACCCGGGAAAGCTCTGCTGGATGGCACAATGGAGGAAGCAAAGCAAGCCTTCTTTGTAGCCTTCACTGCCACTTGGTGGGCTCGATGATGAGCCCTCACCAGTAGTCGATTGCATTCAACCAGATTTTTCCTCCACTCACATTCAAGCCATCTCTCAGATTCTTTCTTCACCCTAACCTCTGCAGTAGACCAGGGGGCCAAACAGGCTGCATGAAGAGGGAGAGGGCACTCGGGGGCAATTGTGTCAACTGCCCGAGGCAAGGCAGAGGGCCTTCTGGGTAGCTGCGCCTGCTCTGTGGCACTCCCTCCCACC
Source organism: Podarcis lilfordi (assembly GCA_947686815.1). Classification (NCBI taxonomy): domain Eukaryota; kingdom Metazoa; phylum Chordata; class Lepidosauria; order Squamata; family Lacertidae; genus Podarcis; species Podarcis lilfordi. The sequence goes on from CANTUW010000010.1 coordinate 125,731, forward strand.
AGATGTCAAGGAAATAAACAACTATCTGACTGAAAATAGCCTTGTTCAGAGAAGTTTTTAATGGTTTGTGTACAATTGTGTTTTAATTTGTTGGAAGTCACCCAGAGTGGCTGGGCACAACATAAATAAAAGCATATAAATAAAGTATTATGTTGTTGTTGTTGTTGTTGTTGTTGTTGTTGTTGTTGTTGTTGTTCCAGAGTTTGGCCAAAGTTTGGCAGGAGCACCAAAATCCCCCAGAGCCATTTTGGAAACCCACTGGATCCATCCTGTCAGCTCAGGCAGGGAGACTGCTGGGCAGCAAACTGGATGGTAAACCAGCAGACTCCCTCATCTGTCCCAGTTGCCCAGTGCCAGGAACACACACTCTAGATTCCCCTCCCCCCTCCACAAGTGGACAGAGAGCCTGGAGAGAGAAAGAGAATTTTGATAAACCACAGCTACTTCCCCTCCCCAACCTTCAAATCTGCCCTGATGCTGCCCTGAGTATCCAGATTTTTAACAAATAGGTGAGGCCCCAGGGGTTCAGATCAGGCCTGTGAGGGGACGTACATCTTTTTTTTTTTTAAATGATATTTATTAAGAATTTTAGAAATACAGAAAAACAAAGAAGAGAAAGAAAGAGAAAAAACAAAATAAAAACAAACCACAATCAAACAATACAAATTGATAAAAATCAAAATCAAAAAATAAGAACAAAGCACGTAACACAACACAATCAAAAAGCAAAAATAAGCCACAAACATTTAAAAACAAATCCAATATTCTCGAATCCTTAGCTGTCATTACCTTCTTTCTTTGACCTCCTCAGTCCTCCCTTTTTTTGTATCCTAGTTGTTAATTGTCACAGCAAATCCTTTCCATCTTTCATAATATTCTGTCATTACATTACCTTAATCTATTTTAACCTTTATCTTACTATAAAAGACCCTAAAACTTAAAACTTAGATCTTATTTATACCAATTTCTCATAACCATAACATATTCTTACATAATTCTTTTAACATTTTTGCTAAAGCCAAATGATTTCGTTCCAACATTTTTCTAACATTCATCAATTTTATAAAGCAATCCTAATAAAAAAAAAAAAAATTCTTCCAATCTTCATCCAGCGTCTCTTCCTCCTGGTCCCGGGTTTTGTCAGTCCTTTCTATCCCATCAATCTAGCGCATTAACCTGGTAACCTTATGTCCGAGGCCCTTAAGTCTCTTCCATGTCCCTTCCGCAGCTCTTCTTCATATTTATACCTGTACTTTACTTTGTCTCCTGCTCCTTTCACTCGTGGGAACTCCAACTTGACAGTGTTTTTGACCCTTCTCGACAAATCAGTCCCTTTTCCATATTCCACACTAAACTCCATGTGGTATTTAAAAACATGTTTCAAAGTCTCTCCAGAATTAAGAGCCCCCACAACCCCAAACATCTCACGGCCCATTGCCAGACTTGAAAAGTCCAAACATCCCTGCATAGGGGGGGTCTATCCAACCCCCCATTTCCAAACCAAACCAAACTTTATCTTTCCAGATCTGGCTTTTTCCAAGTTCATTTGTCAGATCCAAGAACTCATGTTCCTGCTGGGCCACAGCTCCCTCCATCTCTGGCGCCCGAGGTTCAGCAATCTCCTCTTCCCTCATCTGATCTGTCAGAGCACGCTCCTGATTTAATTCCTGGGTGGGCTCTATATAGTACATCTTTTGTCTATTCCCTCGAATAAAAGGTTCTTGACTGCACTCCCAGCTATGCCCACCCAGATATTTACTGCAGCATCAGCATGGGGTGAAGAGTTAATGGTCTTATTTTAATCTTTCTGAGCTTCCTAGATGAATGTGTGTTATCACGTGGCCACAGAAATGAACTTAACAAAAATAATTGAAGTCCGCACAGAAATACAAAGTTGGTCCCCTTAAATTCCCTATCTTGTTTTCTTTTTCTTTTCTTCCTCCATATCTGGCTTGACTCAAAGACATCCTTACTAGGAACTTGGACGATGGTTGGATTGTATATTCAAGGACATTCTATTTCTTTTCTCTTGAGCTACGCTCATGGATGGATTCCAAAAAATACTGTGAGCAGGAGGGCGCCAGGCTCATTTCTGTGGAAACAAGGGAAGAACAGGTGAGCATCAAAGCTGAGTACAGGAAGGTAGGAGATCTCCTTGAGCCAAAGGCTCCTGTCATCACTATCCATTTAAGAAGCTCCAATCCCCCTGTATGCAGCCAAGACAGCAACTCCATCAGTCAAGCCAAGGGGTGGGTGGGGCAGGGAGCAGCTGCTACCATCTGGGACTCACTAAGGTTTCTTGGAGCTGCTGAGCTCTAATAGAATGAAACTGGCAGTCAGGAAAGAGGTCTTGGAGGAGATACTTGAGGGGCTTCTATCCCTTGGCTTGCCGGTAAATTCTTCCTCTGCTCTGTAGAGTCTTCCTCTGCTCCACCCTAACCCTCTGGCATGAGCGTATCATGGAGATGACTCTAGAGGACCTTGCAAGGTATATCCCTCTCCCAGCCCCTTAGCCCAGGTAGAGGGGCTACTGGGGTGCTGCAGGGCACAGACATGAGTGAGACCCCATCATCAGTCCTTCAAGCATACCACAACCAGACTGATTCCAGTGTCTCTGGAATCAACAAGCAAGCATGGATGCAGAAATTGGAGTGTTTGCTACACCGGTCACTGTCCTGCTAGATGGTTTCAAGACAAACTGTTTTATGGCACAGTCATTTACAGTATCTGGAAATTTTAACTCTGTTTCATGAAAGACATACGTATGGAAAGACATATGTAGCCAGTCTCGGTGAGGGCAGGTGAAGTTACCCTTCACTGTAATATTTCCTCTTTGGGATGCTTCCTTGATTCCATCATCATCAGCATCATCATAATTTGGATCAGGGGGACAATAGCACATCCTCAGTACACAATTATTCTTGGTGCTTGATGCAACCTTACTTGGAGTACTATGTACAGTGGTACCTTGGTTCTCAAACTTAATCCGTTCCAGGAGTTCGTTCCAAAACCAAAGCATTTCAAAACCAAGGCGTGCTTTCCCATAGAAAGCAATGCAAAACAGATTAATCCATTCCAACCTTTTAAAAGCATCCTCTAAAACAGCAATTTAAATGAATTTTACTATCTAACGAGACCACAAAATGAAAGCAAGAATCTATGTAATGTGCTGTAAAATTAATAAGAAGCATCGTAGATGACGGAAATTAAAATTATTATTATTTTCTTACCTGCACTGATGATAGTCATTGTTTGGATGGGATGCTTTTAACCATTTCCACAATCACACAATCAATCAATCAACAAGTAGCTGAACTGGGTTCCACATTCACAAAAACAAATTAAGCAAAAAAGCCTAAAAAACAAAAAGGCAAAATAAATAGCAAAACCCAAAACGCCAAACTTAATCCATTCCGGAAGTCCATTTGATTTATGAAATGTTTGAAAACCAAGGAGCATCTTCCGGTTAGTGCAGGCACCCTGGGAACAATAGCCAGACAGGCTCATCGGACATTCGGCTTCTGAAAAATGTTCAGAAACTGGAACACTTACTTCCAGGTTTTCGCGTTTGGGAACCAAGGTGTTTGAGTACCAAGGCGTTTGAGAACAAAGGTACCACGGTATAGTTTTGATCACTGCTTCTTAGAAAAATGTGTATTGGACTTCCAATGGTGACACCTGCTCCTTTTGAAACGTATTTGTTTTGTGCCTGTTGAATGTCGGTAAAGGGCTGTAGTCTCCCAGAGAAAGGAACATTGTCTAGAAGGGCTTTGAGAGAAGTGCCTTGCTCCTCATTGCTACTGATGATTTTCTGTTTTTTCTTTCTCCCTTCCCCTACCCTAGTTCTTTATAAACCAGCAAGTAAAAGGCCGTAAAATGCTTTTTTGGATTGGACTCTTTAAAGACAAGGGAGGGACATGGAGATGGACATCAGGAATGAGTCCTGAAACCACGTAAGTTTATGAAGAATGGCATGCGTTCCAAATGCTTCTCTAACCTAGTGAATGCGGTGATTCAGAAGAGGATGAAGGCATGATTTTAAATGTTTTGTGCTGCTTAGCTCAGCTTCAAAAGGACTTGCAAGAACCTAAAGCTGAGCAACACTCTCTTTAGGAAAGTATTTCTGCAGTTATCTGCTAAACAAGCTGAATAACCAGCAATTTCAAACCTAAAATAATAGGAGCAGATGAAGTAAGTGTGTAAGGGAGGGTAGATGAAGCTCACTTTCTTGGATATAATCATAGACACATAGAAATTTAGCGTTGGATGAGACCCCAAGGGTCATCTAGTCCAACCCCCTGCAAAGCAGGAATCACTGACAGATCCCCGATAGTTTTGGGTTGTTTAAGACAGTTCATGGTTCTCTTTAAGTACCTAACAACTCTTTTCAACCCGTGTTGATGGATTGACAAGGTCAGAGTAAGATCTCACTCATCCACAGCTTGGTAGTAGAACAGCGAGCTGGTCTGGCATTTATTACCAAGACTGGATGAATAGAGGGTCGCTTTCTCCTGGAACAAAATCCAGTGGCATTCATCTCCATTGATGCAGCCAATACTAATCACTTAACCTTTTTGGCAAAGGCATTGAGTAAAGTTCACAAACGGCCATTGGAGTTGGATAATACCAGCTGGGAACTTAAACCCTGTATGCCAGTGCTTCCCAGTTAGCTAAGTAGTACAGACCCCTTCTTTTTCAAAAGCCAAGCCATGGGCCCCTCTACCTTTGAACATTTGGATATCTCTGTGGCAGTTTTTGTTATGTGAATGGTGTAATGGAGCCGCTGGGTGGGTGGTCCTTGGACCTCCAATTGGTGAATCACTGCTGTATGTGAACTTAGACTTGATCCAAGGGCACATCCAACCCAAACATCTCATGGGAGTAAAAAACACCTACTACACCATTATTACTAGTATCAATTGAATAGATTCATGGAGAGTTAAAAATGGGGGAGTTAAAGAATACATTTATCACAGAATTTTAGTGCTATGTAGTGGGACTTGATTCAGTATACAATGGACACTGGAGAATGCAAGGCCAATAAGTGGGAGGCTTGGGTGATTGATTAAACTTAGAACCATCATGTAAGATTTAGATAAGCTATATATGTGAGAGATGATATATTTCAATCAATGAGATGATGATATATTTCAGTCAATGAGATGATGATATATTTCAATCAACTCTATAATGGTTTGTGGTTATAGATTATTTTTTGTATTTCATTTGTAGACGTAGCTATTTTAGTTTCTGTATACTGTCATTGCTATCCTCATGCATGGGGTGGGTGATGGATGTGAGATGAGGTGGATGAAAGCGGATGCAAATCTAACAAGTTTTTAATATGCTCAGATCAGTCACTACTGTGTTAACTCGGCTACGAGAGAGTAAGGCTCTCTCTTCCAAAACTCTCTCTCCATCACCCGCAACAGTACACAGCAGATCTGAGGAGGATGTGGGGGATATGGAGAGGAGAGAGGGGCGGTTCTGTTGCAGAAATGGAAATCCTGGCAATAGCAGAAGTACTGCATGGGATACTACACAAAATTGTAAAATAAACTGAATAAATTGAATGAAAGTTCTTGTGTGTACCACTGAGCCTTCCACAGTGACAGCCTCACTTTTTTGTAGTTTCCTATGAGAAATCACTTCATATGAAAAGAATGTAGAGAGTCTTAGTTTGTGTCTGCATGTGTGTGGTGTTCTTGTTGTTGTTGTTGTTGTTTTTACATGGTTAGAATTCTAAAATCTGGGGAGAAAAATCCATCACAGTTGTGGGGGGAGGTTAAGAGAGAAAGATCTGAACATCTTTTTAATGGTAGAAGGCATGGGGAGCAGGTGAGGAAGTAAACATCCAATCTTGATTCATCAGTGCTGCTGTTTCTTTCTTTTCAGGTACTGGAATTACTATGAGCCAAATTATGAAGCGTTCCACGACTGTGGGGCAATGACCTTTGATTGCTACTACGAGAGATGCTGGATGGCATTTAACTGTGCTCAACGCATGCAGTATATTTGTAAGAAGGTGCCTGATGATGCCTGGCTCTAAGAAGACACTTTAAGATGAGTGAAACTGTGTCCCATGATTTCTACACAAAAGCAAAACCAAGATATCACCCCACCCCACTGTTTTAATGCACAATCCACACTCTGCCATCTAGGTTGCGGGACTCTTTGGCGTCAGCCCTTAAAATCACCTTGAAAAGACCTTTTTCTGCAAGCTCAGATCTCGATGGCTACAAAAATAGAGAATGGAAGGGTCCAATCATAGCCTGTTTTCTGACAGCAATGAGAATGGGGGCCACCCGGTGCCTGGTGTCCCCTTCTAGCAGGCTAATCACAAATACAACTTTGGCTTTCTCACCGGGAAATTCCGGCACCCTTACTCTCATATAGAGCTAACACTGGCAACAAACCCATTGAACTGTTCTCGATTTCTTCAGAGCTTGGCAGGGGGCAAGACGGGGGTCCACACCAGTGTGGGCACAGCATGGCAGCATGTGGTGCTGCTTCCATGCCACTCATGGTGGCAGGGGTGCCAACTTGAACAAAATATTGAGGGTGGAGCAGGTAAGCTCCCCCCCTGCATAATTGATCACAGGGTGATCAGAGGGTCAAGGGACCTCTGCCCCCTAGGAGTTGGCTCCTATGCACAGTTGCTGTCAACAGAGTAAACTAACCTATGAGATTCTGCTGTTGTGAATCACACCTTTTCAAGGTGTGAGTAGCTAGGTCTATGCTGAGGACTAGCACCCCAGGAGCCTAGCCGGGGACCTCTCCTGCCACGTCTTGCATGATTGATGGCTGGAAGAAAGAGTGTAGCTTGCGGCAAGACAGAAAATGGCTGGCAGGTCGCATATCGAGAACAGCACAAGTGTGTGTGCTGCAGTCTGAGGAAGCTTCATGGGAGGAGGGAGAAAGGCCAAGTGACCAATATCTAACAGCAGCTCCCACTCCCCAGAATCAAGCTTCAACAGAAAATGGTTCACCAGAATGGGCCTCTGTGAGAACGGCATTAATTGACTTGTGTCAATCTAGATGGGTTCAGGTGCTCAGGTGCAATTCAGTGATGAAATTAAAATTAATAACATATTAATAGTTGGGTTACGGGACACAGGGGCTGATGCTTCCTCAGGGGTTATTACCGCCTGGCCAATTTTTAGAAGGTAAATAGTTGTTTGGAACTCCCTGTGGGGTCCAAGCAGTAAAAACCAGTCCAGCCCAGGTAGATTGTGAATACAAAGATTTTAAAGGGTCCTTATCAGTTTTAGTACATGAAAATGATATGTTTACACCTTGCCTTATAAGCAATGATCTCGCTTTTAAATAGCATTTAGCTCAGCAGCAAAAAGAGCTGTTGCCGGACTCTAAAGAGTTAACTTTTGGTGTATCATCCAGCCAATGTGTTGAGGAGCCTGTCATTGGAAATGTAAATCAGTTTCGTGAAGATTTTGAGTCACCAGAAATTTCTTTGGCAAAGTATGGTGAGAATACCATGACTCCTCCTTCACCCCTTCACCATCATCATCATCATCATTATTTTCATTTCTATACCGCTTTATATTTTTAAGAAAAATCTGAAAGTGGTTTACAGCATATTAAAACATCAATAAAATATGTCAAAATATAGTTGTATATAGCGTATATAGTCAAAACAACATAATTAACAGAAAACTAAAATATTATCTTAAAATTTCAAAATAAAACATTACAAAGAAGGTCAACTACAGAATACATATTTAACACAAGGTTAACAGAAAAAAACTTAAACTTTTTATAAAAAAAACAACATTGCTAAGTGAAGTCAAATATAAAATGCACATTTATAACAGCATACCGTCATTAAAAAGAGAATAAAATATCATAAGCATGACATGGCTTAATAATGACTTTAAGAAAGAAATGCTTAAGGACCCAACTTTAGAAGTATGTAGAAGTGCAGGGGTCCCCAGGGCTGGAACTGAAGCAAGAATTAGTTTCATCTGGGAGGAAGCGTTGCTTTGTAGACAGTTCTTTCCAAAGAAATCTGCCCCAGACTTTGAGCCAAGTGTGTGCCCCAGACAGACAGAAAGACTGTTTTACATCTCGCTCATGAAGCTGCCTTTTCTGGACAAAAGCCCAAAAGGAAAGTTTGGGCACGGACCTTCAGCAGCGCTGGACTCTGCAGGTTCTCCTGTCTCCCCAACATGTTGAAAGAGAGAGAAGAGACAGGATTGAGCGGCAGAAGCTCAAGAAGAAGACTTCGGCCTCAAGCGAGAATCCTTGAACTTTGGCAAGGATGTAAATAGATGTGGGTTAAACCACAGAGCCTAGGACTTGCCGATCAGAAGGTCGGTGGTTCGAATCCCCGCGACGGGGTGAGCTCCTGTTGCTCGGTCCCTGCTCCTGCCAACCTAACCTAGTAGTTCGAAAGCACGTCAACGTGCAAGTAGATAAATAGGTACCGCTCCGGTGGGAAGGTAAACTGCGTTTCCGTGCGCTGCTCTGGTTCGCCAGAAGCAGCTTAGTCCTGCTGGCCACATGACCCGGAAGCTGTACGCCGGCTCCCTCGGCCAATAAACGAGATGAGCGCCGCAACCCCAGAGTCGGTCACGACTGGACCTAGTGGTTAGGGGTCCCTTTACCTTTACCTTTACAGTGGTACCTCAGGTTAAGAACTTAATTCGTTCCAGAGGTCCGTTCTTAACCTGAAACTGTTCTTAACCTGAAGCACCACTTTAGTTAATGGGGCCTCCCGTTGCTGCCGTGCCACCAGAGCACAATTTCTGTTCTTATCCTGAAGCAAAATTCTTAATCTGAGGTACTATTTCTGGGGTAGCGGAGTCTGTAACCTGAAGTGTATATAACCCAAGGTACCACTGTATGCCATTTCTCCTTCCAGTAATAATTGTTGTTGTTTAGTCGTTTAGCCGTGTCCACCTCTTCGTGACCCCGTGGACCAGAGCACGCCAGGCCCTCCGGTCTTCCACTGCCTCCCGCAGTTTGGTCAAACTCATGCTGGTAGCTTCGAGAACAGTAATAATAATAAACCTTTATTATCACTACACCACCTGTGTGCAGTGAAATTAAATGAGCCCCCCCCCCCATGCACTTCATTGCAAATTCAGGGGACTAACAATGGATGGTTGTTAATATTTATTAAATTGATATACCGCCCTTCACCAAGAGATCTCAGGGACGTTGAAAACATAGAACTCATTAAAAGTATACAAATGATGCATTGCCTCAAATTCTTTAAACAGGTGAGTTTTCTCCTTTGGAAAGAGGCAGGTGGAATCTCCACGGTTGCTAACAGAATAACGTTGAAAGGCTAGTGAAATATGGGGAACCAGGAGCATCTGCTTGGCATGCAGAATGTCCCAGGGTCAGCCCCTGGCATCTCCCGCAAGGGCTGGATGAAACTGGGGGGAGCTGCTGCCAGTCAGTGTGGACAATGCAGAGCTAGAGGGAGCCCTTGGTCGGGCTCAGCAGACGGCATCTTCCGATGTTCCTTTGGAGGCTTCATCAAAACTCCGCAAGATCAAAAGGGATAGAAATTCCTGCTCCATCTTTCCTTATAAATAGAGAGCAAAGACTAGGAATGGAGGCCCACAGGCAGGAAGAGCAAGATCTCTATAGACCATATAAAAAGATGTTGCCTTCCTAGAGGCTGATAACCGCAAGAAGAAGCCATCACCTAGAGCCATCTATGTGTCAGGGAGTCTTTTGCTGTGATTCCTGCCTTTCAGGGGGTTGGACTAGATGACCCCTGGGGTACATCCTGACTCTGCAATCCTGCGATTCTATCTGACCTCTCTGACTCTCATGTGGACACTTGAGGAAGCTTGTTCCAAAGTGGGAGAAGGCCAGCAAGAGGAACGTATCTGGCAAACCCCTGAGGGCCAAGTGGATGAGGCCAAAGACATCTCCCTTGAAATTTAGGCGGGTGATTTATTATGATTATTTTTAGATATCTTTTATATATATATATATATATATATATATATATATATATATATATATATATAAATTTTATTTTGTAACACCATACAAACAAAAAAGACAAACACAACACATTCACACCAAAAAAACTAAATAAAGAAAAATATATATATATATATAAAAATATATATATATATACTCCTGACATAAGACAACAACAAATTAACTACATTAACTACATAACACACAACACTGACTGACTTCCCTTCATCTCGGTTTTGGAATGTGTTATAAAATTTTTCTATCTGCAGTTTCTTTTCCTCAAAAAAAAATTCTTTACATCACAAGTGTTATATCGCACCTACTGTGTTTTTTAGTTTTTTTTACCTCTGTTTCCATGTATGCCATGAATTTATTCCAATCTTTATTAAACTTTGTGTCTTTTTGATTTCTTATTTTCTGTGTCATTTTTGCCAGTTCTAGATAGTCGAGTAGTTTCGATTGCCATTCATTTATGGTTGGGATTATTTTTAGATATCTTAACACACGCACAGCCATTGATGCCCAGGTCCCTGGAGGCTCAGTGAGTAGCAGCGCCCATTTCCGGCTGCTTTGCCAGCAACAATCCCTTTGGGACAGAGAGGATGTGGTCCTGGGATGCCCTGCTCTGGGTGCGAGGGGATTGCTGCAGTGGCCTCCGTGGGGAGCTGCCCTGGGAGACACTGGGGAACTGGTCCCCAATGCGGCAGCCAGACTCTGGGCTGGGATCCCTCTCTTTAAAAAAAACCACAACATATTTTATTTCTTGGTTTACAAAAGTATGTGCAATTTCTCCTTTTTCAAGTTACATTTTCTACAGATCAGTTTCCTCTGTTGAGACATTAGTGTTGAATTAGGAAGAAAAGGGGGAAAGAGGTGGGGGCATGGGGAATGGGGGTGGGGTGGGGTGACAATGTTTCTGTTGTGTTATGCAGCCATAACCTCTGAAATTGAACACCCAACACACTTCAGATGTGCTTCAGCTCGCTCCGGACGTGTAGCACAGTGTTGCGATCAGCGGTGTGTGCTCTGTGTGGAGGAATCTCAGGCATGCAGAAAAACACTCAGCACGCAGCTTCTTCCTAATCTAAGAAGCTTTATTTACAGCAGAGAAACAGGCCGGGAGAGAGAGCCTGTATGGTAGCAAAAAAAACCCGAAAGTAAAAAGCTCACATAACAAAGCAGAACCCCCCCCCCCATGTGAACACCCCCCCCCCACTGGCAGGCCGTCACTCCATGAGCTATTAACCCTAAAATCTCTGGTTCTCCTCACAGTTTCTATTTTACTTAATGTATGTGTGGGGTTTTGTGTCAGCGTCACTCGTGTGGGTTCTCTACTATTCGCTTGTGTTCCTTTGGTGGTGAGAGAGATTGGGTTTGGCCCAGGGTGTGCTTGTTTGTTTGTGGTTGGCTGTGGTGGTCTTTGTTTTCATGTGTGAGTGGGGTGGGTGGGTGTTTTGGATCAGGTTAGCCATCTTGATTCATATGCTGTTGGGAGTCATACCAGAGTGAAGGCGTCTTCTTCTATTTATCCCCGTGTCAGTTTCAGTTCATTGGTTAGTTTTTCTAATAAGGCTATTTCCCATACTATTTGGTACCATTGGTTCATGCTTACTCCTGACAGGTCTCTCCAGTGTCTGGCTATGATGTTTCCGGCAGCTGAGAGTAGGTGGGTTATGAGCTCTTTGTGATGTGAGTGGGCGTTATTGTCTTGTTTAGTAGGGCCATTTCTGGGGTAACTTCTAATACTTGCTTAGTTATTTTGCATATTTCTCATATGGTTGTTGTCCAGAATAATTGGATTTTGGGAATTTGTAGTTTCTTCTGCCACTTGTGGCTGAGGGAATCCATATTGGGAGGTTTGGTATAGGTAGGTTAGTTTTGGGAGGGTGATCATGGCTACTTTGTCTGAGAGAGTGAAGTTTGTGTTGTCCCATCTCTTTAGGTCTTTGTTAATTTGTCACCACAAGGGGTTGTAGTTGTAGAGGTATAATTTGTTGAGGTTTCTGGTTGTTTGTACCCCTAGGTATCTGAGCCTGGTGCGGCAAAGTTTTATCTTGGTGACGTTGGCAAATTATTTTGGGGTGTAAGGGGGGTGTTGAAGCACATTGCTTCTGACTTTGCAAAATTTACCTGTAGGCCTGATACCATTGCAAATGTGTTGAGTTCTCCGGTTAGGGAGGTTGCTGTGTTTATGGGGTCTGGTGTTGTGAGCACTAGGTCATCTGCCAAGAGCCCTGATTTATAGTTTCTGCCTTTTATTTCCACTCCAGTGATGTCTGCAGCTGCTCGGATTCGGATTGTTAAAGGTTCCAGAGCCAGGATGAATAGGAAGGGAGACACTGGGCATCCTTGTTTTGTGCCTCTTTGGATTGCTATGGTATTATTGTTAGTCTTGCATTTTGCTGAGGCTCGGGTGTATATTTGTTTGAGGGTTTGTAGGAAGTTGGGGCCAAATTTCATGTTAGTTAGTACTTCCAAAATATATTTCCACTCTAAGCAATCAAAAGCTTTTTGGATTTCTAGGGACATAATTGTCAGTGGGAGTTTAGTTGCCTTGCTGTGTTCAATCAGATTCAGTAGTTTCCTGATGGGGTCTGTTATATTGTGGCCAGGGACGAAGCCAGTCTGGTCTGGGATTATTAACTTGTGTAGGAAGAATTTTAGGCGGTTGGCCAAGATTGATGTGGGTATCTTATAGTCATGGTTTATTATTGAGATTGGGCGGAATGATTCTACTTTGAGGCTGTATTTCAGTGGTTTTGGGATGGAGACTATCTTCGAGTAGGTCCAGGTTTTTGGAATGGGGCACCCTTTTATGATTTCATTGAATAGGTGGGTCATGTAGTGACGGAGCCAGCCGTCACAAAATGGTGCTGTTTAGCATAAAATAAAGACACAGTGAGACAGCTGTATTTTCAGGATGGAGGAGCAGCTCCTTCGAACTTCTTCTCTCCCTCCGGTAACTTTTATTATCCTTTGTCTCTCTCCAGCCGCATGGCCGTTTGCCAATGTCTCACGTTACCTCATCCGGTCAAGGCTTTTATTACACCCATCACCATATAGGGTCATCACTGCCCAGAGGAAACACAACTCCATTTAAGGTCAATACATTCCAATACATTGTAAAGCTCAGAGTGCTGGTCAGCCGAGGTCAGGGGGCACCCTGCAATATTACAAGCCTTTGCCGTGGCTTTATGACTCCCACAATGTAGGGCATCAGGGGTTCTTTGAATTTCTTATAGAATTCTGCTGTAAAGCTGTCTGGGCCATGGGGCTTTGTGCGGCTTCAGGTTTTTGAGGACTGTATCTATTTCCTCTGGGGTGATAAGACTGTCCTGTTCCTTATCAGTTATGGGAGGTGTATAGGTTGGAGTACAATTCTGCAAATTCTGAGGTTATTTCTTTGGGGGGAAATGTTATGTTGCCGTCCTTTTTGGTGTTGCAATGTATTCTTGTTCTGAGTGCTTTTTTCCTACACCTGTTTGCTAATAGTCTGGAGCTTTCCCCTCCATACTTGTAGAAGCATTGTTTAGAGTATAGAATGTTGATCATTGTTTTGTTGATTTCTAGGGAATCTAGTTCTCTCCGTTTTTGTTCTATAGCTTTAAGAATTTTTTTAGATCCTGTTTGTAGCATGATGAGAGGGCCGTGATGTCTTGTTCTATCTTGCTAACTTTTAAGGAGGTTTGTTTTTTAAGGGATGCTTTCTCTTTTATACAAGCTCCTCTGGTGACCGCTTTCATTGCATCCCATAGGAGCGGGGTTGTTTGTTGCCTACATTGTTTTCCTTGAAGTAGTTTGGGAGAGTTTCTGTGAGACTCTGTTTATTTGTGGTTAGGACAGGACTGAAGGACCATGATGGGGTGGCTTGTGTTCCCTCTCCTATTTTGAGGGTAATTTCTACTGGGGCGTGATCTGTGATTTTAAAGTTACCTATGTTCATTGATTCTACTGAGGGGATCAGACCTTGTGTGAGCAGAATGCTGTCCAGGTGGACACTGTGCCATGGCACCCAGACAAGAATGTGTGGCTGGTGTCTCCTGGGTTTTCTTCACTCCAAATGTCATAGAGACCAGTTTTTAGCATTTTTAGCAACTTGTAAGAGTCCCTAATTGTTGGGGGTTTCCTTCGGAGGAAGGTTGCCCAGGGGGTTGTAGGGTGGGTGTCTTTCAGGGATATGCTTTTCATATTTAGGTTGAGGTCACCCTCCCGGAATTGCTTTCCCTTCAGAGGAGAGGAACTTGTTTAATGTTTTTTGGATGAACTCTAGCTGTTTCAAGTCTGGGGCATATATGGAGCCAATTGTCAGTTTAGTTTTGCCATCTAGTGTCCCTTTAGCAAAAATGAGTCTGCCTCTTTTGTCTTTGAGGACTGTTGCGGCTTTGAAGTTCAGGTCTCTACTGAGTATTATGGCTACTCCACAGGACTTCGCTGAGCCAGGTGCAACTCATTGTTGACTGAAGCAGGGATCGCTCAGGAGTTTGGGAGGGTTGTGTATTTATTGTAGGAAGGCGATGTGTGGTTTCATGGTGTTTACATACAAGGTGATGCATTTTCTTTTGATGGGATTTCCCAACCCCCTCACATTTAATGTAATTGCTTTTAAGCTAGCCATCTTGCTTATCTACTATATAGGGTAATTCCATGCCAGCCAGTTTGGGTTGCCCTGTGTCTCTCACCTTGTATTGTCTATCAAACCAGTGAAATTGTGCTGATCTAGAGTGTGGTGGGTAGGGAAGCAGGGGGGTTAGAATTAGATTTGGGTTAAAGAGTGGGGGGTAGGTTGCAGAAAGAATCCCCTATGTAGTCATATAGGTGTTTATTTGGGGTATCATGGGCCATCTGGCATTTAGCCAGTTGGTCCTAGGTCTCAGATGGCATGGAGTCCTTTGTTCAAGGTCAGGCCATCCTCCCTGTCATTTGCGATAGGGAGTGGTCAGTGAAACGGTGTTAAGTGTCTTAATAATAATAATAATATTTTTTTATTTATACCCTGCCCATCTGGCTGGGCTTCCCCAGCCACTCTGGGCAACTTCCAACAAAATATTAAAATATCATAATGCATCAAACATTAAAAGCTTCCCTAAACAGGGCTGACTTCAGATGTTTTCTAAAAGTCTCGTAGTTGTTCTTCTCTTTGACATTTGGTGGGAAGGCGTTCCACAGGGCAGGCACCACTACCGAGAAGGCCCTCTGCCTGGTTCCCTATAACTTGGCTTCTCACAGTGAGGGAACCACCAGAAGGCCCTTGGAGCTGGATCTCAGTGTCCAGGCAGAACGATGGAGGTGGAGACGCTCCTTCAGATATACTAGACCGAGGAAGTTTAGGGCTTTAAAGGTCAGCACCAACACTTTAAATTGTGTTCGAAACCGTACTGGGAGCCAATGTCGGTCTTTCAAGACCAGTGTTATGTGGTCTCGGCAGCCGCTCCCAGTCCCCAGTCTAGCTGCCGCATTCTGGATTAGTTGTAGTTTCCGGGTCACCTTCACAGGTAGCCCCACGTAGAGTGCATGGCAGTAGTCTAAGTGGGAGATAACCAGAGCATGCACCACTCTGGCAAGACAGTCCACGGGCAGATAGGGTCTCAGTCTGCATACTAAATGGAGCTGGTAAACAGCTGCTCTGGACACAGAATTGACCTGTGCCTCCATGGACAGCTGAGAGTCCAAAATGACTCCCAGGCTGCGCACCTGGTCCTTCAGGGGCACAGTTACCCCATTCAGGACCAGGGAGTCCTCCACACCAGCCTGCTCCCTGTCCCCCCAAAACAGTACTTCTGTCTTGTCTGGATTCAACCTCAATCTGTTGGCTGCCATCCATCCTCCAACCGTCTTTGTGACGCCTATGTTGGATATAGGGTCCATAAGCAATGTTGCTAATGTTATTAACATCACTGGTAAGTTGGGGTAGGGATGAGGGTGTTGATATGCTCTGGCAGCCCCAATGCGCTGCTTGTTTGTCAGATTTTAGCCTGTTTGTGGATTGTTTTATTGAGGTTAGGGTGAAGCAGGACCACCTGGAGGAATTTTACCCTTATGCTTTTCATAGAATCAGTTAGCCATATAACCATATATCCTTATAATGATTTTTATATAATCCATGTTTGAATCATGACGGCTTCTGCAAAAGCTTATAGCAAATTGCTTAGATCGGAAAAATCCGAAATGAACTCTGCCCCAGTTCGCTTCCCTTGTTCTTCTCAATGTCTCCCGAACATAAGGGGGAAGCAATAAATCTGCTGTCCTGGCACTTTCCCCCCTGTGCAGACAGGGTCCCGAGTAGCTCAAACAGGAAGATGCTAACCGCAGAATGTCCCGGTATAGCAGATGGCCACGTAGGAGTGTAAGGGCCGAAGTTCCTTTTTCTTCCTTCTTACCATAAATCAGGGGAAAGGTTATACCGCATGTTCAGACTGTAAAAGCAGAAGTTGGGAGGGAACTCTTTACATGATCAGGGGGCAAGGCTTGAATGCGCTCATTGGTTTTCTTTTTGCTGCCGGGGAGGAGAGATTTCTCTGGCTTTTCTTGTTTTTGAGAAAGTCATGCTTTTATCCTGTATGTTTCTGTTGTGAAATCTTCAGATGAAGGGCACATAAATATTAAAAATGATAATGAATAAGGATATTGACAAGCTGGAACATGTGCAAAGGAAGGCGATTTATGTCTATATTTAATTAGCATACCACTCAACCCAATGGTGCTGACTTGAATAAAATATTGGTGGGAGGGGCCAGGTAAGGCCCGCCTTGCACAATCACATGATGCATGCAGGCCATTGGAATGGCAATGCCTATCAACTGGGGGTGGTGGCCCCTCAAATATACTATTGGGGGGCAAAAGCCCCTTGGCCTCTAGTTGTTGACTCCTGTTCCCACATGTCTCAGGACGATTACAACATAAAAACACAACATAAAAACACAAAATACACATCAGTAACTCAACTCCCCACCACATTTTAAAAGGGCCTTAGATGTCAATCAGCCAAAGGCCTGGTTAAAAAGGTGCGTATTAGCCTGGCTCCTAAAGCTATAGAATGAAGGGTTTATCCCCTGTATGAATTCTCTGATGGGAAGTGAGATGGGAGCTCTGACTGAAGCTCTTTCCACATTCCTCACACTGATAGGGTTTCTCCCCTGTATGAATTCTCTGATGCTTAGTGACATCAGAGCTGTGACTGAAGCTCTTTCCACATTCCCCACACTGATAGGATTTCTCTCCTGTATGAATTCTCTGATGGGAAGTGAGATGGGAGCTTCTACTGAAGCTCTTTCCACATTCCCCACACTGATAGGATTTCTCTCCTGTATGAATTATCTGATGCTTAGTGAGACCAGAGCTCTCCCTGAAGCTCTTCCCACATTCCACACACTGATAGGGTTTCTCCCCTGTATGAATTCTTTGATGGGAAGTGAGATTGGAACAGTGACTGAAACACTTTCCACATTCAATGCACTGATAGGGTTTCTCTCCTGTATGAATTCTCTGATGGTAAGTGAGATGGGAGCTCTTCCTGAAGCTCTTTCCACATTCCACACACTGATAGGGTTTCTCCCCTGTATGAATTCTCTGATGGGAAGTGAGATGGGAGCTCTTCCTGAAGCTCTTTCCACATTCCCCACACTGATAGGGTTTCTCCCCTGTATGAATTCTCTGATGGGAAGTGAGACTGGAGCTCTGACTGAAGCTCTTTTCACATTCCCCGCACTGATAGGGTTTCTCCCCTGTATGAATTCTCTGATGGGAAGTGAGAGAGGAGTTGTGACTGAAGCTCTTTCCACATTCCATACACTGATAAGGTTTCTCCACTGTATGAATTCTCTGATGGGAAGTGAGACTGGAGCTCTCCCTGAAGCTCTTTCCACATTCCACACACTGACTGCAGCTCTCTCCATACTCCAAATTTTTCCATGGCTTCTCCTCTCTGGCAATTTTGTCTTGCTCAGCCTTGTTCTTGATCTGCAATTCATCACAATCTGCAATGGAGACAAAAAGGGATTAGAGCCTCAGGAACAAATGAAGAAGAACTAAAGGGAGTTGCGTGTGTGTTCATTAACTTTGTTCTTTGTCATTAAACAACATATTTATTATTAGATTCTGATGAGTTGTTGAATGTTGCTTTCTTTGATATACTGTAGTGGTAAAATTGTGAAAGCCTTTTAGAAAAAAGTGCATTTCAGATGTTTGATGGCTCATAACACCACTTCTTTTGGAGTACAGTGGATGCTCGGGTTGCAAACATGATCCGTGTGGGAGACATGTTCGCAATCCGCAGCGTTCGCAACCTGCAGTGTTGCATCTGCGCATGCGTGGGTCGTAATTTGGTGGTTCTGTGCATGTCCGAGCACTGAAACCTGGAAGTAAACCATTCCGGTACTTTCAGGTTCGGCTCAGTGCGCAACTCTAAAACACGCAACCTAAAGTGACTGTAACCCGAGGTATGACTGTAATACCATAATATTATATAGCAATGGAAAGATAATTTAATCAAGAATGTAGTGCAACAAAGTTTGTTCAATTATCTGTATTCTATCAAAGGTTATAGACATATGACCAGAAAAGGGAAGCACAACTTGCTTAGGTTGACGTTTGTCAGTGTATTATGTGATTGCTATCAATTTGGTTGGTTTCTTGGTTCTTTCATTTGGTGAGTTTGTAAAATTTAATAAAATTAAAAAATGGTACAAAGAGTTGAGTAGTTACCCAGAAAGAGATATAAAATCGTACTATTAAGTGAACAAGGCTACAGGTATGAAGAAATTAGAAGAAAGATTGGTGGAAACTTAAGCAAAGCTGGTCTATATTTTTGAAGAGGTATAAGAGACTCAGTCACTCCAAAATCAGACTGGTAAAGGCAGGGAAAGGTGCACAACAGCAAGTGATGATCGAAGAATGGAGAAACTGTGCCTGCATGACAGAAGAAAATCATTACATTCTTCATTAAATTATTTTTCCATTGATATATAGTTTTATGCTATTACTCCCAAAAAAGTGGTGTTTATGAGGTATCAAAGCTCTGAAATACACTTTCTCCAAAAGGTTTCCACAATTTTGGCCACTAGCGTAAGTTGTTCATTTTAAAGTTAATGTACTTTTTATATGGGGACAGATTGTTATGATGAATGTTTCTGGTTTATATAAGTGTTCGAAGCCGCCCAGAGCAGCTGGGGCAACCCAGCCAGGTGGGCAGAGTATAAATAAAAATTATTATTACTATTATTATTATTATCACTGCTACTACTACTACCTGAGATTCAATAAGCCTGGCTCTTCTCTGGGATGGATTTTGTTTGGCCCAGTCATGGCATCTCCTCCATCTCCAATGTCAGTCGTCTCTCTGGTCAACCCAAGACTGACAGCAGCAAAAACAAAAACAGAAAACTTGACAGAAGCTACTTATCTTTCCGCACAACTCTGAAGCTAAATAAAAAAAATTCCTTCCACTAGCACCTTAGAGACCAACTGAGTTTGTTATTAGTATGAGCTTTCGTTGCATGCTCACTTCTTCAGATACCAACACTGAAGCTGACATTTAAGATGCCTGGGCAGTTCAGACAAGCCCAACCGTGGTATAAAAAGGCAGAACTGGAGGAAGATGGTTCACAGAAAAAACTGGAATTTGCTGTTCAAGGTTTATTGTGGGAGTGTTAGGTTCCCAGGTGTTGTATTGGGCGCTGTTGAGCTCTGTGGAAATGTATGAGGTTTGTTACATAGAGGTATTTTTTGAATTTCCAGGCAGATAGGACGATCGCACAGGGAGCCTTACCAAGAGAGGCCACGATCCCACGATTCTCCTCCATGACGTCCTTATGCAGAGCTCTCTGGTCAGGATCCAGCAATGCCCACTCCTCGTCCGTGAAACAAACAGCGACATCTTCAAAGCACACTGGACCCTAAAAGAAAAAGGAAATGTCCTCTTCTGAGACAGCAGAAATATGATCTGCTACACAATGCTCTGTTCTTTCCTTCCTCTTAATTGCTGTGTTGTTTCGATAGGATTGCTTTCAATAGGATTGACACTTTGACACGCATTCTGGAAACGTATGTCTAGATGCTTGGTTCTGGCCTTAAACTGCCCAGATTCTGCCAACTTCAGACAGGGTTGATTGTCTTCCCAAACAGTGATGGGCAGGCAACAATCCCCATAGATCTCTTGCACCAGGCATCTATAGAACTCCAGTTCCCTGCACAATTCCGACAGTGCAATGAACTCAGCCTCAGTAGAGGACAGCGCAATGAGACTTTGCTTCTGGGACTTCCACCCAACTAGAGATTCCCCAAACTTTATTACCATCCCAGATACGGACTTCCTGTCATCCAGATTCGCCCCGTCGCTATCTGCCCAGCAAGTAAGCGCCGTCTCACCTGCAGCTGACAGCTTGAGACTGAAGTCCTTGGTATCCTGCAGGTAACGCAGCACCCGCTTGATACCATGCCAGGCATTTACACTGGGCTTTGATGCTTCCCTACTGAGCAGATTGGTAGCAAAAGCAATGTCCGGCCTGCTCCATTGGGACAGATACAACAGACTACCCAGAGCTGACTGGAAGAGCTCAGCATTCTCGCTCTCAATGCATTCTGCTAGCTGACTGTCTTTCACGTAGCTCGTGTCCATAGGTGCCCTAACCCCTGCACAATCAGACATTCTGAACTTCTCAATCAACTGCTCAATCTTGCCTTTCTGACTGAGCAAGAAGCTTCCATCTTCAGTCCTGTCTATCTGAACACCTAAGTAGATCCTTACTGCACCCAGGTTCTTGAGCTGAAACCGTTTCCCAAGCTCTTTGGCAAACTTCTGCACCTGTTTGTTTGCCCCTGAGATGTGAATGATGTCATCAACAAAGATCAACACCATTTCATGTGACTCTCCTGACCCTTTAAGGTACAGGCAGCTGTCAGCAAGACTCTTCTTGAAACCTAGCTTCTCTAAGGCTTCATTCAGGTACAAGTTTCAAACTTAGCTGCTCGAGTGCTTTAAGCCATAAATGGACTTGTGAAGCTTCCATACAGTATTTGGCTCATTGCCCTCAAACGCTGGAGGAGGAAGCATGTACAGATCCTCCTGGAGGTCTGAGTTCAAATAGGCCACATCCACATCAAAGTGATACACCTGAAAGCCTCTTTGTGCAGCAATGGCTAAGAGCATGTGCAGAGTTTCACTTCTGGAAGTAGGAGCATATACCTCAGTATAATGCAGCCCCTTTTGCTGTGTGAACCCTCTGGCTACTGAGCCCAGCCTGTGGTTCCTGCTGTGGGTTTAAGACGGTAAACCCAGCGGCTGCTCACGGCCTGTTTGCCCACTGGCAACGTTGTGAGGGAGAACACACCTAGAGACTCCATTGAGCTCATCTCCTTCTGCATTGCCTCATGCCATTTCCTGGCTTCTTCCTGAGGCAGTTTCTGAACATCCTCAAAATTCTCGGGTTCACACTGTGCCATGCCAACCCACACACTTGTGACTGCAAACCTGTCAGGAGGTTTACCTTTCGTTGTGCGAGCTGAACGTCTCAACCCAGTTTCAGGTACCCCCTCAGACCCACTAGGACCAGCTAGAACGTCCTTGGCCTCAGAGAGCTCCCCCTCTGACTTACTGCGCCGTTTAGACTTCTCAGCTGAACCTGTGGGTGAGGAAGGAGCACTTCTCTGTTCAAGCTTCACAGCTTTAGGAGAAGTTCTTCCCTCTACCTGCTCTGGGTCAGGACTCTGTGCCTCAGCAGCAGGTTCAACCTCTACCTCTTCCTCATCAGCAGAGTCTTGCAGACTCTCTGAAAGAACATCAGGGTTCCCATGTATGCGTGTCCATCCATTCTACTCACAGAACTCAGCACTGCTGCTGAGCAGAATCCTGGACTGATTGCCTGTTGGATAGGCAAATCTCCACCCCTTGGTCCCTGGCTCATACCCACAGAAAATCATCTTTTGGGACCTAGGGCCACCCTTTCTGAGCTTGGCCTTTGGCACAAGGACCCAGGCAACGCAGCCTGAGTACAGCTGGGTTAAAGTGGTTCTGTTATGTCTTCTGTCAAGGTCATGCTGACTATAAGAAGAGGCCAGAAGGAGCCTGGGTCTCTCTCTCTCTCTCTTCCTTCTGGTGTTCTGTACATAATAAGCTGAGTGTTAAGGTTTAGACATTATAACTTGTGGTAAGTTTCAGTTAAGTCTGCTGCAACTGGATTTCTTATGGACAGGGCCAATCCTGAATGTTTTGGATTTGGGACCATTATGCTCATTTGTCTTCAGTAGCAATAAAGCTCTGCTGGATGAAATACAGTTGCCTCTGGTCTATTTTGGGGAATCCTGCAACGTCTTTACATTTTCACTCTGGTAACTATACATTGGAGTTCTGCCTGGATCAATACTGAGTAGAATTCCATGACAGGGTCTTCCTCCATGAAATCAGCTGCCAAAAGAGAAGGCCCCTAGCTCCCCACAGCTTTCCAAGTCCCCTCCTCTCTGGGGTTTCTGGCAAGTGATCCAACAGTGCGCCAGTGTGCAGCCTGTCTTTGCTTCTCCATTGTCAGACATCTCCTGGCTCTGAGAGACAAGCAGGGAGGGTGGCTTCTGGCAGAAGGAGAGGGAGCCCCCAGTGGCTCCTCCTTCTCCTGACTCAGCTCTGACTCTCGACCTCCCTCCTCCCACTTGCCTCCTTCCTCTTCTGCCTCCGATTCTGGACTGCATTCTGCCAGAGTCTCCCAGCTCACTAAGCTCTGTTACCATTTCAGCTTCTGACACCTCCTCTTCCCAGGCTTCTCCCTCTGACCGCTCATCCTTCCTCCACCTTCACTCCTTGCGCTCTGAGCAATCTTCCCTTCCTGGTTCCCTGGCTGCTTCCTCCCACCATTCCTCTGTGCCCAACCAGTCCGTGACATTGCTCCATCCCTCGGCCTCTGTCCCCACAAGGCTGCTTCCTCTGACCTGATCTGGTCCCACAGCCGCTGCTTCCCTTCTGCCCCCATGAAAAGATGGACCAGGAGGTTTTGCCGGCATCATTCTGTCTCCTGCAAAAGAAAAAACGTAAGCAGGATGCCAGGAGTGCCTGCTTCTCTCACAGGTGAAACAGGGCATCTCTAACTACAGATAGGCCTTTCAGAAAGCCTTACCTGCTGAGTGCATTTGGACGTTTGTGCCCATTTCATATGTTAGTTATGCAAAAATATATCTCCCCTCCTCTGGACCCTTCCTCCCAACTCCCCCAAAAAAACTTGATGAAAGAACCCAGGATTATGGAAACCAACAGAATGAGACCAATGGAGAAAACCACCTTCCTCCTTACCCAGTGGCCTCTCTCTGGTGTCCAACGGAGGCCTCTCTGCCTCACAGGAATCCATGTCCATTTCCTCAAAACGATCCTTTTCCTGAAAGAGCAACAAGGATTCAAAACAGAAAATGAATGACAAGAAATAGCAGAAAGAAAATGGAAAAGTAAAAAACTTTAATGGTGTGAGATCTCATTCCATGGATGCCTTCCCAGAAAAAGGATGGGCCATCAGTAGAGCATTATGGGATGTTCTCCATCCTCTTTCGAGCCACTAATAATAATAATAATAATTTTTAATTTGTACCCCACCCTCCCTGGTCGGAGCCAATCTTTCGGCGGCTAACATCATAAATCTAACACAGTATACAAAGAATATAAGTACAGGCAATCGATTAATTAAAAGATATTTCCAGATTTGTCTGGCAGGGCAAGAAGCCCAGAATAAAATTTAAAATACTAACAGATGCAAAGGAAAGAGGTGGATTTGCCCTGCCAGACCTTAAACTTTATTATGAATCAGCAGCCTTTTGCTGGTTGAAAGAATGGCTGCTTCTTGAAAACACTGACATTTTGGACCTAGAAGGTTTTAACAATGTATTTGGATGGCATGCATATCTGTGGTATGATAAGGTCAAAGCACATAAAGCATTTAAAAATCATATTGTCAGGAAAGCACTGTTTAATGTTTGGATAAGATACAAGGATTTATTGGAAAACAAAACTCCAAGGTGGCTGTCACCAATGGAAGCGAAAGCCTTGAAAAAGCTCAATATGGAGGTCAAATGGCCAAAATATTGGGAAATTTTGGAACAAGATGGAGATAGACTGAAATTGCAGGGTTTTAAAAAATTAAAAAACAAAGTGTGAGACTGGCTTCATTATTTTCAGATAATGGAGGCATTCAATTCGGACAAGAAAATTGGCTTCCAGGTGGAAAAATCAAAATTAGAAACAGAACTGTTAGAACCCAAAACTAAGAATTTGTCAAGAATGTATAACTTGCTGCTGAAATGGAACACTCAGGATGAAACGGTGAAATCTGGTATGATTAAATGGGCACAAGACGTTGGACACAACATTATGTTCGCTGACTGGGAGCAGTTATGGACCACAGGTATGAAATTTACAGCATGTAATGCCCTAAGAGAGAATATTATGAAAATGATATACAGGTGGTACATAACTCCAGTCAAGCTTGCAAAAATCTACCATTTGCCTGATAATAAATGTTGGAAATGTAAAGAAACTGAAGGTACATTTTTCACCTTTGGTGGACGTGCCCAAAGATTAAGGCTTTCTGGGAGATGATATATAATGAATTAAAAAAGGTATTTAAATATACCTTCTTGAAGAAACCAGAGGCCTTTCTCCTGGGCATAGTCGGCCAATCGGTGTTAAAAAGGGATAGAACTTTCTTTATGTATGCTACAACAGCAGCAAGAATACTTATCGCAAAGTACTGGAAGACACAAGAGCTACCCACACTGGAGGAATGGCAGATGAAACTGATGGACTATATGGAATTGGCGGAAATGACTGGCAGAATCCGTGACCAGGGAGAAGAATCGGTGGAAGAAGATTGGAAGAAATTCAAAGACTATTTACAGAAATATTGCAAAATTAAAGAATGTTAGAGTGATGTTGGACTGAAATTAAGTGGCTTCTAGCTGTACAGGCTTTAAAGTTAAAGATAGATTAAGATTAAGGATTAGGACTAAAAAAGTTAAAAGAAATGGAAAATTGGTTTTTAATAGATTAAAATTCAATGTTATATTATATTAAGATTAAGGATGGGATTAAAAAGGAGGAAAAGGAATTGCTGGACAAACAAATTAAATCGGAATAGAAAAGAGAGAGGTATGAGGAGGTCCGGGAAATAAGTAAATGTAAAAGTTGTGATGAAAAGACGGAATTGTTTTTAACTGTTCTTTCTTTTTTCTTTTTGTATCTTGTATGGTGTTTTTTTCTCTTTATTTTTAAATTTCTTTTTTATTAAGATGTTTTTTCATGTGAAATTCCAATAAATATCATTATAAAAAAAAGAAAATTAAAATACTTCTTAAAATTAGTTCAAAACAAATTAAAATCTGGACAGACGGCAGTCCACTGGTAAAATTGAGAGTGGTTAATATTCGCTAGGGCCAACTACTGTTACCACTGGTCTTATAAAGGAGGTGTGAGTGGGCTAGGAAGCCTCTTTAGTGCTTATTCTTGTACTGAAAGAAAAGAATCAGACTGAACCCTGAACAAAGGCGTGGCACATGTCAAATCCCGCAGTGCCCTGGTCTCTTGTGAGAGAGCGTTCCACCAGGACACAGCCACATCCAAAAAGGCCCTGGCTCTGGTCAAGGTAGTATCCAGAGGAAAGTCTCTCTCACCTGCTTTCTCTCTGCCTGCTTCCTCTCCTCTGCCTGACTCAGGAGGAAACCTTCGGCCAGGGCCACCGCCTGGGAACTGGT
The DNA here is from genome assembly GCA_947686815.1 of Podarcis lilfordi. Lineage (NCBI taxonomy): Eukaryota > Metazoa > Chordata > Lepidosauria > Squamata > Lacertidae > Podarcis > Podarcis lilfordi. The sequence continues at coordinate 151,408 of CANTUW010000010.1, forward strand.
CTCCGCTCCACAGTCCCTCACCCAGCTCTCCATCTCCAGTGGAAGGACAGCCAGGAACTGCTCCAAGATCACCAGGTCCAGCATCTCAGCTTTCGTGTGCCTTTCTGGCTTCAGCCACTGACGGTCAAGGTGGTAGAATCGGCTGCAAACCTCTCGGGGTCCCTTGGCCTCCTGGCAGCAGAACTGCCTCAACAGTTGGCTCTGCACCTCTGAGTGGAGGGTGTCCTCCTCACCCAGGATCTTCAGCACAGCGTTTTCCCAGAATCCCCCACTGCTCCCAGTTTGGTTGGCATGGCCTCTTCCTGCTTCAGGGCCAGCTGGGTCTTGCTCATCCATCTGTGCTCTCAGGAAGCCTTTAAGAGATCGGAAGGAACCCTTTGATGATGATGATGATAATAATAATAATAATAATAATAATAATAATAATTTATTATTTATACCCCGCCCATCTGGCTGGGCCTCCCCAGCCACTCTGGGCGGCTTCAAAAAAATATTAAAATACCATAATACATCAAACATTAAAAGTTTCCCTGAACAGGACTGCCTTCAGATGTCTTCTAAAAGTCTGATAGTTGTTGTTCTCTTTGACATCTGGTGGGAGGGCGTTCCACAGGGAGGGCACAAAGACCGAGAAGGCCCTCTGCCTGGTTCCCTGTAACTCGGCTTCTTGCAGGGAGGGAACCGCCAGAAGGCCCTCAGTGCTGGACTTCAGTGTCCGGGTAGAACGATGGGGGTGGAGACTCTCCTTCAGATATACTGGACCGAGGCCATTTAGGGCTTTAAAGGTCAGCACCAACACTTTGAATTGTGCTCGGAAACGTACTGGGAGCCAATGGTAGGTCTTTCAAGACGGGTGTTATATGGTCTTGGCGGCCACTCCCAGTCACCAGTTTAGCTGCCGCATTCTGAATTAGTTGTAGTTTCCGGGTCACCTTCAAAGGTAGCCCCATGTACAGCGCATTGCAGTAGTCCAAGCGGGAGATAACCAGAGCATGCACCACTCTGGCGAGAAAGTCCGTAGACAGATAGGGTCTCAGCCTACGTACCAGATGGAGCTGGTACACAGCTGCCCTGGATACGGATTTAACCTGTGCCTCCATGGACAGCTGTGAGTCCAAAATGACTCCCAGGCTGCGCACCTGGTCCTCCAGGGGCACTGTTACCCCATTCAGGACCAGGGAATCCTCCACACCTGCCCGCCTTCTGTCCCCCCCAAAACAGTACTTCTGTCTTGTCAGGATTCAATCTCAATCTGTTAGCCGCCATCCATCCTCCAACCACCTCCAGACACTCACACAGGACCTTCACCGCCTTCACTGGTTCTGATTTAAAAGAGACGTAGAGCTGGTTATCATCCGCATACTGATGAGCACCCAGCCCAAACCTCCTTATGATCTCTCCCAGCGGCTTCATAGAGATGTTGAAAAGCATGGGGGAGAGGACAGAACACTGAGGCACCCCACATGTGAGAGCCCAGGGGTCTGAACACGCATCCCCCAACACCACTCTCTGAACACGGCCCAGGAGGAAGGAGCAGAACCACTGTATGACAGTGCCCCCAGCTCCCAGCCCCTCAAGACGGTCCAGAAGGATGTTATGGTTGATGGTATCAAACGCCGCTGAGAGATCCAGCAGAACTAGGAAACAGCTCTCACCTTTGTCCCTAGCCCGCCGGAGATCATCAACCAGTGCGACCAAGGCAGTTTCAGTCCCATGATGAGGCCTGAATCCCGACTGGAAGGGATCCAAATGGTCCGCTTCTTCCAGGCGTGCCTGGAGTTGTTCAGCAACCACTCGCTCAATCACCTTGCCCAAGAATGGAAGATTTGAGACTGGGCGATAGTTGGCCATCGTGGCCGCATCTAAAGATGGTTTTTAAGAAGCGGTTTAATAACCACCTCTTTCAGCGCGTCTGGGAAGGCTCCTTCACGGAGGGAAGCATTCACCACCCCACGAAGCCCATCGCCCAGTCCTTCCCGGCTAGCTTTTATAAGCCAGGATGGGCAAGGATCCAGGAGACAGGTGGTTGGTTTCACTCGTCCAAGCAGCCTGTCCACATCCTCGGAGGTAACAGATTGGAATTGATCCCACACAATTTGACTAGACAGGACTCTAGCACTCTCCCGCCCCGGCCCTGCTCCCACGGTGGAGTCTACTTCTTCCCGAATCTGAGCGATTTTATCTGCAAAAAACTTTGCAAAATCATTGTAGGAGATCATGTGGACCGTACTGGGCGCAGATGTCGCAGGTGGTTCCGCTAAATTGTGAACCACCTGAAAAAGTCTCCTGCTGCTGTTTTCTGCAGATGCAATAGAGGCGGTGAAGAAAGTCTTCTTCGCCGTCGCTACCGCCACTTGGTAGGCTCGACATTGAGCTCTAACCCGTATCCAGTCAGCTTCAGAATGGGTTATCCGCCACCGGCGCTCTAGCCGTCTCAACGATTGTTTCATTGCCCTCAGATCCGTGGAAAACCACGGGGCTGTCCGGGCTCCATGCAATCGGAGAAGGCGCTTCAGAGCCAAGCAGTCAATAGCCCTGGTTAACTCCACATTCCAGCGGGCCACCAGGGAATCAGCTGAAAGGCCATCAACATGGGATAAAGCATCCCCTACCACTCTCTGGAAACCATTTGGATCCATTAAGTGGCGGGGGCGGACCATCCAAATTGGTCCCACCTCCCTGCAGAGGGGATGGGTCACGGAGAAGTCCAGTTGCACCAGGAAGTGATCTGACCATGGCACTTCTTTCGTTTCGCTTTTACTTAGTGTCAGATCACCAACATCCATAGAGGTAAACACCAGGTCCAAGGCATGTCCGGGGCTATGGGTTGGGCCAGACTTATTCAGGGACAGCCCCATGGAGGCCATGCTTTCCACAAAGTTCCGAGTGGCCTCTTGTAAGGTCGTGTCGGCATGGATGTTAAAGTGCCACTAGTACTACTAAGCTCGGTGGCTCCGGAGAACATCCGTCACGACCTGGAGTAGCTCGGTAGGTCCAGTGCAGCGGGCAGCCACGGTTACCAAGAAGGATCCTGTACTGCACCAACTGCCGAACGTGACTCCAGAGGACTGGGTCAACCCAAATGGTCAGAGGCCTGGTGCAAACAATGACTCCTAAAATCAGTGCAACCGCCCTGCCCACAGGACCTGGGTTGCATGTGCATAAGAGAACCTGGTGGACAAGCAGCGGCAGGTAACAGGCTCATCTGCTTCATCCAGCCATGTCTCAAAGATATACAAAGGATGTCACAAGAGGTTGGACATAACATAGTTGATGTGCTGACTGCAGAGACAGTTATGGATCACAGGTAGCAAGTTCGGATGCAATGCCACAAGAAAGAAGATTCCACCTAAATGATATACAGGTGGAACATGACCCTAGTCAAGCTTAAGAGTCTATCATTTGCCGACAGTGGAATGTTGGACATGTAAAGGAGCTGAAGGTACATTCTTTCACCTTTGGTGGACGTGCCTAAGCATTGAGGCTCTGGGAGATGATCTATAATGAATGAGAAGGTGCTCTGATGGTGTATCCTGCTTGAAGAACCAGAGGCCTTGGACTCCATGGCCATAGTGGTCAATCTGGTGCCAACTCAAGTGATTCTATGATTCTTCTAAGGTCGTGTCAGCATGGATGTTAAAATCCCCTAGGAAGACCAAACTAGGTGTCTCCAGGAGAACATCCGCCACAACCTGAAGCAGCTCGGGCAGGGAATCCTTGGTGCAGCGGGGAGGTCGGTACACCAAAAGGAATCCTGTACTGCCCCTATTGCCCAACTTCCAGAACATGCACTCGGAGAACTGGGTCTTCCCAATAGGGCGCCTGGTGCAAACTAATGACTTCCTAAAAATCACTGCAACCCCCCCTCCCCGCCCACATGACCTGGGTTGCTGTGTGTAAGAGAAACCTGGTGGACAAGCAGCGGCAAGGACAGGCCCATCTGCTTCATCCAACCAAGTCTCTGTTACACATGCCAGGTCAAGTCCTCCATCCATGATCAAGTCATGGATGGCAGTGGTCTTATGAATCATTGACCTGGCATTGCACAGCAGCACCTTCAGGTCATGTGGGTATCCCTTGCTGATTCTAGTATCCATCCGGTCAGGACCAGACCCGGAGGCAGGGATAGTCCTCAAACAACGACTAAACCTGCCTCCTCTGTAACAACATGGTCTCGTCTTAGCGTAACTCCTCCTCCTACCCGTGATCACTGAGATCGGTTGTCCCAGTGCATCCCCCCCCCCCCCGTGGAACATGCCCCAGCCATTTTGTGGGCTGGGACCCACTCCCCGGCAGCCCTGACCCCTCCCCTTAAGAACAAAATAACACCTTAAAAAAAACAGCAATAAAACAATACAAACAAAAAAAACTGTAAAAATTACAAAAAACATCAAAATCAAACAAATTCCGAAGCCCAACCAAACATCCATCCCACCCCCCCACATACAAAAAATTCAAAAGAAATTTTTAAAAACATTTTTAAAAACACTCTGTGCCCCTCCAGCAGTAACAGCAACTATCCTAGTGAGGCCCCGCCCTTGGCCAGGTGGTGAGCGGCGGGAGCAGGGCCCTCAGGCACTCACACAGGGGAGTCCTCTTCACAACACACTGGGTATCTTGCTCTTTGGCTGTCTGCACTGCTGCCTGGAGTGGCTCCCTCAGCTCAGAGCTCTTCAGCTCTGGGTTCTTGTTAGCTTCCTCATTCATAGACTCCATATCTGCATAGACTGCAGTTTGGTCAGGAGACATGAGATCGTCCTCAAAGCAAGAGTCTGTCCACCCTCACCAGCCTCAGACCTCAAGGAAACCTGGCTCCTTTTTCATGGTTCTCCATTTTAACCTCTTTCATGTTGTCATCTTTCATAACCTGTCAGCAGGACTTGGAATGCAGAAGAACAAGGAGGAGGAAAACCCACTGCCAGCACCTGTGTTAGAGAAGATCACCCACCTTCACTCCCTTTCTAAGTTTGTCCCCTCTGGGCACCCTTTGATCTTCTGCCAAGTTTTGTCTGTCTTAATGAGAAGCTCTAGCAAATCCTAGAAAGCAAATACATTGTTCTGTTACAGAAATTGTAGGTCAGGAGAAGAAACAAGATCCCTGAACAAGCATGGATGAGTCTTGCCAGGAATCAGGACTGGACGGTACCAGAGCCCAAACCGTGAGATACCTTTTTGAAAAGAAAGAGAAGGAGGAATGCAAAATGTGGAGGCAACTGAAGGGATTTCTGGGAGATGAATCAGCCTGGTTGCTCCTGCCTTCCAGTCAATGCATGAAATCAGAACTGACTGACAAGGGAGTCATTTGAAAAATAGATGCTTGGCTCTAGTGGGGGTCCTCATCCGGGGGTCCTCAGGAGTTGCTCTCCCCCCACCCCCACTTCTGGGCACATTTCCCCCCTGCTTCTGTCTCCTTTTCTTGCACTTGGACTCTCTGCCGCTCTCAAGACAGACTCCTGGGGTGGGGTCCCTTTTTCTTTGCTCTGAGGGCCAGGTATGTATCTAGTCAACCCCCTGAGGGCCAAGTGGGTGGGGCCAAATACATCTCCTTTGAAATTTAGGCAGCTAATTTATTATTATTATTCTCTTAGATGGCTGAACACACGCACAGCCATTGATGCCCAGGTCCCTGGAGGCTCAGGGAGTAGCAGCGCCCATTTCCGGCTGCTTTGCCAGCAACAACCCCTTTGGGACAGAGAGGATGTGGTCCTGGGATGCCCTGCTCTGGGTGCGAGGGGACTGCTGCAGTGACCTCCGTGGGGAGCTGCCCTGGGAGACGACTGGGAAACTGGTCCCCAATGCAGCAGCCAGACTCTGGGCTGGGATCCCTCTCTTTATTCCTGGCCTCTCTTTCCCAACTTTTCTTCCTTCCTTCCCGTGGTTTTTTTTGGGGGGGTGGGGTGTCTAGTCCACCTCCTCGTCCAGCTTTGGAAAACCACTTGCACCTGTTCCCTCTGTTGTGCACTGATGCTGACAGACGTCACAGAGAGTTAAAGTCCCAGGGACTCCTTTGTTTAAAGGAGGTTTCATGGGAGTCATTGTTTTTCTGGAGGGGGGGGGGGCGGAAGGCCAAATGAGTTTGGGATCCTAAGATCTGCAGGAAGGAGAGTGCTGCAGTCCTGGCCCCTCCCTGGCAGGACACTCTACTCCCTGATCAGCCCCCCTCCCTGCAGGAGCAGATCAGGGCCCCCCAGGCCTCCTCCCCTGCTGCAGCCCTGGGACCCCCACCAGATCCCAGAGAGAGAGGAGACTCACCAGATCCCAGGAGGGACAGCGAGGCAGCCCTTGCAGGAGAGACACCCAAGCAGGAAAGGACTGGGGAGGGGGGGGGCTTGGCTCTGGAGGACCTGGCCCCCCCTTGATTCCTGGCCTCTCTAGGAAGGCAGCTCGGTTCCCTTTAACCCTTGCAATGCCGAGTCCACCCACGCCTGTAGCCAGGCAGATTTCCATTAGTTTCTGTTATTTGCGATGGCTGTAGAGGGCCAGCTGCCCCCCTGGCGAGGCCCCTGCCCGGCTCCCCTCTCGGCTGGGCCCTGAGCGCCTCCCTGCCTTGGCCTGCAGCCCCATCTTGGCGCAGTCGTGGCCTTGAAGGGCTCGAGGCGGCCGCGCTGCTGGCTTCCTTCCCCGCGGCTGCCCCGCCTCGGCGAGCCCGGAGGAGGAGGAGGAGGAGGAGGAGGAGCAGCTCGCCTTCCTCAGGGCAGCCTGCCAGCGGAGACACAGGCCGGCGGGAGGATTGGCCGCATCTCTCGGGCTACTTCGGCGCGCTTTGGCCCAAGCTGCCTCTCAACTGCCGGATCAGCGGAAGCAGCCGCCTCCTCGCCCTCCCAGCCAATAGGCAGCCGAGCTTGCCGCATTCCACAGTCGCCTGCCCAATCAGGAGACACGCCCGTCCCGCCCAAAAGCAGGTAGAATTCATCGGGAGCCAGAAAAGGTCCTCTCACACACGGGAAAGCAGATGGTTGACCTGAAGGTCTCAGGATTAAACACGGTTCTGCAGGCACAGCTTCCCTCCAATTCAGTTGCTGCACTTCAGGGAGATGTTCAGGTTTCCAGAATAGGTGGTGAAAGGCTGAACTCTCTTTCTGCGGCTTCTCTCTCATCCCCTCACTTAGTTATGAGAGGTCTTTCCGTGATGTACTTTTGACACAGCCCAGCTTCCTTCACAGCGAGGGGCCACTTTTCCTCGGTTCCCCTCTCTCTTAGCAATCCCACTCCTGAGGTATTTTCCCTTGTATGCCAGACCCAGGGGATCCTCTCAGCCCTTGCCACGGACTCGGGAATCTCCTTTTCCTACAAGATCTCTCTCCTCCTGACTGGAAGGAGACCGCAGAAGAAGAGGAGAGTCTTCCCACAGCTTCTCCCTCCAGCTTCACTCCCATCTGAATACTCCCTTCAGACCCTCAACATGGTCTCCCCTTCTCAGCTGTGAGGCTCCTTCCTCTGGCTCCATAGATATTCTCCTCAGAGCGGATGATCCACTCAGATCAGAGCCACTTCTCTCTCCCTCCCTCCCTCCCCTCATCCCCATCTTTTCTCCATCATCCCTCTCTCCCATCTCAAATCCAGCCCTTTCTAAAAATCCCCTCAGAAATGGCCCTCTTTATTTTCCCTCCATCCCTCTCTTGTAGGGTAGCCAATCAGAGAGAGGCCCTGGCCCTCTGGTGGAGTTGTGAGGGACACGGGTTGCCTTTACCTTTACACCCCAGACTGAGGGACACAGGTGGCACTGTAGTCTAAACCACAGAGCCGAGCAGAAGTTTGGTGGTTTGAACCCCCACGACGGGGTGAGCTCCCGTTGCTCAGTCCCTGCTCCTGCCAACATAGCAGTTTGAAAGCACATCAAAGTTCAAGTAGATAAATAGGCATCGCTCCAGCGGGATGGTAAACGGCGTTTCCGTGCGCTGCTCTGGTTCGCCAGAAGCGGCTTAGTCCTGCTGGCCACATGACCCGGAAGCTGTACGCCGGCTCCCTTGGCCTATAGAGCGAGATGAGCACCGCAACCCCAGAGCCGTCCACGACTGGACCTTACAGTCAGGGCTCCCTTTACCTTTTACACTCCAGACTCTCCTCTGGCTATGCTGTCCGTCCCAGCAACCAACTGCCCCGGCAGGCCTTGCAATCTCCCCACTGCTTGAGCTCCACCCCAAAGGGTGAAATATACTCGGAGTATTGATTTCATGCTCTTTATTTCAGCTCCTAGTATACAGTGAATGAATTTCCCCCCAAACCTCTGGCTATATATACATTATTTATACAATAGGTCCCACGTAATTGGCTGATTCAAGTCCCCTCCTAGAGCCTGAATGGACTGTTCCTACAGGCCCATCAGGTTGCTGCCTTCTGGATCCTACCTGCATTTTGTTCTAGGATCCCAGCTCAGTACATACAGGAGGTTTGCATTCATTGTCCTCCATGTACGCTGGCTGCCTACGTCTAAGTTGATGCCTGGGGTGTTTCTCGGTTGGGGGTTCTGGTTCTGGCTCATGTTCCGTGGCTGCTGGATGCTCAGGGCCATTTGGTCTGGCACAGACGGCCCACTCAGTCGTAACTCTGGTTCCTGTGGCTGCTCAGCCTCGGGGGTCATCTCTGTGCATAGTGGTTCTGCCTCCCCTGCCCACTCCTCCTGCTCTACGTGCCTCGCCATCCAGCTGCCCCCTTGGAACCCTTCTGTCCGGCCCTCCTCCCGGTTTTCTCCCAGGAACGGTCGCTGTAGCTCACCACAGTGGTGGTGTCAGCATTGCCCACCCCCGCGTTAGCACCTCATAATACATGGGGCAAGTCGCCCTGGTGACTGTGGCAGTTACCCATGCCGGGCCTGCCCTGAAATTCTTGGTGTACACTGGGTCCAGGGGTCCATGCTTCCCCTCGCCGCTGCCTCGTCCTGAGCTCTGTTGGGGTGAAGGTGGTCAAGTCTTGTTGTGAGGCGCCAGCCTTTAATCGTTCCGCTCTGGCCGGTTGTTGTGCTGGGGTTAGTGTCCTGAGCTAGAAGGAATGTGGTGAGGTGGTACTCCCAGCCCCCTTGCGTCATGCGGCAGAGAAGAAGAAGATGAAGAGGAGTTTGGATTTGATATCCCGCTTTATCACTACCCGAAGGAGTCTCCCAGCGGCTAACGTTCTCCTTTCCCTTCCTCCCCCACAACAAACACTCTGTGAGGTGAGTGGGGCTGCGAGACTTCAGAGAAGTGTGACTAGTCCAAGGTCACCCAGCAGCTGCATGTGGAGGAGCGGAGACACGAACCATGTTCCCCAGATCACGAGTCTACTGCTCTTAATCACTACACCACACTGGCTCTCGGTGGTCTTGGGTATCTTTGGTGCTCTGCACTGTGCGCTCTGCTTTGCTGTTGGTGGCTGGGTGGAACGGTGGCAGGCAGACGTGGCGGGTGGCATTTTGCACTGTGAAAGTCTGGATGAAACCATTCCAGGGTTACCTCCAGTCATTTGGTGTTGGAGTCCACCACTACAAAGGATGTTTTTCCCTGGAAGGGGCCAGCGAAGTACATGTGCAGGCAGGACCATGGCTCTTGGGTGGACTCCCAGGACTGGATGGGGGCCCTCAGGGGATCCAGGTGGGACTCTGGCAGGTCTGGCAGTATTTAACCCAGGCCTCTATCTGTCCGTTGAGCCCGCGCCACTACACGTAACTCCTGGCAAGGGCCTTCATTCTCACTAACCCTGGGTGTCTCTCGCGTATGGCTGTGAGGAACCTTTGGCGGAGTGGCTGGGGAACTACCACCCTCCTCCCACATAACAGGCATCCCTTATGGGCCAACAGTTTGTGTTTGTGGGTCGTGTAGACCACAAATCCGGACCTCGGCTGTTACTGGGCCATCCCTGCCACACCCAGTCCAGGACCTGGGAGATGACCCTATCTTTCTTGGAGTGGCACGCTAGTTCCGGCACCTGATTGGGGCAATTGGGAAGCAGCTTCAGGTTCATGACCTCTTGCGCGGGCACTGGGTTGGGGCTGGTCTATGGTAGTGGTAGCCGGCTGAGGGCATCCACGTAGCCCATCACCTTCCCGGGCCGGTAGAACAGTGCATACTGGTAGCCGGCAAGGAAAATCAATGCGGGGGGCAGTACTGGGGGGGGGGGTCTGCTTCTCAGGGACGAACAGGCTGAGCAGCGGCTTGTGGTCAGTCACCACAATAAAGGGCGCCCACGCAAGAAATCATGAAAACAATTTACTCCCTTCACAATTGCGAGACCCTCCTTGTCAATTTGCGAGTTCTGCTCAGCTGCGGTGAGGATCTGGGAAAAGTACGCCACCAGCACTTCTCTCCCATCTGAAAGTTGGTGCCCCAGGATGGCGCCAATGCCATAGGGTGAGACGTTGCATGCCAGCACCACCACCAGCCTCTCGTCAAAGTGCGCCAGGACCGAGTTCAAGATGAGCAAGTCCTTGACTGCCTGGAATCTGGCCTCCTGGCGCTGCCCCCACACCCACGAGGGCTGCTCGTCTAGGAGCCTGTGTAGGGGTTCCGCTACCACCGCCTTATGAGGAGGGAAGGCGTGGTAAAAGTTCAATAGTCCCAAGGCGGCCTGGAGTTCGGCCTTACCCTTAGGTGCCAGGGTGTCGCAAATGGCCTGCACCTTGTTCCCGGTCGGGTGGACCCCGTCTGCATCCATCGTAAATCCAAGTCCACCTGGGGCACTCCTAGTCAACACTTTTCCCGCTTCATCTTGAGCCCAGCAGTCTGGAAACAGCGCAGGACGGTGCAGAGGCAGACCCTGAACTCCTCCGGCATGGGCCCAGCAATCAACACATCATTGAAGAAGGGAGTGACACCGGGAACCCCTTTGAGGAGAGAGTCCATTAGATTCTGGAATATGCCTAGTGCCACGTTGATGCCGAATTGCTGTCGCTTGACCCGGAACGTGCCCCTGTGCTTTACAATCGTCTGTGCCTCAATGGTGGCCTCATCCACCAGCAACTGCTGACAGGATTGGGTCAAGTCCACCGGCACCAGGTACGTGTTGCAGCACCCCACTTGTCACTTTTCGCCAGGAAGGTGAGGAACCATGAAGGAGTACTGTTCAGGTTACGTCAGCAAAATCCACCTAACAGTTACCTTGTTCAGCCGACATTTTACCAGCTTCCTCACATAAATATCACAGGGGACTTTGTCAAAAGCCTTATTGAAATCAAGATGCACTATTTCCACAGCTGTCCCCTGATCAACAAAGATTTTAACTCCATCCAAAAGAAGGGGAGGAGAGATTTCTCTGGCTTTACTTGTTTTTGAGAAAGCCATGCTTTCATCCTGTATGTTTATATTGTGAAACTTCAGACGAAGGGCACATAAATTTAAAAAATGATAATAAATAAGGAACATGTGCTGGAACATGTGCAAAGGAAGGCGATACATGTATTTAATTTGTATACCACCCTACCCAGTAGTGCCGACTTAAATGAAATAATGGTGGGAGGATCAGGTAAGGCCTGCCTTGCACAATCAATCACATGATGCATGCGTGCCATTGGCATGGCAATGCCTATCAACTGGGTGGGTGCCCCCTCAAATATTTTATTGGGGGGGCAAAGAACCCTCGGCCTCTAAGAGTTGGCTTCTATTCCCTACACCCCCAGGTCTAAGGTTGGTTACAACATAAAAGACAATATAAAAACAAAAAATACACATCTGTAACCCCCCTCCCAACATTTTAAAAGGACAATGATGTCAATCAGCCAGAGGCAAGGTTAAGAAGGTGCATATTTGCCTGATGTCTAAAGCTATACTGAAAGGTTTTTCCGAACTATGTATGAATTCTCTGATGCCTAGTGAGATGGGAACTCTGACTGAAGCTCTTTCCACATTCCACACATTGATAGGGTTTCTCCCCTGTATGAATTCTTTGATGGGAGGTAAGAGTGAAGTTCTTCCTGAAGCTCTTTCCACATTCCACACACTGATAGGGTTTCTCCCCTGTATGAATTATTTGATGGGAAGTGAGATTGGAGTTCTTATTGAAGCTCTTTCCACATTCCATACACTGATAGGGTTTCTCTCCTGTATGAATTCTTTGATGGAAAGTGAGACTGTGGCTGTGACTGAAGCTCTTTCCACATTCCACACACTGATGTGGTTTCTCCCCTGTATGAATTCTTTGATGCGCAGTGAGATGGGAGCTCTGACTGAAGCTCTTTCCACATTCCATGCACTGATAGGGTTTCTCCCCTGCATGAATTCTTTGATGGTAAGTGAGATCGGAGCTCTTCCTGAAGCTCTTTCCACATTCCACACACTGATAGGGTTTCTCACCTGTATGAATTCTTTGGTGAAAACTGAGACTGTGGCTATGACTGAAGCTCTTTCCACATTCCACACACTGATAGGGTTTCTCCCCTGTATGAATTTTTTGATGGGAAATGAGATGGGAGCTCCTCCTGAAGTTCTTTCCACATTCCATGCACTGATAGGGTTTTTCTCCTGTATGAATTCTCTGATGCTTAGTGAGAATGTCGCTGTGACTGAAGCTTTTTCCACATTCCACACACTGATAGGGTTTCTCACTTGTATGAATTCTTTGATGGGAAGTGAGATGGGAGCTCCTCCTGAAGCTCTTTCCACATTCCACACACTGATAGGGTTTCTCTCTGTGAATTATTTGTTGGGAAGTGGAATGAGAGCTCTGACTGCAGCTGTCTCCACACTCCAAATTTTGATGTGGCTTCTCCTTTATGAGGATTTTGTTGTGGTCACCCTTGTTCTCGATTTCCAATTCATCACAATCTGCAATGGACACAAAAAGGGATTAGAGCCTCAGGAAGAAATGGAGAAGAACTGAAGGGGGTTGGGTGTGTGTTCAATACCTTTTTTTGTTTGTCAGTAACCAACATATTTATTTTTAGATTCACATGGGTTGTTAAATGTGGCTTTGTTTGATCTACAGTGGTATAATAATAATAATAATAATAATAATAATTTATTATTTATACCCCGCCCATCTGGCTGAGTTTCCCCAGCCACTCTGGGCGGCTCCCAATCAGTGTTAAAAACAGTACAGTGTTACATATTAAAAACTTCCCTGAACAGGGCTGCCTTCAGATGTCTTCTGAATGTCAGGTAATTATTTATCTCTTTGACATCTGGTACCTCTAGTTATGAACATATAGCACAAATGTTTGTTCAATTATCTGTATTCTATCAAAAATTATAGCCAAATAAGCAGAAAAAGGAAGCACAACTTGGTTAGGTTGACTTTTTTCAGTGTGTTATGTGATTGCTATCATGTTAGTTGGTTTTTTGTGTGTGTTCTTTTATTTAGTGAGTGTGTAAAACATAATAAAATTAAAGAAATGGCACAAAGTGTTGACTTGTCACCCAGATAGCGATGTAAAATAGTACTAGTAAGTGAACAAGACTACGGTTATGAAGAAATTAGAAGATTGGGGGAAACAACCAAAGCTGGCCTTTCTACATTTTTGAAGAGGTATAAGGAGCATCAGTCACTATAAAATCAGACAGGTAAAGGCAGGGAAAGGTGCACAACAGCAAGTGACAATCGAAGAATGGAGAGACTGTGCCTACGTGACAGAAGAAAATCATCTTTAAGCAGAGGCTTGACAACCATATGTCAGGAGTGCTCTGATGGTGTTTCCTGCTTGGCCGGGGGTTGGACTCGATGGCCCTTGTGGTCTCTTCCAACTCTATGATTCTATGATTCTATCTGGGTGTCTTCAAGATGACATGGTGCAATGTAATGTGAAGTTGAGCACAAGGACTGGTTTAAATGCTAGAATTCTAAGGAAAAAGCCATTGTTATCTCTCAAGCCAAGGTTGGAAAGATTAAACTGGGCTAAAACCCATGGTCACTGGACAGCAGAAGAATGGGAAAGTGTTATTTGGAGTGATGAGACCCAAATCTCCTTGCTTGGTAGTGATGACATGAAATGCATGAGGAGGAGAATGGGAGAAGATTTACATCCTACTTGCATTACATCGACCGTGAAACACCCAGTTGGGTGTTAGTATTTTTATTTTCATTCTCCCATTGCAGGGTCCTATGATCCTATATTTACATTCCTTGCTGCTGGGTGTATGGGAACGGAACTTAGGATGATTTTACTTCCTCTCTTTGTCCTTCTCTTTTGACTTAGAGGAGATGGCCCTGTTTCTATGTTTTCTCTGCTGTAAATAAAATTCTCGATGCTACAATCCTGCACAGTTGGATATCGCTAAACTCTGCTAATGCATGCTCTCACCCCAGGGTGGGAGCCGAAGTGTCGTACTGGACAGAGCCTGAAGGGTTGTTCCCATAGATAGTGTGATGATCTGGGGTTGTATGACAGAAAAAGGTGTGGGCAGAATTTGCATCATTAATGGGAATGTAAATGACCAAAAGTGCATAAATGAAATACTTGAGCCCAAACTGAAGTGTTCTACATTTGATCTTTTCTCACATAATGAAGTGTTTATATATATTTATATAAATATTTAGTTAGTAAGAAGCAACCCAGCAATAAAGCCCAATTAATAGAGGCAACAATTCCATCTTGGTTTCACATTATTACAGCTGCTGAATGAAAAAACTTGGTTCACTCCATGGGAAGGCGTTGTAAGGCCAGAATTAAAGCTAAAGGTTAACAAACTAAGTATTAATTGACATGGTGAGAATTTCTGTAGATCTCATTTTTTCTATGTCTTTCATGTTTCGTATTTATGGCTGCTGTTCTAATACATACACTTTCATAAAAGTTATTGCATTGCATTCTTCATTAAATTATATTTCCATTGATATATAATTTTATGGTATTACTCCCAAACAAAATGGTGTTCTGAGCCATCAAACCTCGGAAATATACTTTTTGCAAGAGATTTCCACAATTTTGGCCACTACTATATGTTGTTTATTTTAAAGTTAATGTACTTTTTATATGGGATCAGATTGTTATTATTAATGTTTCATGTGTATATATGTGTTGGAAGCCACCCAGAGTGGCTGGGGCAACCCAGCCAGATGGGCAGGGTATAAATAAAAATTATTAGTATTACTATCACTGCTACCACTACCTGAGATTTAATAAGCTTGGCTCTTCTGGGATGGATTTTGTTTGGCCCAGTCATGGCATCCCCTCCATCTCCAATGTGAGGCTTCTCTTTGGTCAACCCAAGAAAACAAAAACAGAAAACCTGACAGAAGCAACTTATCTTTCCTAACAACTCTGAAGCTGACATTTAAGATGCCTGGGCAGTTCAGACCAGCCGAATCGTGATATAAAAAGGCAGAACTGGAGGAAGATTGTTCACAGAAAAAACTGGAATTTGCTGTTCAAGGTTTATTGTGGGGGTGTTAGGTTCCCAGGTGTTGTGGGGGGTGCTGCTGAGCTCTGTGGAAATCACATAGAGGTATTTTTTGAATTTCCAGGCAGATAGGACGATCCCACAGGGAGCCTTACCAAGAGAGGCCACGATCCCACGATTCTCCTCCATGACGTCCTTATGCAGAGCTCTCTGGTCAGGATCCAGCAACGTCCACTCCTCATCCGTGAAACGAACAGCAACATCTTCAAAGCACACTGAACCCTAAAAGAAAAAGGGAAATGTCCTCCTCTGAGACAGCAGAAATATGATCTGCTACACAATGCTCTGTTGTTTCCTTCCTCTTAATTGCTGCGTTGTTTCAATAGGATTGCTTTGCTGCACATTTCTATTATGGATGCCTATTTTGACATTTTAATTGAATTATTTTATTCAGCTTTTAATTATGGGTATTCATCTTTGTGCAAATAGGTGGTTCTCTTCCTTGTGGTTTTCAAGTCATCCTGCCTACGCAGGGATTCCAGTTTCCCAGATGGAAGGATCCCCTTTCTCCTCCTCATGTCCTATTCTGAAGAGGATCCTTCCCAGTGCCCCACAGCCAGATTCCAGGGGTTCAAGGGGGCATGGAGAGGGGGAGGAATGGGGGGCAGGCTATATTTCGCAGCAGATGGGGCTGGCTAGGTGAATCCTGGACACTATTTGTTCTTGTCTGTCCACTGCAAAGAAGCCTATTTTAGCACTCAGTGATGAATATAGAAATACAAGAAGCCTAGTTTGGATGGCCATCTGTCTTGGAGGATCTAGCTGAGACTCCTGCAGTGCAGGGGGTGGGACTTGATGACCCTTGGGGTCCCTTTCAACTCTAGAATTCCATGCAAACATCAACTACAGATGAATCCTACAGGCGACATTCAGAAGGCTGGTGTCACAGAGTTATCTGGGCAGGAAATCCCACACTTCACAGCTGGAGTTAACTCTTTATCAGCGAGAACACAATATTCACAATCTTGTCTGAGTTTCAGGCCGAATGAGAACAGCAGCTCATTCCCTGAGGGTCTGTCAGTTTGCACTGTCAATCAATTAATGGACTAGTTGTCTAAGTGGAAGTTTCTTTAGTGTGGAGAGATTTGGAAAGCGAGATGATACAGGGCAAAGTTTGTTGATGTGGTCTGGTAAAGAAGTGCTCTGTTGAATATTCTGTTGGAGAGATTTGCTATAAAGCGAGGTTTTCAGGTCTTGGTTTATATGTTTGAGTGGAGCTTATATACTGTTAGTAAGATAAGATAAGGTTTATAAGATAGCTGTTTTGATGAGTGAGTTGTGTTTTTTCCTTAACTGTGTCAGGTTTCATAGGTAGCCTTTTGTTTTCTAATGTGAAGGACAACATTTAGTTTTTGGAGTCAGGATGTTGTTCTGCTGCTCACAGAAGCTTCTGGTCAGACTGTGTCGTCTGCTGGTGAACTGCAGGTCTACCAACCAAAGGCTAGGATTTATTCTTGTCGAAGGAAAGTGTACATGCAATGTTTTTCCAGAGGTGTTTTGCATATCAATACTTCCTGCACTTAATAAATGGGGGGATTGTCAGTCTGCATTTCTTAGTGGAGAAAGCATTGATCTGATATGTAGAGCTCTTTCCTAGTCTAGTTACCGTATTTTTCGCTCTTTTGGACGCACCGGACCATAGAAGGGGGAGAATAGGGGGAAAAAAATTCTTCTTGTTCTCCCCCTCAAAAACAATGTGCGTTCATGGTGCGTTCAAGAGCAGGTTGGGGAACCTTGCCGCTGCCCCCTGAGCTTGTGGGGCTGGCGCTGGGGGGAAGTGCTGCTTTCCCCACTGCCAGCCTCAAAGATCCCTGAAGCATTTGGAGCGCAGCTGCACTCCAAAGGCTTGAGGCTTCGGGGACATCCTTTGTAGCCTCCGCAGGGCGGTGGGGTGCCTTCACCCCGCCGCCCTGCAGAGGCTTTGCGCAGCCATCCCGAAGCTGGAACAGTTAGACGAAGGGCAGCACAGCGCCCCGTCTCACTGTTTTGGCTTCGGGGACAGCAGGCTGCTATCCGCAAGCCTTGGGAGCCTGGCGGGAACTCCCACCGGGCTCTGAAGACTTGTGGAGAGCTGCCCGAAGCCCGGGGTGCACAGCGCCGCACTCCCCGGGCTTCGGGCTGCAGGCAGCTGTCCGCCGGGAGCTCTCTCGCGCTCCAGGCTTCAGCAAAAGCCTGCATTCGCTCCATAGGACGCACACACTTTCCCCCTTCATTTTTGGAGGGGAAAAAGTGTGTCGTATAGAGCGAAAAATAAGGTAATTCAAGAGGGTTCCAGAAGCTTCTCTGCAAAAAAGAAACAGTCAGAATGTTCGTAAGGTTTGGGTCATTCCTTCAGAGTACAGCTGGTTTAAAGAGGTTCTGTCAACTCTTCTGTCAAGGTCATGCTGACCCCCGGTGGCTCCTCCTTCTCCTGACTCACCTCTGCCTCTCGACCTCCCTCCTCCCACTCGCCTCCTTCCGCTTCTGCCTCCGATTCTGCACTGCATTCTGACACAGAGTCTCCCAGCTCACTAAGCCCTGTTATCCCTTCAGCTTCTGACACCTCCTCTTCCCAGGCGTCTCCCTCTTGCCCCTCTGACCTCTCATCCTTCCTCCACCTCCACTCCTTGGGCTCTAAGACGTCTTCCCTTCCTGGTTCCCCGGCTTCTTCCTCCCACCAGTCCTCTGTTCCCAAGGAGTCCATGACATTGCTCCATCCCTCGGCCTCTGTCCCCACAAGGCAGCTTCCCCTGACCTGATCTGGTTCCACAGCCACTGCTTCCCTTCTGCCATGAAAAGGTGGGTAGGGAGGTCCTGCCGGCATCCTTCTGCCATCTGCAAGAGAGAAAAGTGCAGGTGGACATTTGTGCCCATTTCATATGTTAGCCGTGCAGAAATACATCTCTCCTCCTCTGGACCCTTGTTCCCAACTCCCCCCCCCAAAAAAAAAAAACCTGATGAAAAGGACCCAGAGATTATACGGAAAACAGAATGAGACGGAGAAAAGCCACCTTCCTCCTTACCCAGTGGCCTCTCTCTGGTGTCCAACCAAGGCCTCTCTGCCTCACAGGAATCCAAGTCCATTTCTACAAAATGATCATTTCCCTGAAAAAGAAACAAGGATTCAAAACAGAGAATGGGGAGAAATACTAGAATGGGAATTACAAAGTCAAAAACTGTAAGGGTGTGAAACCTTATTCCATGGATGCCTTCCCAGGAAAAGGAAGGGCCATCAGGAGAGCATTATGGGATGTTCTCCATCCTATTTGGAGCCCCTTGGGAGTATCCAGAGGAAAGTCTCTCTCACCTGCTTTCTCTCCTCTGCCTGACTCAGGAGGAAACCTTCGGCCAGGGCCACCGCCTGCGAACTGGTCTCTGCTCCACAGTCCCTCACCCAGCTCTCCATCTCTGGAGGAAGGACAGCCAGGAACTGCTCCAAGATCACCAGGTCCAGCATCTCAGCTTTCGTGTGCCTTTCTGGCTTCAGCCACTGGTGGCAAAAGTGGTGGAGTTGGCTGCAAACCTCTCGGGGTCCTTTGGCCTCCTGGCAGCAGAACCTTCCAAACTGCTGGATCTGCACCTCTGAGTGGAGGGTGTCCTCCTCACCCAGGATCTTCTGCCCAGAGTTTTCCCAGAATCCCCCACTGCCCCCAGTTTGGATGGCATGGCCTCTTCCTGCTCCAGGGCCAGCTGAGTCTTGCTCATCCATCTGTGCTCTCAGGAAGTCTCTAAGAGATTGGAATAATAATAATAATAATAAAAATAATAATAATTTATTTGTACAACGCCCATCTGGCTGGGTTTCCCCAGCCACTCTGGGCGGCTTCCATAGAAACCAAAAAAAACACACTAAAATATCACACAATAAAAACTTCCCTGATCAGGGCTGCCTTAAGATGTCTTCTGAATGTCAGGTAGTTGTTTATCGCTTTGACATCTGATGGGAGGGTGTTCCACAGGGCGGGCGCCACTACCGAGAAGGCCCTCTGCCTGGTTCCCTGTAGCTTTGCTTCTCGCAATGAGGGAACTGCCAGAAGGCCCTCGGCGCTGGACCTCAGCGTCTGGGCAGAATGATGGGGGTGGAGACGCTCCTTCAGGTATACTGGACCGAGGCCGTTTAGGGCTTTAAAGGTCAACACCAGCACTTTGAATTGTGCTCGGAAACGTAGTGGGAGCCAATGTAGGTCTTTCAAGACCGGCATTATATGGTCTTGGCGGCCGCTCCCAGTCACCAGTCTAGCTGCCGCATTCTGGATTAGTTGTAGTTTCCGAGTCACCTTCAAAGGTAGCCCCATGTAGAGCGCATTGCAGTAGTCCAAGCGGGAGATAGCCAGAGCATGTACCACTCTGGCGAGACAGTCCGCGGGCAGGTAGGGTCTCAGCCTGCGTACCAGATGGAGTTGGTAGACAGCTGCCCTGGATACAGAATTGACCTGCGCCTCCATGGACAGCTGTGAGTCCAAAATGACTCCCAGGCTGCGCACCTGGTCCTTCAGGGGCACAGTTACCCCATTCAGGACCAGGGAGTCCTCCACACCTGCCCGCCCCCTGTCCCCCAAAACCAGTACTTCTGTCTTGTCAGGATTCAACTTCAATCCATTAGCCGCCATCCATCCTCCAACCGTCTCCAGGCACTCACACAGGACCTTCACCGCCTTCACTGGTTCTGATTTGAAAGGGAGGTAGAGCTGGGTATCATCTGCATATTGATGGACACCCAGTCCAAACCCCCTGATGATCTCTCCCAGCAGCTTCATATAGATGTTAAAAGCATGGGGAGAGGACGGAACCCTGAGGCACCCCACAAGTGAGAGCCCAGGGGTCTGAACACTAATCACCCCAACACCACTGTCTGAACACGGCCGAGGAGGAAAGAACAGAACCACTGTATAGCAGTGCCCCCAGCTCCCAGCCCCTCTAGACGGTCCAGAAGGATGTTATGGTCGATTGTATCAAAGGCCGCTGAGAGATCCAGCAGAACCAGGAAACAACTCTCACCTTTGTCCCTAGCTCGCCGGAGATCATCAACCAGTGCGACCAAGGCAGTTTCAGTCCCATGATGAGGCCTGAATCCCGATTGGAAGGGATCTAAATGGAGAAACCACCATGAGATATCTTCTGAAAAAGAAGACGGAGGAGAAGGAGGTGGAGAGAAGAGGAAGAAGAAGGAGAGGAGGAGGAGGAAGCAGCCTCTAGCCCTCCTAGAAGGAAGATAGCATTGCAAAATGTGAATCAGCCAGTTTTCTCCTGTCTTCCAGTAAATGCGTGAAGTCAGAACTGACTGACCAGGGAATCATTTGTATTTTGTGAAAAATGGATGCTTGGTTCTATGTGGATGCAATGTGCTCTAAGTGCGGTTGAATCCTGACAAGAGAGAAGTACTGTTTTTGGGGGACAGGAGGCGGGCGGGTGTGGAGGACTCCCTGGTCTTTCAAGACCTAACACCGGTCTTGAAAGACCTCCATTGGCTCCCAGTACGTTTCCGAGCACAATTCAAAGTGTTGGAGCTGACCTTTCAAGCCCTAAACGGCCTCGGCCCAGTAGACCTGAAGGAGCATCTCCACCTCCATCGTTCTGCCTGTACACTGAGGTCCAGCACCGAGGGCCTTCTGGTGGTTCCCTCCCTGTGAGAAGCCAAGATACAGGTAACCAGGCAGAGGGCCTTCTCGGTAGTGGCGCCCTCCCTGTGGAATGCCCTCCCATTCGATGTCAAAGAGAACAACTACCAGACTTTTAGAAGACATCTGAAGGCAGCCCTGTTCAGGGAAACTTTTAATGTTTTATTCTGTTCTTAGTGTTCTGTTTGGGAGCCGCCCAGAGTAGCTGGGGAAATCCAGCCAGATGGGTGGGGTATAAATAATAAATTATTATTATTATTACTACTACTATTACGGGGGTCCTCAGGAGTTGTTCCCCCCCACCCCCACTTCAGGGCACATTTTCCCCCTGCTTTTGTCTCAGTGTCTTGCACTCGGGCTCTCTGCCGGTCTCCAGACAGACTCCTGGGGTGGGGTCCCTTTTCTTTGCTCTGAGGGCCAGGAATGTATCTGGCCAACCCCTGAGGGCCAAGTGGATGGGGCCAAATACATCTCCTTTGAAATTTAGGCAGCTAATTTATTATGATTATTCTCTTAGATGGCTGAACACACGCACAGCCATTGATGCCCAGGTCCCTGGAGGCTCAGTGAGTAGCAGCGCCCATTTCCGGCTGCTTTGCCAGCAACAATCCCTTTGGGAGAGAGAGGATGTGGTCCTGGGATGCCCTGCTCTGGGTGCGAGGGGATTGCTGCCGTGGCCTCCGTGGGGAGCTGCCCTGGGAGACACTGGGAAACTGGTCCCCAATGCAGCAGCCGGACTCTGGGCTGGGATCCCTCTCTTACTCCTGCCCTTCCTCTCCCACCTTCCTTCCTCCTCCCGTGGTTTTTTTGGGGGGGTTAGTCCACCTCCTCGTCCAGCTTTCGAAAACCATTTGCAGATGTTTCCTCTGTTGTGCAATGACGCTGAGCGACATCACAGAGTTAAACCTAGGGACTCCTTTGTTGACAGACGGGAGAACTTTTCTGAAGGGGGGGGCGGAAGGCCAAATGAGTTTGGGATCCTCTGCTCTGCAGGAAGGAGAGCGTGGCAGACCTGGCCCCTCCCTGGCAGGACCCTCTCCTCCCTGACTTGGGGTCCCCCCAGCCCCCTCCCCTGCTGCAGCCCTGGGACCCACCAGATCCCAGAGAAAGAGGAGACTCACCAGATCCCAGAGAGAGAGGAGACTCACCAGATCCCAGAGAGAGGGAGACTCCCCAGACCCCAGAGAGCGCGGAGACTCACCAGATCCCAGGAGAGACACCCAAGCAGGAAAGGACTGGGGAGGGAGGGGCCTTGGCTCTGGAGGACCTGCCCCCCCCCCCCGTCCGCTTCCTGGCCTCTCTAGGAAGGCAGCTCAGATCCCTTTAACCCTTGCAAGGCCAGTCCGCCAAGCTCAGTCCTCTCTCGCCTTTCTGAACCTCAGCTCTTTATTATTTTGAGTGGCTCTAAGGGGGCAGCTTCCCCCTGGCTCCGCCTATGGCAAGGGATCCTTTTGGGGGGGCCTTTGGCTCTTGGCTGGGCTCTGAGCATCTCCCTCAGTCCCTTTTGGGGGGGCCTTTGGCTCTTGGCTGGGCTCTGAGCATCTCCCTCGGTCCCTTTTTTGGGGGGCCTTTGGCTCTTGTTTGGGCTCTGAGCATCTCCCTCGGTCCCTTTGGGGGGGGCCTTTGGCTCTTGGCTGGGCTCTGAGCATCTCCCTCGGTCCCTTTTGGGGGGGCCTTTGGCTCTTGGCTGGGCTCTGAGCATCTCCATCGGTCCCTTTTGGGGCCTTTGGCTCTTGGCTGGGCTCTGAGCATCTCCCTCGGTCCCTTTTGGGGGGGGCCTTTGGCTCTTGGCTGGGCTCTGAGCATCTCCCTCGGTCCCTTTGGGGGGGGGCCTTTGGCTCTTGGCTGGGCTCTGAGCATCTCCCTCGGTCCCTTTGGGGGGGCCTTTGGCTCTTGGCTGGGCTCTGAGCATCTCCCTCGGTCCCTTTGGGGGGGCCTTTGGCTCTTGGCTGGGCTCTGAGCATCTCCCTCGGTCCCTTTTGGGGGCCTTTGGCTCTTGGCTGGGCTCTGAGCATCTCCTCGGTCCCTTTGGGGGCCTTTGGCTCTTGGCTGGGCTCTGAGCATCTCCCTCGGTCCCTTTGGGGGGGCCTTTGGCTCTTGGCTGGGCTCTGAGCATCTCCCTCGGTCCCTTTTTTGGGGGGCCTTTGGCTCTTGGCTGAGCTCTGAGCATCTCCCTCGGTCCCTGGAGCGCAGCAGGAGAGCCGGGGAGGGAGAAGCCTGCTGCCGCCGGAGGAGAGAAGCCGGCCTGGGAGAGTTGTTCTGGGGGGGGGAGATAGGGGGGGAAGCAGGGGAAGCCGCTCTCTTCCCGGCCGGGCTGGCCCTTTCGGGTGTCCAAGTGGAGGACTGGCTCTCTGTGTCCTGCTTGGGGGGTTCCTGGTCTCCCTCTCCCGAGGGCAACAATCTGGCCCTGAGACACACAAGTCTTTCCTTCGGTTACACTCAACTGTGTGGTTGCCTCATTTCATTTGTATTGTGTTTCTTTCATTTGTAGAGTACAGTCTCATATTTTACGCCATTCTTTCACCTTCGATTCCACCAGTCTTTGGGCACACACTTTATTAACAGGAGGTCGCAGGGCTGTGACAGGACCCCCCCCCCCCCCCAGGATCCTTTTACATCAGCAGGCAGGAGTGGGAGGGATAGAAGGGGGAAGCCCAGGGTCATCTAGCCCCACCCCCAGCAATGCAGGAATCCTATTCTCATCGTGAATGACCAATACTTTCTTGTGCATGGTGCTATACAAACATACACAAGTACAGTGGTACCTCGGGTTAAGTACTTAATTCCTTCTGGAGGTCCGTTCTTAACCTGAAACTGTTCATAACCTGAAGCAAAGTTCTTAACCCGAGGTACTATTTCTGGGTTAGCGGAGGCTGTAACCTTGCAGAAATGCTTAATTGTTAATTCAAGCTACTACAGGGAATGGCGTTCTTGAGCCTTTTTAGTACTGCAATACCATTTTTTATAAAATGTTGATCTTTAAGTCATGGCAATGTGTGAGCAAATACTCCACATCTGCCAATCTTTCAGGAGCAGGACTAAGGGGTGAAATGAAGCCCCCCAGATCCCAGGTCTATCTCCCTTCTTCCTTCCCATTAACAGTTATTTCCACCTAAGAAATGGGAAGAAAGCAGCTGCTCATGCTAAGCGCAGGGTTTGTTGGGGTTGACATTAATGAGCTGACTGTGGTGTGATTTGTCAGCAATAAATATGATTTGTTCTTATCTGTAAGTGAAATCACATTTGAAACAATACAGAAGCAGTCAAAGGGAATTTCCTGGGAAGTGTTTTATTCAGTCTCACCTGCAATCATGTGTGCTGAATACAAAGAAACCCATAGATAATGTGAAATCACTGGGAGTTACAGTCTGCAAATAACATAAAACACATGCAAGATCTGTAGAATAGTACACATGATTTCCCCACCTCCTTTTTTAAATTTTAATTGCTTTTATTTTTGTAGGAATGATCGCTGGGTGTGGGGCACACTCCCCTCCACAGATAAAGCCACAGCTGTCTGAACATCTTGCCCTCTGTCTAACCTTTTGCAGTCTCAGTGGTCTGCAGTGTCCTGTCTGTAACCTTTGTCTCTGAGACCTTTGTCTCCTTCGTCATACATTGTGCAAGGGGAAAAGGACGCGGTGGAAACAGGTGCCAAAATAGCTTTGTACCACCCCACGATCTCGGGACTGGAAGATGTGTAAAGGTCACAGCCCAAAATGTATCTGCCTGGGTTTGCATATTGTGTCAATAAAAGGAGCCTCCACAGAGCTGGCCGGCAGCTTGCTTGCAGCTCACATGTGCACAGCTCACCTGCATTATCAGCTCCTGCCTCATGTCCTTCACTTCAATTTTCATGATATAAAAGATAATTTTAAAGAAAGCAAAGGTTACAACAGTAAACAACAAATAACTTGTCAGATGGAATTGCAGACTTTCATCCTGCCATGTGTTAAAGTTTCATTTGATTATTTTAAAAAAGATCAGGCCACCTTTTCCCACGAGTGCTGGGTGGATTCCTGCAACAGTCTTCACAATTTATGTATTCAATAACCATTGGCCATGTGTTATAAAAGGAATATGGATTGTGTTCCACCTTCTTGATACTTAAAATTGTGGTGCCCAGAACTGAACACAGTATTCTACGTTGGGCCAGACCAAGGCAGAACAAAATGGTACTATTCATGTCCTATTAGTGGACATGAATATAGTGGTACTATTAATCCGAAATTAAAAGACGCCTGCTTCTTGGGAGAAAGGCGATGGCAAACCTAGACAGCATCTTAAAAAGCAGAGACATCACCTTGCCAACAAAGGTCCGTATAGTTAAAGCTATGGTTTTCCCAGCAGTGATGTATGGAAGTGAGAGCTGGACCATAAGGAAGGCTGATCGCAGAAGAATGGATGCTTTTGAATTATGGTGCTGGAGGAGACTCTTGAGAGTCTCATGGACTGCAAGAAGGTCGTGTTGATTTAAAGCAGAGTCTGTCGTGGCCAGCGGAAGGATGAGAATATGTGATACATACTCTATATTGCTTTATTTACAGTTCAAAGCTGGTATATTACAGAAAGACATCTTGCGTCTGCAGGAGCAGAAAAATGCATCCTCTCTCCTCAACAGCTCGGAGAGAAATCACTCAGACAGTGAAAAACAGGAAACCAGTGTACGTCACATCCAGTCTCCCTTTCCCGTGAGAAACTCCAACAGTACAGACTGTGGAATGTAAAACAATGTCTTGTGACTGCAGTTGCTGCTCAGTGAGGGAAATCAGAAACCAACATCCTCCCCTTTCTGTGAACATCACTGGGCAGCGTGTTCGTACAATATCAGTACAAACCCAACTTCTGCACATAGGTACAGTGTTGATCCCTTGATACAATCTTGGACAATACATCAGCAGGAATTTCATTACCTGGCATATAGGACACCGTTACGAGTCCCTTCTGAATACATTCCCTAGCATGCTGCAACTTTAATTGCAAGTGCTTTGTGCTTTGCTTACAACCTTCAGACTTCAGCAAAGCCAAACATGCTTTGTTGTCCTGGTAAACCTGGATTGGACATTTGACAGGAATTTTCATATCTTTGCACAATTGTACTAACCATTCACAATCCTTAAGTGAATAAGACAGTGCATTCAGTTCAGCTTCACAAGTACTTAAGCTAATTGTTGTTTGCTTCTCGCATGACCAATCAAACAGACTCTGATTGTACATGTAGCAAACTCCAGACGTACTTTTCCTGTCTGTAGCGTCACTTCCAAAACTTGCATCTGCAAATATCTCAAGACCACCAGACTTCTGATTGTTAAATCTCAGTCTGTAATGCATAGTGCCTTTCAAATACCGCGCTATGCGTTTCAGAGCTTTCAAATCCTAGACACTAGGATTGTTGACTTGTCTGCTTAGCAAATTACAGCTAACAGCAATGTCTGGTCTTGAACATCTGGCAATGAAGTTTAGCTTGCCTAGCACACTCCTGTACAGTGTAGTGTCAGAAAATGCTTCTTCAGTGTCATCTACCTGATAACCTGTTGTCATCGGTGTGTCTACAGGGTTAGCATCCATCAGATTTAGTTTGCTTAACACATCAGCAATTTTCCGTGACTGGTGTACTAGAATGTTACCATCTTGATCTCTCTCTATTTCCAGAGATAGGTAGTTGTTTACCTCACCAAGATCTTTCATGTCAAAGTGCTCTTTCAGTTGAGCTAGGGCGCTATTGTACATTGCAACATCTTTCCAAAAGAATAATAAATCATCAACATAAAACAAACAGTACAGTTTCTTTTGCCCCTCCTCTTTGACAAATACACATGGATCAGCTTTCCCTTGCTGAAAACCTAGAGAAAACAATACTTCAGTGAGTTTTGTGTGCCAACACCGTGCACTTTGTTTGAGACCATAAAGGGATTTCTTCAGAGCACAAACAAATCCCTGTTTTACCTGTACGCCATCAGGTGGAAGCATATAAAGTGATTCATCTAGAGATCCGTACAGAAAAGCTGTATTAATATCATGGTGACTAATGTGTAGATTTTCCTCTGCAGCTAGCTTGAGCATAAGCCTAATGCTTTCATATCTCACTGTGGGTGAATAGGTCTCGTGATAGTCTTCACCTGGTACCTGTGCAAAACCTCTGGCTACCAATCTGGCTTTGTGTCTGACTATCTTGCCATTTTGATCTGTCTTCGCTTTGAAGACCCATTTGCTTCCAAGCAGTTTCATTCCTGGAACTACTGGAACTAGCTCCCATGTTTTGTTCCTTTCTAAGGAATCAAGCTCAGCCTTCATGGCATTTAACCATGGCTCAGCTTCCTTTGAATCCAAACCCTGGATTTCTTGGAAACTTGAAGGTTCAAATACCTTCTTGGAGCTTTTAACAGCTGTTACTGCTATCGTAGCAA
The DNA here is from genome assembly GCA_947686815.1 of Podarcis lilfordi. Lineage (NCBI taxonomy): Eukaryota > Metazoa > Chordata > Lepidosauria > Squamata > Lacertidae > Podarcis > Podarcis lilfordi. The sequence continues at coordinate 178,714 of CANTUW010000010.1, forward strand.
ACTCATCAGCAAATCTCTTTGGAGGTTTGCCTTTTGTGGCTCTCTGTGACCTACGGATTAGCCTTAAGTCTTCAACACTCTCCTCTTCCTTCTTAGGAGAAAAACGACCTATTGTGAACAATGGTTCCTCCAATTCTTGATCAGAGCTTTCAGAGGGTCGCATAGAGGCTTTCGCACTCTTGAAATCCTCTGAATCACCCGATTCAGTTTCAGATCCAGACTCAGAACCTTCATCAGTGGGTGTGGGCTGTTGTGGTTGCTTTTGACTATCCTCAGTCTCATCACCGTCATCAGGATAACATTGGAAAATTCCCACATTCTCCCCCCACTTTGCATTGTACTCAACACTTCTCGTGAGCTTAATTGTCTTAGAGTCAGTCATCATTATTCTGTAAGACCCTTTCTGATAACCTAGAAAGATACCATGCAATCCACGCTTGTCTGACTTGGAGTTTTGTGGTGAGCGAACCCACATGTCAGAACCAAAAATCTTCATGTGTTTGATGTATGGCTTCTTGCCAAACATCTTTTCATAGGGGGTACATCCAATCGCTGAAGATAACCTGCGATTGTAACTGTAAACAAAACACGAGAGAGATTCGGCCCAATAACTCTCTGGAAGATTGGCATCATGCAGCAAGGTTTTAAGCCTTGAAGCAATGTCTGATTTGCCCGTTCCGCAAGTCCATTCTGCCATGGCGAGCGAGGACTAGACAAATCGTGTTGAATTCCTTTCTCAGTCAGAAAAGCTTCAAACTGCTGAGAAGTGAATTCCCCCCCGCGATCACTGAAAAGAGTCTTTATCTTCTTACCATGCACATTTTCCAACCAAGCACAGAATTCCTTGAACCTAGGAAAAGCCTCCGATTTCTGCTTGAGATTGTACACAAAAATATATCTAGAAAATGCATCAATGAGAACCATGAAGTACCTATTTCCACCCAAAGAGGGCGATAGTGGTCCAACCAAATCAGCATGAACAACCTGGTATGGTTCTGTAGCTTTCCTACTAGATACCTTACCTTTCGCAGCCATTTTCACCTTGTTTGCTGCGCATGCTTTGCACTTCATGTGGTACCTGCAGGGTTTAATAGTCATACCTTCAACCAAGGCAGGCATTTTAGATACTGCCTCAAAATGCAAATGACCAAATTTTCGATGAAAATCGTGAATACATTCTGCATGCAAACTTCTGTTAGAACCTGCAATGCAACAAGTGTCATCCTGCATCACATCATCATAATACAAAACAAACAAATGATCAACATATTCTGCATGCAATACATAATCATTTTTCTTTGTGATGATGCACTTCTTGTTCTTGAAGGAAACGTCAATGTTCCGCTCATTCAGCTGTCCAACGCTGAGCAGATTATGTTTGGCGTCTGGCACGTAAAGCACATTCTGTATCGATAAGTCCAAACTGTGAAGAACAACAGTTCCGTAGCCTTTACTGGGAATAGTGTGGTCATCCGCCTGGTGAATCGCACCTTCCTGCGGTGTAAAAGACACAAACAGTTTCTTATCGTTGCACATGTGGTGTGTCGCCGCTGAATCAACAACGAAGAAAGATCTAGACGTCTTCTGGACCTCTGTAACCTTTGGAGTGAAGCGTGAAACCATAGCCTTGTGCTGCGTTGTCCTAGACACCGGACCTTTGCCTCGGCCTTTTCCGCGCGATGAGCTTTCGCTGCGCTGCTCTGTCTTGGCCCTGGGATGTCTGCATTCCCTCTTCATATGGCCTAGACGTCCACAAGAGTAGCATTTCACTGCCTTCATAGCTTTGGCGCCATCTGGTGGTTCCACTGCACTATGGGATGACGTCTGTGAAGACTCCCCCTTGCCCATGCAGCTAGCACCCCGGCGATCTGCTTCATTTAAAATCACGGCAGTAACATAGTCCACTGTCAGCTGAGCAGTTGGTTGCACAGCAATCTGGGTTGCAACAGACTCCCAACCTGAACCCAAAGATTGTAGTATCATGAAAGAATACACAGCCTCTGGAAAGTTGAGTCCTCTCTGTTGCAGCTCATGTCTCAGATTTTGCATCTCCATCAGATGTAAACGCACATCTCCACCTTCAGCAAGAGCCATATTATGCAGCTTGTTAAAATAAAACATAGTGGATCCAGCTTCTGTCCTTAAGTGAGCCTCTCTCAGAGCGTCCCAAATTTCTCTGGCTGAGGTCTTATCACGCAATAGACAGAGCTCTTCTGGGGATACTATCAATGTAAGAGTTCCCCTTGCTTTGGAATCCTTAGCTTCCCATGCATCTGTAACTGGAACTGGGTTGGGTTGCTGTAATCACCTCAAACAAACCCTCTTTCCGCAGAATTGCCTCTGCATACTGAACCCAGTCGCTGTAATTTTTCTTGTTGAGCTTAGGAATCCCACAAGCATCCTGAAGGGCCATCATGACTCTGGCATTAGCCTTCAGCGTCATATGCTGCTTTAAATCTTGCTGCGTCACTGCTGCAGCTGCCTGATTACAAAGGCACACTTAAAAGTTACTTTCGATTTCCCCAGCATAGTGACTTGTGCCTGGGAGCCTTTTGCCTATTTGCAAAACCGGCTTTAAAGTTCAAAGTCCAGCCATAAAGCCATTATCTTGAAGCTGGCAGGCTGCCCGGAGCAGTAGCACATACCTCATCAATCACTTCTACGCGCAGAGCAGATTCCTTTCCGATCCGTCCCTCTGCATTCCGATCCTCTGCCGGCACTCCGATTCGACTCCTGGAGCCCATAACCACGTGTTGATTTAAAGCAGAGTCTGTCGTGGCCAGCGGAAGGATGAGAATATGTGATACATACTCTATATTGCTTTATTTACAGTTCAAAGCTGGTATATTACAGAAAGACATCTTGCGTCTGCAGGAGCAGAAAAATGCATCCTCTCTCCTCAACAGCTCGGAGAGAAATCACTCAGACAGTGAAAAACAGGAAACCAGTGTACGTCACATCCAGTCTCCCTTTCCCGTGAGAAACTCCAACAGTACAGACTGTGGAATGTAAAACAATGTCTTGTGACTGCAGTTGCTGCTCAGTGAGGGAAATCAGAAACCAACAGGTCAAACCTATCCATTCTTAAGGAAATCAGCCCTGAGTGCTCACTGGAAGGACAGATCCTGAAGCTGAGGCTCCAAGACTTTGGCCACCTCATGAGAAGAGAAGACTCCCTGGAAAAGACCCTGATGTTGGGAAAGATGGAGGGCACAAGGAGAAGGGGACGACAGAGGACGAGATGGTTGGACAGTGTTCTCGAAGCTACCAGCATGAGTTTGACCAAACTGCGGGAGGCAGTGGAAGACAGGAGTGCCTGGCGTGCTCTGGTCCATGGGGTCACGAAGAGTCAGACACGACTAAACGACTAAACAACAAAATTCATGTCCTTGATCTGATTCTGCCTTCTGCGACATGGGATAATGACAATAAAGATTATTGTGTTGACCTCTGCTACCTGTTTTGTGTCATCTGCAAATGTCATGAGTATCCCTCTCAGGTCCTTCATCCAAGTCATTTATAAAGACGCTGAACAACAATGGGCCCAGGACAGAACCCTGCAGCACCCCTCTTGTCACTTTTCCCCAGGATGACGAGGAACCATGAAGGAATCATAGAATCATAGAGTTGGAAGAGACCACAAGGGCCATCGAGTCCAACCCCCTGCCAAGCAGGAAACACCATCAGAGCACTCCTGACATATGGTTGTCAAGCCTCTGCTTAAAGACCTCCAAGGAAGGAGACTCCACCACACTCCTTGGCAGCAAATACCACTGTCAAACAGCTCTTACTGTCAGGAAGTTCTTCCTAATGTTTAGGTGGAATCTTCTTTCTTGTAGTTTGGATCCATTGCTCCGTGTCCGCTTCTCTGGAGCAGCAGAAAACAACCTTTCTCCCTCCTCTTTGGGTTCGGTTAGTCAAATCCACCTAACAGTTACTTCATTCAGCCCACATTTTACCAGCTTCCTGGCAAAAATATCACGGGGGACTTTGTCAACAAAGTTTGTAACTCCATCCAAAAAAAGGGGGAGGAGAGATTTCTCGGGCTTGACTTAGAATCATAGAATCATAGAATCATAGAGTTGGAAGAGACCACAAGGGCCATCGAGTCCAACCCCCTGCCAAGCAGGAAACACCATCAGAGCACTCCTGAGATATGGTTGTCAAGCCTCTGCTTAAAGACCTCCAAAGAAGGAGACTCCACCACACTCCTTGGCAGCAAATTCCACTGTCGAACAGCTCTTACTGTCAGGAAGTTCTTGTTTTTGAGAAAGCCATGCTTTCATCCAGTATGGTTATGTTGTAAAATCTTCAGATGAAGGGCACATAAATTTAAAAAATGATAATAAATAAGGATATTGACAAGCTGGAACATGTGCAAAGGAAGGCGATTTATGTATTTATTTAATTTGTCTACCACCCGACCCAGTGGTGCCAACTTGAATAAAATATGGGTGGGGGGCCAGGTAAGGCCTGCCTTGCACAATCAATCACATGATGCATGCACACCATTGGAATGGCAGCATGTACCAACTGGTGGTTTCTCCATCAAATGCAGTTGGACTTCTGGTTGTGAACGGGATCCGTTCTGGAGCCCCATTCGCAACCTGAAAGGAACACAACCCGTGTCTGCGCATGCAAGGGTCACAAGTCACCACATCTGTGCAGGCGCATGACATCATTTTGCACGTCTGCGCATGGCAAGCGGTGAAACCCAGAAGTAACCCTTTCCGGTACTTCCGGGTTGCCGCAGGATGCAACCTGAAAAGACGTAACCTGAAGCAAATGTAACAAAAGGTATGACTGTATATTATTGGGGGGGCAAAGACCCATCAGCCTCTAAGAGTTGACTCCTGTTCCCACATGTCGCAGGATGGTTACAACATAAAAAGACAATATAAAAACACAAAATACACATCTGTAACCCCCCTCACTACCACATTTTAAAAGGGCATTAGATAGCAATCAGGCAAAGGACTGGTTAGCAAGGTACGGATTTGCCTGGCTCCTTTAAAAAAAAAAAAAAATTATTAGAAGTTTAAAAATTACAAAAAAAAGAGAAAACAACAACAAAAATTTAACAGGACATACATTACAATACATAAAGAAAAAAAACATAAAAAACAATACAACAATACAGCAAAAAGTAACAATAACATTAAAACACACATCCATATTCCATATCTTTATCTTTCCTTTACTTGTTTCATCGACCTCCTCACACCTCCCTTTTTGTATTCTGATTTAATTAATTGTTTCAACAAATTCTTTCCATCTTTCTCAATTTTTATTCTATAACTTACCTTAACGGTCTAACCTATTAATTAACTCAGCAAATCCTTTCCATCTTTCACTGTATTCTGTCATTAGAATCATAGAATCATAGAGTTGGAAGAGACCACAAGGGCCATCGAGTCCAACCCCCTGCCAAGCAGGAAACACCATCAGAGCACTCCTGACATATGGTTGTCAAGCCTCTGCTTAAAGACCTCCAAAGAAGGAGACTCCACCACACTCCTTGGCAGCAAATTCCACTGTCAAACAGCTCTTACTGTCAGGAAGTTCTTCCTAATGTTTAGGTGGAATCTTCTTTCTTGTAGTTTGGATCCATTGCTCCGTGTCCGCTTCTCTGGAGCAGCAGAAAACAACCTTTCTCCCTCCTCTATGTGACATCCTTTTATATATTTGAACATGGCTATCATATCACCCCTTAACCTCCTCTTCTCCAGGCTAAACATGCCCAGCTCCCTTAGCCGTTCCTCATAAGGCATCGTTTCCAGGCCTTTGACCATTTTGGTTGCCCTCCTCTGGACACGTTCCAGTTTGTCAGTGTCCTTCTTGAACTGTGGTGCCCAGAACTGGACACAGTACTCCAGGTGAGGTCTGACCAGAGCAGAATACAGTGGCACTATTACTTCCCTTGATCTAGATGCTATACTCCTATTGATGCAGCCCAGAATTGCATAGGCTTTTTTAGCAGCCGCGTCACACTGTTGGCTCATGTCAAGTTTGTGGTCAACCAAGACTCCTAGGTCCTTTTCACATGTACTGCTCTCAAGCCAGGTGTCCCCCATCTTGTATTTGTGCCTCTCATTTTTTTTGCCCAAGTGCAATACTTTACATTTCTCCCTGTTAAAATTCATCTTGTTTGTTTAACAGGGAGAAATTAAATTACCTTAATTTATTTTAACCTTATCTTACCATAAAAAGACTTAAGACTTAAACTTAAAACTTAATACTTATTTATACATAACTCCTTATATCGTTTCTACTAAAGCCAAATAGTTTCATTCCAACATTTTTCCTAACACTCATCAATTTTACACTATTTCTCAAAATGAATTTTTAACAACTTTCTTCCAATCTTCATCCATCGTCTCTTCTTCCTGGTCTCGGGTTATGTCAGTCCTTTCTATCCATTCCATCTAGTCCATCAACCTGGTGATCTTCTGTCCGAGGCTCTTAAGTCTTTTCCATGTCCCTTCTGCAGATCATCTTCTTGTTTATACCTGCACTTTACTTTGTCTTTTGTTGATCTTTTTCTTAATTTCTTTCCTTTCTCATTGAGGAGTAGGTCTCGGGGAGACTCCAACCCAACAATATCTCCATCCCCCCTCGACAGGTCAGCCCACTCTCCACAGTCAGCACTGTAATCCAAAAAGTATTTGAAGGCATGTTTCATCAAAGTCCCTTGGATTTGCCTGGCTCCTAAAGCTGTATAATGGTTTTTCCAACCTTTGCATGAATTCTCTGATGGGAAATGAGATTGAAGCTCTTCCTGAAGCTCTTTCCACATTCCACGCACTGATAGGGTTTCTCCCCTATATGAATTAGTTGATGGGAAGTGAGAGAGGAGCTCTGACTGAAGCTCTTTCCACATTCCATGCACTGATAGGGTTTCTCCCCTCTATGAATTCTCTGATGCTTAGTGAGATGGGAACTCGAACTGAAGCTCTTTCCACATTCCACACACTGATAGGGTTTCTCACCTGTATGAATTCTCTGATGGGAAGTGAGATGGCCTCTCTGACTGAAGGTATTTCCACATTCCATGCACTGATGGGGTTTCTCACCTGTATGAATTCTTTGATGGGAAGTGAGATTGGAGCTGTGACTGAAGCTCTTTCCACATTCCATGCACTGATGGGGTTTCTCCCCTGTATGAATTCTTTGATGGGAAGTGAGAGAGGATCTATCAGTGAAACTCTTTCCACATTCCATGCACTGATAGGGTTTCTCCCCTGTATGAATTCTCTGATGGGAAGTGAGATGGGAGTTCTTATTGAAGCTCTTTCCACATTCCATGCACTGATAGGGTTTCTCCCCTGTATGAATTCTCTGATGGGAAGTGAGATTGGAGTTCTTATTGAAGCTCTTTCCACATTCCACACACTGATAGGGTTTCTCCCCTCTATGAATTCTCTGATGGCAAGTGAGACTGGAGCCCTGACTGAAGTGCTTTCCACATTCCACGCACTGATAGGGTTTCTCCCCTGTATGAATTCTCTGATGGGAAGTGAGAGAGGAGCTATCAGTGAAGCTCTTTCCACATTCCACACACTGATAGGGTTTCTCCCCTCTATGAATTCTTTGATGGGAAGTGAGACTGGAGCCCTGACTGAAGCTCTTTCCACATTCAATGCACTGATAGGGTTTCTCCCCTGTATGAATTCTCTGATGGGAAGTGAGATTGGAGTTCTTATTGAAGCTCTTTCCACATTGCACACACTGATAGGGTTTTCCCCCTCTATGAATTCTCTGATGGCAAGTGAGACTGGAGCTCTCCCTGAAGCTCTTTCCACATTCCACGCACTGATAGGGTTTCTCCTCTGCGTGAATTTTCTGATGGGAAGTGAGACTGGAGCCCTGACTGAAGTGCTTTCCACATTCCACACACTGATAGGGTTTTACACCTCTGTGAATTCTCAGATGCTTACAGAGATAAGAGCTCGTACTGAAGCTCTTTCCACATTCCACACATTTATAGGGTTTCTCCCCTGTATGAGTTCTTTGATGGGAAGTGAGATCTGAGCTCGTACTGAAGTGCTTTCCACATTCCACACACTGATAGGGTTTCTCTCCTGTATGAATTCTCTGATGCTTAGTGAGATCAGAGCTCTGACTAAAGCTCTTTCCACATTCCATACACTGATAGGGTTTCTCCCCTGTATGAATTTTCTGATGCTTAGTGAGATGGCCTCTCTGACTAAAGCTCTTTCCCCATTCCATGCACTGATAGGGTTTCTTTCCAATGAGAATTCTTTGTTGGGAAGTGGAATGGGAGCTCTGACTGCAGCTCTCGCCACATTCCAAATTTTTGCGTGGCTTCTCCTCTCCGGGGGTTTCGTCATGGTCACCCTTGTTCTTGATTTCCAATTCATCAAAATCTGCAATGGAGACAAAAAAGGGATTAGAGCCTCAGGCACACATCAAGAAGAACTGAAAGGAGTTGGGTCTTTGTTCATTGCCTTTGTTGGTTGTCATTAACCAACATTTTTAGTAATATATTCTGATGGATTGTTGAATGTTGATTTGTTTGATATATAGTAGTCGCCAAAATTGTGAAAGCCTTTTGGGAAAAAAGCGTATTTCAGATGTTTGATGGTTCGTAACACCACTTCATTTGGAGTAATACCACAAATTATGTATCAATGTAAGGATAATTTAATCAAGAATGCACCTATCTGTATTCTATCAAAATTTACAGCCAAATAACTAGAAAAAGGAAGCACAACTTGCTTAGGTTGACTTTTGTCAGTGTGTTATGTGATGTCTATCACATTCGTTGCTTATTTGGTGTTTTTTTCATTTAGTGTGTTTGTAAAACATAATAAAATTAAAGAAATGGCACAAAGAGTTGGCGAGACACCCAGAAGCGATGAAAAATAGTACTATTAAGTGAAAAAGGCTACAGTAATGAAGAAATTAGAAGAAAGATTGAGGACTTTTCTTCTTTTTCCAACTTTACCCAATTTTGTTTTAAAAAGCATATAGTGTTTTATTAGAGTGGGAAACCAAAGATGAAGAGGTTAAATCAGTCATGTTTAAATGTGCTCAGGATGTGGGACACAACATTCAATTTGAAAGTTGGGGGAAATTGTGAAAAGTTGATATAAAATTTACAGATTGTATATTATTAAGAGAGAATTACATGAAAATGATGTATAGATGGTATATCACACCAGTGAAAATGGCAAAGATGTTTAAGAAAGAAAATAAGAGATGCTGGAGATGTAAAGAAAAAGGAAGGAACATTTTATCATATGTGGTGGGAATGCAAATGCATTAAAAAATATTGGGAAATGATATATAATGAACTGAAAAAAATGTTTAAAATGAGCTTTGGTAAACATCCTGAAGCCTTTCTGTTAGGTATCTCAAATCAAGAGCTGCCAAAAGAAAAATGGACATTATTTATGTATGCTACAACAGCGGCAAATATCTTGACTGCACAAAATTGGAAGATGGAAGAAATACCATCAAAAGAACAATGGTAAGAAAAACTGATGAATTATGCAGAATTGGCTAAGCTAACAAATAAACAACGAGAGAAGGACAAAAAGGATTTTAAAAGAGTTTGGGAACCATTTACAGGTTATTTGCAGAAACAACAACTGGCAGGGTCTGAATAAATGTTCACAACTTTATTATAGTAACAGAAATTTTAGCAAAATGATAAGGGAATTTACTTTTATATAAAGCAGGACGCAATAAATAAAACTAAATAACTCAGTAGAGGGCGAGTTGAGGGAAGTCCGGAGGACGGGAGGGAGAACATTTGTATATAACATGATGATTGAGATATTTTTATTTGTTATAAAATTCAATAAATATTCATTTTAAAAAAGAAAACAGAAGATTGAGGAAAACTTAACCAAAGCTGGCCTTTCTATATTTGTGAAGAGATATAAGGAGACTCCCATGGACTGCAAGATCAAACCTATCCATTCTGAAAGAAATCAGCCCTGAGTGCTCACTGGGAGGACAGATCCTGAAGCTGAGGCTCCAATACTTTGGCCACCTCATGAGAAGAGAAGACTCCCTGGAAAAGACACTGATGCTGGGAAAGATGGAGGGCACAAGGAGAAGGAGACGACAGAGGACGAGATGGTTGGAGAGTGTTCTCGAAGCTACTAGCATGAGTTTGACCAAACTGCGGGAGGCAGTGGAAGACAGGAGTGCCTGGCGTGCTCTGGTCCAGGGGGTCAGGAAGAGTCGGACACGACTAAACGACTAAACAACAACATAAGGAGTTTCAGTCACTACAAAATCAGACTGGTAAAGGCAGGAAAAGGTGCACAACAGCAAGTGATGATCGAAGAATGAAGAGTCTGTGCCTACAGGACAGAAGAAAATCATCTGGGTGTTTACAAGATGACATGGGGCAATGTAAGGTGAGGTTGAGTGCAAGGACTGATCTAAATGCTAGAATTCCAAGGGAAAAGCCATTATCTCTCAAGCAAAGGTGGAAAAGATTAAACTGGGCTAAAACCCATGGTAACTGGACAGCGGAACAATGGGACAGTGTTATTTGGTGTGATGAGACCCCAATCTCCTTGCTTGGTAGTGAGGGCATGAAATACGCGAGGAGGAGAATCGGAGGAGATTTACATCCTACTTGCATTACACTGACCGTGAAACACCCAGATAGTGTGATGATCTGGGGTTGTATGACAGCAAAAGGTGTGGGCAGAATTTGTGTCATTAATGGGAATGTAAATGCCCCCAAATACATAAATCAAATACTTGAGCCTGAACTGAAGTGTTCTGAATGTGAAATCCTATTCCACTGCTGGAATGGCCTGGGAATAGGCCAAGCGAAAATCTTGGGAGCCGACTAAAGAAACTTGTTAGTCAGAAGCAACCCAGCAACAAAGCCCAATTAATAGAGGCAATAATTCAGTCTTGGTTTCACATTATTACAGCTGCAGAACTAAAAAACTTGCTTCACTCCATGAGAAGGCGTTGTAAGGCCAGAATTAAAGCTAAAGGTTACCAAAGTCAGTATTAATTGACATGGTGAGAATTTCTGTAGATCTCCTTTTTTCTATGTGTTTCACATTTCTTTTTTATGACTGCTGTTCTAATAAATACTCCTTCATAAAAGTTATTGCATTGCATTCTTCATCAAATTATCTTTCCTATGGTATCACTCCGAAAAAAGTGGTGTTATGAGCCATCAAACCTCGGAAACACACTTTTTAAAAAGTTTCCATGATTTTAGCCACTAGTATAAGTTGTTCATTAAAAGCTAATGTGCTTTTTATACGGGATCAGATTGTTATTATTAATGTTTCATGTTTATATATGTGTTGGAAGCCACCCAGAGTGGCTGGGGCAACCCAGCCAGATGGGCAGGGATAAATAAAAATTATTAGTATTACTATCACTGCTACCACTACCTGAGATTCAATAAGCCTGGCTCTTCTCTGGGATGGATTTTGTTTGGCCCAGTCATGGCATCCCCTCCATCGCCAATGTGAGGCGTCTCTTTGGTCAACCCAAGAAAACAAAAACAGAAAACCTGACAGAAGCTACTTATCTTTCCGAACAACTCTGAAGGTGACATTTAAGATGTCTGGCCAGTTCAGACCAGCCGAATCGTGGTATAAAAAGGCAGAACTGGAGGAAGATGGTTCACAGAAAAAACTGGAATTTGCTGTTCAAGGTTTTTTGTGGGGGTGTTGGTTCCCAGGTGTTGGAGGGGGCGCTGCTGAGCTCTGTGGAAATCACATAGAGGTATTTTTTGAATTTCCAGGCAGATAGGACGATCCCACAGGGAGCCTTACCAAGAGAGGCCACGATCCCACCATTCTCCTCCATGACATCCTTATGCAGAGCTCTCTGGTCAGGATCCAGCAACGCCCACTCCTCGTCCGTGAAACAAACAGCAACATCTTCAAAGCACACTGGACCCTAAAAGAAAAAGGGAAATGTCCTCCTCTGAGACAGGGTCAATATGATCTGCTACACAATGCTCTGTTCTTTCCTTCCTGTTAATACAGCCGCTGGGAGAGATCATTAGGGGGTTTGGGCTGGGTGTTGTTCAATATGCGGATGATACCCAGCTCTACCTCTCCTTTAAATCAGAACCAGTGAAGGCGGTGAAGGTCCTGTGTGAGTGCCTGGAGGCGGTTGGTTGGTTGGTTGGTGGATGGATGGTGGCTAACAGATTGAGGTCGAATCCTGACAAGACAGAAGTACTGTTTCTGGGGGACAGGAGGCGGGCAGGTGTGGGGGACTCCCTGGTCCTGAATGGGGCAACTGTGCCCCTGAAGGACCAGCTGCGCAGCCTGGGAGTCATTTCGGCCTCACAGCTGTCCATGGAGGTGCAGGTCAATTCTGTGTCCAGGGCTGCTGTCTACCAGCTCCATCTGGTATGCAGGATGAGACCCTATCTGCCGTGACTGTCTTGCCAGAGTGATGCATGCTCTGGTTATCTCCTGCTTGGACTGCTGCCATGCGCTCTACCTGGGACTACCTTTGAAGATGACCCGGAAACTACAACTAATCCAGAATGCGGCAGCTAGACTGGTGACTGGAACAGTCATGTTTTGTGAATAGGTGGTACTCCAGTTGGTGTTTTTCTAATCATTCTGCCTATGCAAGCATCCCAGTTTCCCAGATGGAAGAATCCATCCTTATACTCCTGCTCCCCTTGTACTCCTGCTCCCCTTCTACCAGCTTAAGGGGGGTGGAGGTTCCTTCCTCTCCCCCTGGTACCTGTGTGCTGGAATAAAGGGGGACAGCAAAGAACTGCGGCCTAAAGGACACCAGATTAATCTCCTGCACCCCCTTAAACGGCCCCAGCCTCCAAGGCTCTAGCTTCATGCACCTCCCTTTGAACGGCAACCCCTTTGAGGACAACCACACCTGGTCTCCTACCTGGATTTTCTCTCCCTCCCGCCTATGTGCGTCCGAGATCCTTTTGTAACCTGCCTTTGATGCTTCCAGGTTGTCTTTCAATATCTCATGCAAGTACTCCATTTACTCCACAGACTCCTCAGCTGCTGGTACTAACAGCACCTCTTCCCTACCCAGAAAGGCCCTGGGATGCACACCATAGTTCGCCACAAAGGGGGCCATGCCCGCGGATGCGTGGACCGCATTGTTGTGTGCAAACTCGGCCAGGCTCAGCTTCTCTACCCAATCATCTTGATGGTAGCATGTATAGCACCTCAAGTATTGCTGCAGGGTGGCATTGGTCCTTTCTGACTCTCGGTTTCTCTGTGGATTCCTAGCTGAAGTCAGGCTAACCTCCACCCCAACAGCTCCGTCAACTTCCTCCAGAAATGTGAAGTAAACTGACTTCCACAATCTGTGATTAGCCTTGATGGCATACCGTGCAACTTAAACACATGATCCACGAACAACCCTGCTGTCTCCTTTGTGGAAGGTATCTTAGAGCAAGGTACAAAATGCGCCATCTTTGTCAGCACATCTACCACCACCCAAATAACCGGGGTTTTTTTCCTGTGACACTGGCATGTTGGTGAAAAAATCCATGGATACCACTTCCCACGGTTTACTTGGGGTGGGTAACAGTTGTAACAGCCCGGCTGGGGCTGTCCTTTGCCCTTTGGCTGTCTGACAGACTTCGCACCCCCTCACGTATTCTGTGGTATCCTCCTTAATTTTGGGCCACCAGAATTCCCTAAAGGTAAAGGGACCCCTGACCATTAGGTCCAGTTGTGGCCGACTCTGGGGTTGCAATGTTCATCTCGCTTTATTGGCCGAAGGAGCCGGCGTACAGCTTCCGGGTCATGTGGCCAGCATGACTAGGCCGCTTCTGGTGAAACCAGAGCAGCGCCCGGAAATGCCGTTTACCTTCCCGCCACAGCGGTATCTATTTATCTACTTGCACTTTGACGTGCTTTCGAACTGCTAGGATGGCAGGAGCAGGGACCGAGCAACGGGAGCTCACCCCATCATGGGTATTCGAACCGCCAACCTTCTGATCAGCAAGTCCTAGGTTGTGGTAAATTTCAGCTAAGTCTGCTGCAACTGGATTTCTTATGCACAGGGCCAATCCTGAACATTTTGGATTTGGGAACATTATGCCTTCACAGTAGCAGTAAAGCTCTGCTGAATGAAATACAATTGCCTCTGGTCTATTTCGGGGGAATCCTGCAATGTGTTTAGGTTTTTACTCTGCTAACTATACATTGTAGTTCTGCTCTGGATCAATTTTGAGTAGAATTCCATGACAGGGTCTTCCTCCAAGAAATCAATTGCTGAGAGTGAAGGCCCCTGACTCCCCACAGCTTTCCAAGTCCCCTCCTCTCTGGGGTTTCTGGCAAGCGATCCAACAGTGTCAATTCTGGGCACCACAGTGCCAGTTCTGGGCACCACAGTTCAAGAAGGACACTGACAAACTGGAACGGGTCCAGAGGAGGGCAACCAAAATGGTCAAAGGCCTGGAAACGATGCCTTATGAGGAACGGCTAAGGGAGCTGGGCATGTTTAGCCTGCAGAAGAGGAGGTTAAGGGGTGATGTGATAGCCATGTTCAAATATATAAAAGGATGTCACATAGAGGAGGGAGAAAGGTTGTTTTCTGCTGCTCCAGAGAAGCGGACACGGAGCAATGGATCCAAACTACAAGAAAGAAGATTCCACCTAAACATTAGGAAGAACTTCCTGACAGTAAGAGCTGTTCGACAGTGGAATTTGCTGCCAAGGAGTGTGGTGGAATCTCCTTCTTTGGAGGTCTTTAAGCAGAGGCTTGACAACCATATGTCAGGAGTGCTCTGATGGTCTTTCCTGCCTGGCAGGGGGTTGGACTCAATGGCCCTTGTGGTCTCTTCCAACTCTATGATTCTATGATTCTAATTCCATTGTCAGAAGTCTCTGGGCTCTGAGAGACAAGCAGGGAGGGGGGCTTCTGGCATAAGGAGAGGGAGCCCCCGGTGACTCCTCCTTCTCCTGACTCACCTCTGCCTCTCGACCTCCCTCCTCCCACTCGCCTCCTTCCTCTTCTGCCTCTGATTCTTCACTGCATTCTGCCTCAGAGTCTCCCAGCTCACTAAGCCCTGTTACCATTTCAGCTTCTGACGCCTCCTCTTCCCAGGCTTCTCCCTCTTCCCCCTCTCACTGCCCATCCTTCCTACACCTCCACTCCTTGGGCTCTGAGACGTCTTCCTTTCCTGGTTCCCTGGCTGCTTCCTCCCACCATTCCTCTGTGCCCAACCAGTCCATGACATTGCTCCATCCCTCGGTCTCTGTCCCCACAAGGCACTTCCCCTGACCTGAGTTGGTTCCGCAGCCGCTGTTTCTCTTCTGCCCCCATGAAAAGGTGGATAGGGAGGTCCTGCCGGCATCCTTCTGTCACCTGCAAGAGAAAAAAGGTAAGCAGGATGCCAGGAGTGCCCATGTCTCTCACAGGTGAAACAGGGCATCTCTAGCTACAGATGGGCCTTTCAGAAAGCCTTATCTACTGAGTGCATTTGGACATTTCTGCCCATTTCATATGTTAGTTGTTCAGAAATACTTCTCCCTTACTTTGGACCCTTGGTCATAACTGTACCCCCCAAAAAAACAAGATGAAAAGAACCCACAGATTAGTAGGAAAATCAACAGAACGAGACCAAACAGAGAAAAGCCACCTTCCTAAAGGAGGGCTTTAAACTGACTAATGTGGGGGAGGGAGACAGTGCTCCTGAAGGTAGGAGTCTATCAATTGATGAAGATGATCATCCAAATGTCATAGACCAAATGGAGCAAACAGCACACAGACCTAGTGGTGGGAGGAAAAAATCCTTAAATAAGAGACACGGGGGAATGATTAATGGACTTCAATGTCTGTACATGTCAGGGAACTGCCATCGGAGCTAGAGGCGGAGGGAAGGCTCCAAAGGGATGCAGGAGAGGGCCCCAGTAGGGAGAGAGGCAGCCCATCTGCTGGGGAAGGAAATCAGCCTAACACCAGTGGAGAAGGGGGGCAGATGGGGGAATCGGAGAGGAGGCTCCAAGACTC
>CANTUW010000013.1:0-169364 GCA_947686815.1 Podarcis lilfordi
CAATTCACTCAAAAATGGTGCCAAAGGGTTGCAAATGCTCCCTGAGAGGTTTGGCGGTCGAAACAGAAGGCTTTTTATCACAGGAAAAGAAATCAGGCCTCGACAACTGAACCGGGAGAAAAAGATTTTTTTGAAAAAATCCCTAAGCCCCGGGGTCACAATTTCAGCAAAAATCTGACGTTCTCCAATTCACTCAAAAATGGTGCCAAACGGTTGCAAATGCTCCCCTGAGAGGTTTGGCGGTCGAAACAGAAGGCTTTATATCACAGGAAAAGAAATCAGGCCTCGACAACTGAACCGGCAGAAAAAGATTTTTTTGAAAAAATCCCTAATCCCCGGGGTCACAATTTCAGCAAAAATCTGACTTTCGGCAAGTCACTCAAAAATGGTGCCAAAGGGTTGCAAATGCTCCCTGAGAGGTTTGGCGGTCGAAACAGAAGGCTTTTTATCACAGGAAAAGAAATCAGCCCTCGACAACTGAACCGGCAGAAAAGATTTTTTGAAAAAATCCCTAAGCCCCGGGGTCACAATTTCATCAAAAATCAGACTTTCGGCAATTCACTCAAAAATGGAGCAAAAGGGTAGCAAATGCTCCCCTGAGAGGAATGGCGGACGAAACAGAAGGCTTATTATCACATGAAAAGAATTCAGGCCTCGACAACTGAACCGGCAGAAAAGATTTTTTGAAAAAATCCCTAAGCCCCGGGGTCACAATTTCATCAAAAATCTGACTTTCGGCAATTCACTCAAAAATGGTGCCAAAGGGTTGCAAATGCTCCCCTGAGAGGTTTGGCGGTCGAAACAGAAGGCTTTTATCACAGGAAAAGAAATCAGGCCTCGACAACTGAACCGGCAGAAAAAGATTTTTTTGAAAAAATCCCTAAGCCCCGGGGTCACAATTTCAGCAAAAATCTGACGTTCTCCAATTCACTCAAAAATGGTGCCAAAGGGTTGCAAATGCTCCCCTGAGAGGTTTGGCGGTCGAAACAGAAGGCTTTTTATCACAGGAAAAGAAATCAGCCCTCGACAACTGAACCGGCAGAAAAAGATTTTTTTGAAAAAAATCCCTAAGCCCCGGGGTCACAATTTCATCAAAAATCTGACTTTCGGCAATTCACTCAAAAAATGGTGCCAAAGGGTTGCAAATGCTCCCCTGAGAGGTTTGGCGGTCGAAACAGAAGGCTTTTTATCACAGGAAAAGAAATCAGCCCTCGACAACTGAACCGGCAGAAAAAGATTTTTTTGAAAAAATCCCTAAGCCCCGGGGTCACAATTTCATGAAAAATCTGACGTTCTCCAATTCACTCAAAAATGGTGCCAAAGGGTTGCAAATGCTCCCCTGAGAGGTTTGGCGGTCGAAACAGAAGGCTTTTTATCACAGGAAAAGAAATCAGGCCTCGAGAACTGAACCGGCAGAAAAGATTTTTTGAAAAAATCCCTAAGCCCCGGGTCACAATTTCATCAAAAATCTGACTTTTGGCAATTCACTCAAAAATGGTGCCAAAGGGTTGCAAATGCTCCCCTGAGAGGTTTGGCGGTCGAAACAGAAGGCTTTTTATCACAGGAAAAGAAATCAGGCCTCGACAACTGAACCGGCAGAAAAAGATTTTTTTGAAAAAATCCCTAAGCCCCGGGGTCACAATTTCAGCAAAAATCTGACGTTCTCCAATTCACTCAAAAATGGTGCCAAAGGGTTGCAAATGCTCCCTTGAGAGGTTTGGCGGTCGAAACAGAAGGCTTTTTATCACAGGAAAAGAAATCAGCCCTCGACAACTGAACCGGCAGAAAAAGATTTTTTGAAAAATCCCTAAGCCCCGGGGTCACAATTTCAGCAAAAATCTGACGTTCTCGCAATGGACTCAAAAATGGTGCCAAAGGGTTGCAAATGCTCCCCTGAGAGGTTTGGCGGTCGAAACAGAAGGCTTTTTATCACAGGAAAAGAAATCAGCCCTCGACAACTTAACCAGCAGAACAAGATTTTTTTGAAAAAATCCCTAAGCCCCCGGGGTCACAATTTCATGAAAAATCTGACGTTCGGCAATTCACTCAAAAAAGGTGCCAAAGGGTTGCAAATGCTTCCCTGAGAGGTTTGGCGGTCGAAACAGAAGGCTTTTTATCACCGGAAAAGAAATCAGCCCTCGACAACTGAACCGGCCGAAGAAGATTTTTTTGAAAAAATCCCTAAGCCCCGGGTCACAATTTCATCAAAAACCTGACTTTCAACAATTCACTCAAAAATGCTGCCAAAGGGTTGCAAATACTCCCGTGAGAGGTTTGGCGGGCGAAACAGAAGTCTTTTTATCACAGGAAAAGAAATCAGCCCTCGACAACTGAACCGGCCGAAAAAGATTTTTTTGAAAAAATCCCTAAGCCCCGGGGTCACAATTTCAGCAAAAATCTGACGTTCTCCAATTCACTCAAAAATGGTGCCAAAGGGTTGCAAATGCTCCCTGAGAGGTTTGGCGGTCGAAACAGAAGGCTTTTTATCACAGGAAAAGAAATCAGCCCTCGACAACTGAACCGGCAGAAAAGATTTTTTGAAAAAATCCCTAAGCCCCGGGGTCACAATTTCAGCAAAAATCTGACTTTCGGCAATTCACTCAAAAATGGTGCCAAAGGGTTGCAAATGCTACCCTGAGAGGTTTGGCGGTCGAAACAGAAGGCTTTTTATCACAGGAAAAGAAATCAGGCCTCGACAACTGAACCGGCAGAAAAGATTTTTTTGGAAAAATCCCTAAGCCCCGGGGTCACAATTTCAGCAAAAATCTGACGTTCTCCAATTCACTCAAAAATGGTGCCAAAGGGTTGCAAATGCTCCCCTGAGAGGTTTGGCGGTCGAAACAGAAGGCTTTTTATCACAGGAAAAGAAATCAGGCCTCGACAACTGAACCGGCAGAAAAAGATTTTTTTGGAAAAATCCCTAAGCCCCGGGGTCACAATTTCATGAAAAATCTGACTATTTGCAATTCACTCAAAAAAGGTGCCAACGGGTTGCAAATGCTCCCTGAGAGGTTTGGCGGTCGAAACAGAAGGCTTTTATCACAGGAAAAGAAATCAGGCCTCGACAACTGAACCGGCAGAAAAGATTTTTTGAAAAATCCCTAAGCCCCGGGGTCACAATTTCAGCAAAAATCTGACGTTCTGCAATTCACTCAAAAATGGTGCCAAAGGGTTGCAAATGCTCCCCTGAGAGGTTTGGCGGTCGAAACAGAAGGCTTTTTATCACAGGAAAAGAAATCAGCCCTCGACAACTGAACCGGCAGAAAAAGATTTTTTGAAAAATCCCTAAGCCCCGGGTCACAATTTCAGCAAAAATCTGACTTTCGGCAATTCACTCAAAAATGGTGCCAAAGGGTTGCAAATGCTCCCCTGAGAGGTTTGGCGGTCGAAACAGAAGGCTTTTTATCACAGGAAAAGAAATCAGCCCTCGACAACTGAACCGGCAGAAAAAGATTTTTTTGAAAAAATCCCTAAGCCCCGGGGTCACAATTTCAGCAAAAATCTGACGTTCTCCAATTCACTCAAAAATGGTGCCAAAGGGTTGCAAATGCTCCCCTGAGAGGTTTGGCGGTCGAAACAGAAGGCTTTTTATCACAGGAAAAGAAATCAGCCCTCGACAACTTAACCGGCAGAACAAGATTTTTTTGAAAAAATCCCTAAGCCCCGGGGTCACAATTTCATGAAAAATCTGACTTTCAGCAATTCACTCAAAAATGGTGCCAAAGGGTTGCAAATGCTCCCCTGAGAGGTTTGGCGGTCGAAACAGAAGGCTTTATATCACAGGAAAAGAAATCAGGCCTCGACAACTGAACTGGTAGAAAAAGATTTTTTTGAAAAACTCCCTAAGCCCCGGGGTCACAATTTCAGCAAAAATCTGACGTTCTCCAATTCACTCAAAAATGGTGCCAAAGGGTTGCAAATGCTACCCTGAGAGGTTTGGCGGTCGAAACAGAAGGCTTTTTATCACAGGAAAAGAAATCAGGCCTCGACAACTGAACCGGCAGAAAAGATTTTTTGAAAAATCCCTAAGCCCCGGGTCACAATTTCAGCAAAAATCTGACTTTCGGCAGTTCAGTCAAACATGGTGCCAAAGGGTTGCAAATGCTCCCCTGAGAGGTTTGGCGGTCGAAACAGAAGGCTTTTTATCACAGGAAAAGAAATCAGCCCTCGACAACTGAACCGGCAGAAAAGATTTTTTGAAAAAATCCCTAAGCCCCGGGGTCACAATTTCATCAAAAATCTGACTTTTGGCAATTCACTCAAAAATGGTGCCAAACGGTTGCAAATGCTCCCCTGAGAGGTTTGGCAGTCGAAACAGAAGGCTTTATATCACAGGAAAAGAAATCAGGCCTCGACAACTGAACCGGTAGAAAAAGATTTTTTCAAAAATCCCTAAGCCCCGGGTCACAATTTCAGCAAAAATCTGACTTTCGGCAATTCACTCAAAAATGGTGCCAAAGGGTTGCAAATGCTCCCTGAGAGGTTTGGCGGTCGAAACAGAAGGCTTTTATCACAGGAAAAGAAATCAGGCCTCGACAACTGAACCGGCAGAAAAAGATTTTTTTTGAAAAAATCCCTAAGCCCCGGGGTCACAATTTCATCAAAAATCTGATTTTTGGCAATTTACTCAAAAATGGTGCCAAAAGGTTGCTAATGCTCCCCTGAGAGATTTTGCGGTCGAAACAGAAGGCTTTTTATCACAGGAAAAGAAATCAGGCCTCGACAAGTGAACCGGCAGAAAAAGATTTTTTTGGAAAAATCCCTAAGCCCCGGGGTCACAATTTCAGCAAAAATCTGACGTTCTCCAATTCACTCAAAAATGGTGCCAAAGGGTTGCAAATGCTCCCCTGAGAGGTTTGGCGGTCGAAACAGAAGGCTTTTATCACAGGAAAAGAAATCAGCCCTCGACAACTGAACCGGCAGAAAAAGATTTTTTGAAAATATCCCTAAGCCCCCGGGGTCACAATTTCATCAAAAATCTGACTTTCGGCAATTCACTCAAAAAAATGGTGCCAAACGGTTGCAAATGCTCCCCTGAGAGGTTTGGCGGTCGAAACAGAAGGCTTTTTATCACAGGAAAAGAAATCAGGCCTCGACAACTTAACCGGCAGAAAAAGATTTTTTTGGAAAAATCCTTAAGCCCCAGAGTCACAATTTCATCAAAAATCTGACTTTCGGCAATTCACTCAAAAATGGTGCCAAACGGTTGCAAATGCTCCCCTGAGAGGTTTGGCAGTCGAAACAGAAGGCTTTTTATCACAGGAAAAGAAATCAGGCCTCGACAACTGAACCGGCAGAAAAAGATTTTTTTGAAAAAATCCCTAATCCCCGGGGTCACAATTTCAGCAAAAATCTGACGTTCTCCAATGCACTCAAAAATGGTGCCAAAGGGTTGCAAATGCTCCCCTGAGAGGTTTGGCGGTCGAAACAGAAGGCTTTTTATCACCGGAAAAGAAATCAGCCCTCGACAACTGAACCGGCAGAAAAAGATTTTTTTGAAAAATCCCTAAGCCCCGGGCTCACAATTTCATGCAAAAATCTGACTTTCGGCAATTCACTCAAAAATGGTGCCAAAGGGTTGCAAATGCTCCCCTGAGAGGTTTGGCGGTCGAAACAGAAGGCTTTTATCACAGGAAAAGAAATCAGGCCTCGACAACTGAACCGGCAGAAAAGATTTTTTGAAAAATCCCTAAGCCCCGGGTCACAATTTCAGCAAAAATCTGACTTTCGGCAATTCACTCAAAAATGGTGCCAAAGGGTTGCAAATGCTCCCCTGAGAGGTTTGGCGGTCGAAACAGAAGGCTTTTATCACAGGAAAAGAAATCAGGCCCTCGACAACTGAACCGGCAGAAAAGATTTTTTGAAAAATCCCTAAGCCCCGGGGTCACAATTTCATGCAAAAATCTGACTTTCGGCAATTCACTCAAAAATGGTGCCAAAGGGTTGCAAATGCTCCCTGAGAGGTTTGGCGGTCGAAACAGAAGGCTTTTATCACAGGAAAAGAAATCAGGCCTCGACAACTGAACCGGCAGAAAAGATTTTTTGAAAAAATCCCTAAGCCCCGGGTCACAATTTCATCAAAAATCTGACTTTCGGCAATTCACTCAAAAATGGTGCCAAAGGGTTGCAAATGCTCCCCTGAGAGGTTTGGCGGTCGAAACAGAAGGCTTTTATCACAGGAAAAGAAATCAGCCTCGACAACTGAACCGGCAGAAAAAGATTTTTTGAAAAATCCCTAAGCCCCGGGTCACAATTTCATCAAAAATCTGACTTTCGGCAATTCAGTCAAAAATGGTGCCAAAGGGTTGCAAATGCTCCCCTGAGAGGTTTGGCGGTCGAAACAGAAGGCTTTTATCACAGGAAAAGAAATCAGGCCTCGACAACTGAACCGGCAGAAAAGATTTTTGAAAAAATCCCTAAGCCCCGGGTCACAATTTCAGCAAAAATCTGACTTTCGGCAATTCACTCAAAAATGGTGCCAACCCAAGTTGCAAATGAAGCTCCCTGAGAGGTTTGGCGGACGAAACAGAAGGCTTTTATCACAGGAAAAGAAATCAGGCCTCAATTTAACTGCAGATGAAAAAATCCTTATCTAAAACAATATTTCAACAAAATCTGACGTTCTCCACCACTGTATCGAGGCCAAAGACAAATTTCAGGAGGTTCAAATATGCTTTTTATCACAGGAGCAACCACCATTGCACTAACTGCAGAATATATTGAAATCCTGGCTCAAGTAACATTTCAGCAAAAATCTGACGTTGCCCACGTAAAATGGTGCCAGCGGCCGCTTTCGAGGTTTATGGTCGAAATATTTTATCATCGTTCATTGCCCGAATACGCAGGCTTTTCGAGCGGCCTGCTGGTATCACAATTATCGAACAACGATCTCTTTGGCGAATTCACTCTGCACGGTGCCAGTACGAGAGACATGTCGAAAACAGAAGGCTTTTATCATTATGAAATGTTCGCCCGACACGAATCGCAGAAAGCAAAAACTCTGCTGGTCGCGAATTGGTCAACAATCTGACTTTTGGCAACCATCAAAAACAGCTGGGCACGCTTCGTATTTTGGCACAACAGAATGATCACAGAATAATAGCAAAAGATGCAAACTTGGGTCATTAATTTACAAAAAATCTGACGTCACCACAATGTACTGAGAGGTCAGAGCAGAAGGCTTACAGGTGAAAGAAATCTGACCGCAGAGGCCTGAAAATCCCTAAGCCCTCGGGCCACATGAAAATCTGACTTTATACACTGTAAGGAGATCTAACTGCTGCACGTTTCCCCTGAGAGGCCGGGTCGAAACAGAAGGCCTATAATCAAGCAGGAAAAGAAATCAGGTCTGATAACTGACCGGTTTTTGAAAAATCCTAAATTACTTTATAAATTGATAATTAAAATAGTGCCAAAGTGGCTGCGCCTGAGGTTTGGCGGTCGAAACAGAGCGCTTTTTTATCACAGGAAGAAATCAACCGGCAGAAAAAGACCTTGAAAACCCTAACTCGGGCAACACTAAAGAAAATCCGGGACGCCTTCCACCAAAACGTCGCGCACCGAGAGGTTTGGCGGTCGCGTCATAGCGCAGATCATGGTAAACAGTTCTCGACAGACCAACGTCGAAAGATTCTTTTTGGAAAAAATCAAAGTCGGGCCCGGCTCATGAAAAAATCTTCACTTTCCATCAGGTCGAAAATAGCGGTTAGTAAATGCCCCCTGAGAGGTTTATGGTCGAATACGTTTATCACAGGAGCGATTACCGATCGTAGCGCTTGAAAACTTAAGCCCGGCCCATCAAAAAATCCACGGTAACACTAAATGAGGTTAACGGCTGCAAAATGCTCCCGAGAGCTGGCGGTCGAACAGGCCCAGGAAACTCAGCCCCCATAACAACCGCAGAGGTTGATTTGCGGTCCTTGTCCGGGCTCATAAAAAACCACGCCGCAAACGGCGTTAGCGCTGGCGCGATCAATCGAAAAACAGCCGCCGAAGACCAATGCCGCACTTGCTGATCACAACATGAATCGATTATTTAACACGCGCTGCGCCAAAGGGTTGAAATGTTCTGAGATGTCGAACAGAAAACACAGGAAAATCAGCTCTAAGTGAACCGCCAAAGATTTTGGCGCCCTAAGCTCGGGGTCACAATTTCAGCAAAAATCTGACTTGACCATCATAATGTTCTGAGATTGCCGAACATAGCGCTTTATCACAGGGTAGGCCGAATAACTGAACGCAGAAAAAGATTTTTTGAAAACTCTGGCCCCGGTCACAATCACCAAAATCTGACTTTCGGTAATCACCAAATGCGCCAGCGGTTGCGGTCGTTCGTGAAACGAACAGAATGATCATGCGCAAACAGGTCTCCACTAACCAACCGCAGAAAAGATTTTTGAAAAACCGCGCCTGCGTCACATTAGCGTACCCGATGCTTCCACGATTAAAATGGTGCCAAAGGGTTGTAATGCCTTCGTGAATGGCGTCGAACAGCGCTTTTATCGCGAAAGAACAGGCCTCGACACAGAACGCAGAAAAGACTTTGGAAAATCCGCTTCTGGTCATTAGCAAAAAACCTGACTTTCGCAATTAACACGTGGACGTCAGCGGCAAATGCTCCTTCGAAGAGTTTGATGTCAAACAGCTTTATTCACGCGAAAAGAATAGTCTCACAACTGAGAGGCATGTATCCAGCCTCTCGGGTCAGGCTACCTGCTAAAATCTGACGTTTTCAATGCACGGCAATGTAAATACTGAGAGGTTTTGGCGGACGAAACAGAAGGCTTTTATCACAGGAAAAGAAATCAGCCCTCGACAACTGAACCGGCAGAACAGTTTTTTTTTAATTTATTTCATCGTACCTATTTTCGTGACTTCACTCAAATGGTGCCAAAGGGCCACTTTCGAGAGGTTTGTCGGTCGAGAGACATTTGATCATATGAATTACTGAATCAGCAGAAAAGATTTTTGTGTGTGTCTGGCCTGTAATAATGCTGAGGTCGACTGTACTCACTAAAATAACGGCTTGTAAATGCAAAGCCTGAGAGGTTTGGCGGTCGAACAGAATGCTTAACACAGGACAAGAACCCACACCCAACTCAGTAGAACAAGATTTTGAAAAAACTTAAGCCTGGGTCATCATCGCACCCGGATTCCTTATACCACCGTAATGGTGCCAACGTTACAATGTACCCCGAGAGTCAAACATCTTTATCACGTGAAAACAGCCCGATAACCGTAATTTTTGAAAAAACTGTCGGGCCCACAAAAATCTGACGTCGTAAATGCTCCCCGAGAGGTTTTACGAAAACAACAGCTTTTATCACCGAAAAAGAAATGAGCCCGACAACTTCAACCAGCGAACAGATTGAAAACTGCTAAAACGCCACCTGCGAAAACCTGACTATTTCACCACCAGGCTGCTGAATACTTCGAGAGGCGAGCGGTCGAACAGAAGGTTTTTAACACAGGCTGCGGCAAATGTGCCGATGAACCGGCAGAGACTTTTTGGAAATCGTAGCCCAAATCGCAATTGGTGTAACTGACTTCGGGCATTCACTAAATGGCTGCACAGTAAATGCCTCTGAGAGGTTTCATGTTAGTTATTGTTTTTATCACAGAAATATATCTGATTATTGAACTGCAGAAAAGATTTTGTCTTCCTAAGCCTCGGGCCCAATTTCATCAAAACTGACTTCAAGTATTCACTCAAAGCACGGTGCCAAGTGTTGCAAATGCCCTGAGGTTTGGCGGATCCAAACAGAAGGCTTTTGTGAAATAGTTCTCGAATAACGAACCGGCAAAGATTTGAAAACTTATGTCACAATCCCGCTAAAACTGACGTTCTTCCATTCACTGCGGTACAAAGGGTCAGAAATGCGCCTCCTGCTTGGCGGTCGATCAGAATATTTTTATCATAATAAAATAGCCTGACATCGCAGAAAAGACTTTTGGCCCAAGCCCGGATGCTCGCCGCACCACTGGTACCACCAGCCAGCATAAATGACTCGAGTTTGGAAGAAGGCTTTATCATTGCGAAAAGAACAACTCACAACTGAACCGTAAGATTCGGTAACTTGCCTTCGTCACAATTTGCAAAATCTGACGCTTTCCACACCGTACGGTATCAGGCGTTAGCTTCTTTGCGTTTGCGTTGAACAGAATGCGCTTTTATCACCGAAAACAGTCGGCCCTCCAACCGCAGAACAAAGCGAAAACCGTTCACCATACTTCATCGACTTACTCGCACTCAGGTCGGCGCCAGCGGTTGATGTTCGTCAGAGAAGGTTTTTATCAGCAAATAACGCCGACATTGACCGCAGAAAAAGATTTTTTCGTACTTTAGTCAGGGGTCATTACCATGACGCGTTCACCAAAATGGTGCCAACGAAAGAATGCTCGTTTGGGCGGCAAATAGAACGAGCGATACTTAACCAGCAGCACTCTAAGCTCCTCGGGCGTCACTCATCAAAAATCTGACCTTTAAGTACCACTGTGTCGGTGCCAACGTTACAAATGCGAATTCTGAGAGGTTTCAGGTCGAAACAGAAGTCTTTTATCACAGGAAACTAACAGCCCGACACCAATCGCAGAAAGACGCCTTTGAAAAATCCTAAGCCCCGGATTTCACAGCAAAAAATCCGACGCCTTCAGCCGCATCAGCCGTAATAAATGCCTTCGATGGCGAACAGGCTATACCAATCGAAATCGACAACCAACCGCTGAACAGCATTTTTGTGTCCGCAGTTTTCGGGGTCACAAGAAAATCTGACTATTTGTAATTCACTTCAGGTAGCAAATAAACTGAGATTTGGCGTCGAACAGAATGCTTATTACGGGAAAAGAAACAATACACTTAATGGGCAGAACAAGACTTTGGCACCGCAGATCGTCATTGCTGCACCGGACGTTTCACTTCAAAATGCGCTAAGAATGCCTTCTGAGCGATGGTCGAAAAGGCTTTATCAAAGCAGGCCGACAAATCTAACCGCAGAACAGCTCTTTTTAAAAACCGCCCGGTCACAATTTCACCAAAATACACTTATTATCGCCGAAAATAGCGCCGCACGAACAGAAGAAAGTAGTCACAGGGGAAAGAAACAGCCTCACACTCTAACCGTGTGAGCTTTTGGAATAAACCCTAAGTCTCCGGGTCACAATTTAATCCCGGGGGCTAGATTTATTCAAAAAATCTTTTTCTGCCGGTTCAGTTGTCGAGGCCTGATTTCTTTTCCTGTGATAAAAGCCTTCTGTTTCGACCGCCAAACCTCTCAGGGAGCATTTGCAACCCTTTGGCACCATTTTTGAGTGAATTGGCGAAAAGTCATATTTTTGATGAAATTGTGACCCCGGGGCTTAGGGATTTTTTCAAAAATCTGACTTTCTGCCGGTTCAGTTGTCGAGGCCTGATTTCTTTTCCTGTGATAAAAGCCTTCTGTTTCGACCGCCAAACCTCTCAGGGAGCATTTGCAACCCTTTGGCACCATTTTTGAGTGAATTGCCGAAAGTCAGATTTTTGCTGAAATTGTGACCCTGGGCTTAGGGATTTTTTCAAAAAAATCTTTTTCTGCCGGTTCACTTGTCGAGGGCTGATTTCTTTTCCTGTGATAAAAAGCCTTCTGTTTCGACCGCCAAACCTCTCAGGGGAGCATTTTCAACCCTTTGGCACCTTTTTTGAGTGAATTGCAAATAGTCAGATTTTTCATGAAATTGTGACCCCGGGGCTTAGGGATTTTTTCAAAAAAATCTTGTTCTGCTGGTTAAGTTGTCGAGGGCTGATTTCTTTTCCTGTGATAAAAAGCCTTCTGTTTCGACCGCCAAACCTCTCAGGGGAGCATTTGCAACCCTTTGGCACCATTTTTGAGTGCATTGGAGAACGTCAGATTTTTGCTGAAATTGTGACCCCGGGGATTAGGGATTTTTTCAAAAAAATCTTTTTCTGCCGGTTGAGTTGTCGAGGGCTGATTTCTTTTCCTGTGATAAAAAGCCTTCTGTTTCGACCACCAAACCTCTCAGGGTCGCATTTGTAACCGTTTGGCACCATTTTTGAGTGAATTGCCAAAAGTCAGATTTTTGATGAAATTGTGACCCCGGGGCTTAGGGATTTTTTCAAAAAAACTTGTTCTGCCGGTTAAGTTGTCGAGGGCCGATTTCTGTTCCGGTGATAAAACGCATTCTGTTTCGACCGCCAAACCTCTCAGGGGAGCATTTGCAACCGTTTGGCACCATTTTTGAGGGAATTGCCGAAAGTCAGATTTTTCATGAAATTCTGACCCCGGGGCTTAGGGATTTTTTCAAAAAAATCTTTTTCTGCCGTTTAAGTTGTCGAGGCCTGATTTCTTTTCCTGTGATAAAAGCCTTCTGTTTCGACCGCCAAACCTCTCAGAGTCGCATTTGCAACCCTTTGGCACCATTTTTGAGTGAATTGCAGAACGTCAGATTTTTGATGAAATTGTGACCCCGGGCTTAGGGATTTTTTCAAAAATCTTGTTCTGCCGTTTCAGTTGTCGTGGGCTGATTTCTTTTCCTGTGATAAAAAGCCTTCTGTTTCGACCGCCAAACCTCTCAGGGGAGCATTTGCAACCCTTTGGCACCATTTTTGAGTGAATTGGAGAACGTCAGATTTTTGCTGAAATTGTGACCCCGGGGCTTAGGGATTTTTTCAAAGAAACTTGTTCTGCCGGTTAAGTTGTCGAGGGGTGATTTCTTTTCCTGTGATAAAAAGCCTTCTGTTTCGACCGCCAAACCTCTCAGGGGAGCATTTGCAACCCTTTGGCACCATTTTTGAGTGAATTGCCGAAAGTCAGATTTTTGCTGAAATTGTGACCCCGGGGCTTAGGGATTTTTCCAAAAAAATCTTTTTCTGCCGGTTCAGTTGTCGAGGCCTGATTTCTTTTCCTGTGATAAAAAGCCTTCTGTTTCGACCGCCAAACCTCTCAGGGGAGCATTTGCAACCCTTTGGCACCATTTTTGAGTGAATTGGAGAACGTCAGATTTTTGCTGAAATTGTGACACCAGGGCTTAGGAATTTTTTGAAAAACGTCTTTTTCTGCCGGTTAAGTTGTCGAGGCCTGATTTCTTTCCTGTGATAAAAGCCTTCTGTTTCGATCCGCCAAACCTCTCAGGGAGCATTTGCAACCCTTTGGCACCATTTTTGAGTGAATTGCCGAAAGTCAGATTTTTGATGAAATTGTGACCCTGGGGCTTAGTGATTTTTTCAAAAATCTTTTTCTGCCGGTTCAGTTGTCGAGGCCTGATTTCTTTTCCTGTGATAAAAAGCCTTCTGTTTCGACCGCCAAACCTCTCAGGGGAGCATTTGCAACCCTTTGGCACCATTTTTGAGTGAATTGCCGAAAGTCAGATTTTTGCTGAAATTGTGACCCCGGGGCTTAGGGATTTTTTCAAAAAAATCTTGTTCTGCCGGTTCAGTTGTCGAGGGCTGATTTCTTTTCCTGTGATAAAAGCCTTCTGTTTCGACCGCCAAACCTCTCAGGGGAGCATTTGCAACCCTTTGGCACCATTTTTGAGTGAATTGCAGAAAGTCAGATTTTTCATGAAATTGTGACCACGGGGCTTAGGGAATTTTTTTAAAAAATCTTGTTCTGCCGGTTCAGTTGTCGAGGGCTGATTTCTTTTCCTGTGATAAAAAGCCTTCTGTTTCGACCGCCAAACCTCTCAGGGGAGCATTTGCAACCCTTTGGCACCATTTTTGAGTGAATTGGAGAACGTCAGATTTTTGCTGAAATTGTGACCCCGGGGATTAGGGATTTTTTCAAAAAAATCTTTTTCTGCCGGTTCAGTTGTCGAGGGCTGATTTCTTTTCCTGTGATAAAAAGCCCTCTGTTCCGAGCGCCGAAACTATCAGGGGAGCATTTGCAACCCTTTGGCACCATTTTTGAGTGATTTGGAGAACGTCATATTTTTGATGAAATTGTGACCCCGGGGCTTAGGGATTTTTTCAAGAAAATCTTTTTCTGCCGGTTCAGTTGTTGAGGGCTGAATTCTTTTCCTGTGATAAAAAGCCTTCTGTTTCTACCGCCAAACCTCTCAGGGGAGCATTTGCAACCCTTTGGCACCATTTTTGAGTGAATTGCCGAAAGTCAGATTTTTGCATGAAATTGTGACCCCGGGCTTAGGGATTTTTTCAAAAAATCTTTTTCTGCCGGTTCAGTTGTCGAGGCCTGATTTCTTTTCCTGTGATAAAAGCCTTCTGTTTCGACCGCCAAACCTCTCAGGGGAGCATTTGCAACCCTTTGGCACCATTTTTGAGTGAATTGCCGAAAGTCAGATTTTTGATGAAATTGTGACCCTGGGCTTAGGGATTTTTTCAAAAATCTTGTTCTGCCGGTTCAGTTGTCGAGGGCTGATTTCTTTTCCTGTGATAAAAGCCTTCTGTTTCGACCGCCAAACCTCTCAGGGGAGCATTTGCAACCCTTTGGCACCATTTTTGAGTGAATTGCAGAACGTCAGATTTTTGCTGAAATTGTGACCCCGGGCTTAGGGATTTTTCAAAAAATCTTTTCTGCCGGTTCAGTTGTCGAGGGCTGATTTCTTTTCCTGTGATAAAAGCCTTCTGTTTCGACCGCCAAACCTCTCAGGGAGCATTTGCAACCGTTTGGCACCATTTTTGAGTGAATTGCCGAAAGTCAGATTTTTGCTGAAATTGTGACCCCGGGGCTTAGGGATTTTTCCAAAAAAATCTTTTTCTGCCGGTTCAGTTGTCGAGGCCTGATTTCTTTTCCTGTGATAAAAAGCCTTCTGTTTCGACCGCCAAACCTCTCAGGGGAGCATTTGCAACCCTTTGGCACCATTTTTGAGTGAATTGCAGAACGTCAGATTTTTGCTGAAATTGTGACCCCGGGCTTAGGGATTTTTCAAAAAATCTTTTTCTGCCGGTTCAGTTGTCGAGGCCTGATTTCTTTTCCTGTGATAAAAGCCTTCTGTTTCGACCGCCAAACCTCTCAGGGGAGCATTTGCAACCCTTTGGCACCATTTTTGAGTGAATTGCCGAAAGTCAGATTTTTGATGAAATTGTGACCCCGGGCTTAGGGATTTTTTCAAAAAATCTTTTTCTGCCGGTTCAGTTGTCGAGGCCTGATTTCTTTTCCTGTGATAAAAGCCTTCTGTTTCGACCGCCAAACCTCTCAGGGGAGCATTTGCAACCCTTTGGCACCATTTTTGAGTGTATTGCCGAAAGTCAGATTTTTGATGAAATTGTGACCCCGGGTCTTACGGATTTTTTCAAAAATATCTTTTCTACCGGTTCAGTTGTCGAGGGCTGATTTCTTTTCCTGTGATAAAAAGCCTTCTGTTTCGACCGCCAAACCTCTCAGGGGAGCATTTGCAACCCTTTGGCACCATTTTTGAGTGAATTGCCGAAAGTCAGATTTTTGATGAAATTGTGACCACGGGGCTTAGGGATTTTTTCAAAAAAATCTTGTTCTGCCGGTTAAGTTGTCGAGGGCTGATTTCTTTTCCTGTGATAAAAAGCCTTCTGTTTCGACCGCCAAACCTCTCAGGGGAGCATTTGCAACCCTTTGGCACCATTTTTGAGTGAATTGGAGAACGTCAGATTTTTGCTGAAATTGTGACCCCGGGGCTTAGGGATTTTTTCAAAAAAATCTTTTTCTGCCGGTTAAGTTGTCGAGGGCTGATTTCTTTTCCTGTGATAAAAATGCATTCTATTTCGACCGCCAAACCTCACAGGGGCGCATTTGCAACCGCTTTGGCACCATTTTTGAGTGAATTGCCGAAAGTCAGATTTTTGATGAAATTGTGACCCCGGGGCTTAGGGATTTTTTCAAAAAATCTTTTCTGCCGGTTCAGTTGTCGAGGGCTGATTTCTTTTCCTGTGATAAAAGCCTTCTGTTTCGACCGCCAAACCTCTCAGGGGAGCATTTGCAACCCTTTGGCACCATTTTTGAGTGAATTGCCGAAAGTCAGATTTTTGCATGAAATTGTGACCCCGGGCTTAGGGATTTTTTCAAAAAATCTTTTCTGCCGGTTCAGTTGTCGAGGGCTGATTTCTTTTCCTGTGATAAAAGCCTTCTGTTTCGACCGCCAAACCTCTCAGGGGAGCATTTGCAACCCTTTGGCACCATTTTTGAGTGAATTGCCGAAAGTCAGATTTTGCTGAAATTGTGACCCTGGGCTTAGGGATTTTTTCAAAAATCTTTTTCTGCCGGTTCAGTTGTCGAGGCCTGATTTCTTTTCCTGTGATAAAAGCCTTCTGTTTCGACCGCCAAACCTCTCAGGGGAGCATTTGCAACCCTTTGGCACCATTTTTGTGTGAATTGCGGAAAGTATTATTTTTGATGAATTTGTGACCCGGGGCTTAGGGATTTTTTCAAAAAAATCTTGTTCTGCCGGTTCAGTTGTCGAGGCCTGATTTCTTTTCCTGTGATATAAAGCCTTCTGTTTCGACCGCCAAACCTCTCAGGGGAGCATTTGCAACCGTTTGGCACCATTTTTGAGTGAATTGCCGAAAGGCAGATTTTTGATGAAACTGTGACCCCGGGGCTTAGGGATTTTTTCAAAAAATCTTTTCTACCGGTTCAGTTGTCGAGGCATGATTTCTTTTCCTGTGATATAAAGCCTTCTGTTTCGACCGCCAAACCTCTCAGGGGAGCATTTGCAACCCTTTGGCACCATTTTTGAGTGACTTGCCGAAAGTCAGATTTTTGCTGAAATTGTGACCCCGGGCTTAGGGATT
This sequence comes from Podarcis lilfordi, assembly GCA_947686815.1. Lineage (NCBI taxonomy): Eukaryota > Metazoa > Chordata > Lepidosauria > Squamata > Lacertidae > Podarcis > Podarcis lilfordi. Next base: position 16,712 of record CANTUW010000013.1, read on the forward strand.
TTTCAAAAAATCTTTTCTGCCGGTTCAGTTGTCGAGGCCTGATTTCTTTTCCTGTGATAAAAGCCTTCTGTTTCGACCGCCAAACCTCTCAGGGGAGCATTTGCAACCCTTTGGCACCATTTTTGAGTGAATTGCCGAAAGTCAGATTTTGATGAAATTGTGACCCCGGGGCTTAGGGATTTTTTCAAAAAATCTTTTTCTGCCGGTTCAGTTGTCGAGGGCTGATTTCTTTTCCTGTGATAAAAGCCTTCTGTTTCGACCGCCAAACCTCTCAGGGGAGCATTTGCAACCCTTTGGCACCATTTTTGAGTGAATTGCCGAAAGTCAGATTTTTGATGAAATTGTGACCTCGGGGCTTAGGGATTTTTTCAAAAAATCTTTTCTGCCGGTTCAGTTGTCGAGGGCTGATTTCTTTTCCTGTGATAAAAGCCTTCTGTTTCGCCCGCCAATACTCTCAGGGGAGCATTTGCACCCCTTTGGCACCATTTTTGAGTGAATTGCCGAAAGTCAGATTTTTGCTGAAATTGTGACCCTGGGGCTTAGGGATTTTTTCAAAAAATCTTTTCTGCCGGTTAAGTTGTCGAGGGCTGATTTCTTTTCCTGTGATAAAAGCCTTCTGTTTCGACCGCCAAACCTCTCAGGGGAGCATTTGCAACCCTTTGGCACCATTTTTGAGTGAATTGCCGAAAGTCAGATTTTTGATGAAATTGTGACCCCGGGGCTTAGGGATTTTTTCAAAAAATCTTTTTCTGCCGGTTCAGTTGTCGAGGGCTGATTTCTTTTCCTGTGATAAAAGCCTTCTGTTTCGACCGCCAAACCTCTCAGGGGAGCATTTGCAACTCTTTGGCACCATTTTGAGTGAATTGCCGAAAGTCAGATTTTTGATGAAATTGTGACCCCGGGGCTTAGGGATATTTTCAAAAAAATCTTGTTCTGCAGGTTCAGTTGTCGAGGGCTGATTTCTTTTCCTGTGATAAAAAGCCTTCTGTTTCGACTGCCAAACCTCTCAGGGGAGCATTTGCAACCCTTTGGCACCATTTTTCAGTGAATTGCCGAAGGTAAGATATTAGATGAAATTGAGACCAGGGGCTTAGGGATTTTTTCAAAAAATCTTTTTCTGCCGGTTCAGTTGTCGAGGGCTGATTTCTTTTCCTGTGATAAAAGCCTTCGGTTTCGACCGCCAAACCTCTCAGGGGAGCATTTGCAACCCTTTGGCACCATTTTTGAGTGAATTGCCGAAAGTCAGATTTTTGATGAAATTGTGACCCCGGGCTTAGGGATTTTTTCAAAAAATCTTTTCTGCCGGTTCAGTTGTCGAGGGCTGATTTCTTTTCCTGTGATAAAAGCCTTCTGTTTCGACCGCCAAACCTCTCAGGGGAGCATTTGCAACCCTTTGGCACCATTTTTGAGTGAATTGCCGAAAGTCAGATTTTTGATGAAATTGTGACCCCGGGCTTAGGGATTTTTTCAAAAAATCTTTTCTGCCGGTTCAGTTGTCGAGGCCTGATTTCTTTTCCTGTGATAAAAGCCTTCTGTTTCGACCGCCAAACCTCTCAGGGAGCATTTGCAACGCTTTGGCACCATTTTTGAGTGAATTGCCGAAAGTCAGATTTTTGCTGAAATTGTGACCCCGGGGCTTAGGGATTTTTTAAAAAAATATTTTTCTGCCGGTTCAGTTGTCGAGGGCTGATTTCTTTTCCTGTGATAAAAAGCCTTCTGTTTCGACCACCAAACAAATCAGCGGAGCAATTGCAACCCTTTGGCACAATTTTTGAGTGAATTGCCGAAAGTCAGATTTTTGGTTAACTTTTGATCCCGGGGCTTAGGGATTTTTTCAAAAAATCTTTTCTGCCGGTTCAGTTGTCGAGGGCTGATTTCTTTTCCTGTGATAAAAGCCTTCTGTTTCGACCGCCAAACCTCTCAGGGAGCATTTGCAACCCTTTGGCACCATTTTTGAGTGAATTGCCGAAAGTCAGATTTTTGCTGAAATTGTGACCCTGGGCTTAGGGATTTTTTCAAAAAATCTTTTTCTGCCGGTTCAGTTGTCGAGGGCTGATTTCTTTTCCTGTGATAAAAGCCTTCTGTTTCGACCGCCAAACCTCTCAGGGGAGCATTTGCAACCGTTTGGCACCATTTTTGAGTGAATTGCCGAAAGTCAGATTTTGATGAAATTGTGACCCCGGGCTTAGGGATTTTTTCAAAAAATCTTTTCTGCCGGTTCAGTTGTCGAGGGCTGATTTCTTTTCCTGTGATAAAAAGCCTTCTGTTTCGACCGCCAAACCTCTCAGGGGAGCATTTGCAACCCTTTGGCACCATTTTTGAGTGAATTGCCGAAAGTCAGATTTTGATGAAATTGTGACCCCGGGCTTAGGGATTTTTTCAAAAAATCTTTTTCTGCCAGTTCAGTTGTCGAGGGCTGATTTCTTTTCCTGTGATAAAAGCCTTCTGTTTCGACCGCCAAACCTCTCAGGGGAGCATTTGCAACCCTTTGGCACCATTTTTGAGTGAATTGCCGAAAGTCAGATTTTTGATGAAATTGTGACCCCGGAGCTTAGGGATTTTTTCAAAAAAATCTTTTTCTGCCGGTTCAGTTGTCGAGGGCTGATTTCTTTTCCTGTGATAAAAAGGCTTCTGTTTCGACCGCCAAACCTCTCAGGGGAGCATTTGCAACCCTTTGGCACCATTTTTGCGTGAAATGCCGAAAGTCAGGTTTTTGCTGGAATTGTGACCCCGGGCTTAGGGATTTTTTCAAAAAATCTTTTTCTGCCGGTTAAGTTGTCGAGGGCTGATTTCTTTTCCTGTGATAAAAAGCCTTCTGTTTCGACCGCCAAACCTCTCAGGGGAGCATTTGCAACCGTTTGGCACCATTTTTGAGTGAATTGCCGAAAGTCAGATTTTTGATGAAATTGTGACCCCGGGGCTTAGGGATTTTTTCCAAAAAATCTTTTTCTGCCGGTTCAGTTGTCGAGGGCTGATTTCTTTTCCTGTGATAAAAAGCCTTCTGTTTCGACCGCCAAACCTCTCAGGGGAGCATTTGCAACCCTTTGGCACCATTTTTGAGTGAATTGCCGAAAGTCAGATTTTTGATGAAATTGTGACCCGGGGCTTAGGGATTTTTTCAAAAAATCTTTTCTGCCGGTTCAGTTGTCGAGGGCTGATTTCTTTTCCTGTGATAAAAGCCTTCTCTTTCGACCACCAAACCTATCAGCGGAGCATTTGCAACCCTTTGGCACCATTTTTGAGTGAATTGCCGAAAGTCAGATTTTTGATGAAATTGTGACCCTGGGCTTAGGGATTTTTTCACAAAAATCTTTTTCTGCTGGTTAAGTTGTCGAGGGCTGATTTCTTTTCCTGTGATAAAAAGCCTTCTGTTTCGACCGCCAAACCTCTCAGGGGAGCATTTGCATTCGTTTGGCACCATTTTTCATTGAATTGCGAAAGTCAGATTTTTGCTGAAATTGTGGCCCCGGGCCTAGGGATTTTTTCAATTAAATCTTGTTCTGCCGGTTCAGTTGTCGAGGGCTGATTTCTTTTCCTGTGATAAAAAGCCTTCTGTTTCGACCGCCAAACCTCTCAGGGGAGCATTTGCAACCCTTTGGCACCATTTTTGAGTGAATTGCCGAAAGTCAGATTTTTGATGAAATTGTGACCCCGGGGCTTAGGGATTTTTTCTGCCGGTTAAGTTGTTGAGGACTGATTTCTTTTCCTGTGATAAAAGCCTTCTGTTTCGACTGCCAAACCTCTCAGGGGAGCATTTGCAACCCTTTGGCACCATTTTTGAGTGAATTGCCGAAAGTCAGATTTTTGATGAAATTGTGACCCCAGGGCTTAGGGATTTCTTCAAAAAAATCTTTTTCTGCCGGTTCAGTTGTTGAGGGCTGATTTCTTTTCCTGTGATAAAAAGCCTTCTGTTTCGACCGCCAAACCTCTCAGGGGAGCATTTGCAACCCTTTCGCACCATTTTTGAGTGAATTGCCGAAAGTCAGATTTTTGATGAAATTGTGACACCGGGCTTAGGGATTTTTTCAAAAAATCTTTTCTGCCGGTTCAGTTGTCGAGGGCTGATTTCTTTTCCTGTGATAAAAAGCCTTCTCTTTCGACTACCAAACATATCAGCGGAGCATTTGCAACCCTTTGGCACCATTTTTGAGTGAATTGCCGAAAGTCAGATTTTTGATGAAATTGTGACCCCGGGGCTTAGGGATTTTTTCAAAAAAATCTTTTTCTGCCGGTTCAGTTGTCGAGGGCTGATTTCTTTTCCTGTGATAAAAAGCCTTCTCTTTCGACCGCCAAACCTCTCAGGGGAGTATTTGCATTCGTTTGGCACCATTTTTGATTGAATTGCCGAAAGTCAGATTTTTGATGAAATTGTGACCCCGGGGCTTAGGGATTTTATCAAAAAAATATTTTTCTGCCGGTTCAGTTGTCGAGGGCTGATTTCTTTTCCTGTGATAAAAAGCCTTCTGTTTCGTCCGCCAAACCTCTCACGGGAGCACTTGCAACCCTTTGGCACCATTTTTGGGTGAATTGCCGAAAGTCAGATTTTTGATGAAATTGTGACCCCGGGGCTTAGGGATTTTTCCAAAAATCTTTTTCTGCCGGTTCAGTTGTCGAGGGCTGATTTCTTTTCCTGTGATAAAAAGCCTTCTGTTTCGACCGCCAAACCTCTCAGGGGAGCATTTGCAACCCTTTGGCACCATTTTTGAGTGAATTGCCAAAAGTCAGATTTTTGCTGAAATTGTGACCCCGGGGCTTAGGGATTTTTTCAAAAAAATCTTTTTCTGCCGGTTAAGTTTTCGAGGGCTGATTTCTTTTCCTGTGATAAAAATCCTTCTCTTTCGACTACCAAACATATCAACGCAGCATTTGCAACCCTTTGGCACCATTTTTGAGTGAATTGCCGAAAGTCAGATTTTTGATGAAATTGTGACCCCGGGGCTTAGGGATTTTTTCAAAAAAATCTTTTTCTGCCGGTTCAGTTGTCGAGGGCTGATTTCTTTTCCTGTGATGTAAGGCTTTCTGTTTCGACCGCCAAACCTCTCAGGGGAGCATTTGCAACCCTTTGGCACCATTTTTGAGTGAATTGCCGAAAGTCAGATTTTTGCTGAAATTGTGACTCTGGGGCTTAGGGATTTTTTCACAAAAATCTTTTTCTGCCGGTTCAGTTGTCGAGGGCTGATTTCTTTTCCTGTTGTAAAAAGCCTTCTGTTTCGACCGCCAAACCTCTCAGGGGAGCATTTTCATTCGTTTGGCACCATTTTTGATTGAATTGCCGAAAGTCAGATTTTTGATGAAATTGTGACCCCGGGGCTTAGGGATTTTTTCAAAAAAATCTTTTTCTGCCGGTTCAGTTGTCGAGGGCTGATTTCTTTTCCTGTGAAAAAAAGCCTTCTGTTTCGACCGCCAAACCTCTCACGGGAGCACTTGCAACCCTTTGGCACCATTTTTGGGTGAATTGCCGAAAGTCAGATTTTTGATGAAATTGTGACCCCGGGGCTTAGGGATTTTTTCCAAAAAATCTTTTTCTGCCAGTTCAGTTGTCGAGGGCTGATTTCTTTTCCTGTGATAAAAAGCCTTCTGTTTCGACCGCCAAACCTCTCAGGGGAGCATTTGCAACCCTTTGGCACCATTTTTGAGTTAATTGCCAAAAGTCAGATTTTTGATGAAATTGTGACCCCGGGGCTTAGGGATTTTTTCAAAAAAATCTTTTTCTGCCGGTTAAGTTTTCGAGGGCTGATTTCTTTTCCTGTGATAAAAAGCCTTCTCTTTCGACTACCAAACATATCAGCGGAGCATTTGCAACCCTTTGGCACCATTTTTGAGTGAATTGCCGAAAGTCAGATTTTGATGAAATTGTGACCCGGGGCTTAGGGATTTTTTCAAAAATCTTTTTCTGCCGGTTCAGTTGTCGAGGGCTGATTTCTTTTCCTGTGATAGAAGGCTTTCTGTTTCGACCGCCAAACCTCTCAGGGGAGCATTTGCAACCCTTTGGCACCATTTTTGAGTGAATTGCCGAAAGTCAGATTTTTGCTGAAATTGTGACCCCGGGGCTTAGGGATTTTTTCACAAAAATCTTTTTCTGCCGGTTAAGTTGTCGAGGGCTGATTTCTTTTCCTGTGATAAAAAGCCTTCTGTTTCGACCGCCAAACCTCTCAGGGGAGCATTTGCATTCGTTTGGCACCATTTTTCATTGAATTGCGAAAGTCAGATTTTTGCTGAAATTGTGACCCCGGGGCTTAGGGATTTTTTCAAAAAAAATCTTTTTCTGCCGGTTCAGTTGTCGAGGGCTGATTTCTTTTCCTGTGATAAAAAGCCTTCTCTTTCGACTACCAAACATATCAGCGGAGCATTTGCAACCCTTTGGCACCATTTTTGAGCGAATTGCCGAAAGTCAGATTTTTGATGAAATTGTGACCCCGAGGCTTAGGGATTTTTTCAAAAACATCTTTTTCTGCCGGTTCAGTTGTCGAGGGCTGATTTCTTTTCCTGTGATAGAAGGCTTTCTGTTTCGACCGCCAAACCTCTCAGGGGAGCATTTGCAACCCTTTGGCACCATTTTTCACTGAATTGCCGAAAGTCAGATTTTGATGAAATTGTGACCCCGGGCTTAGGGATTTTTTCAAAAATCTTTTTCTGCCGGTTCAGTTGTCGAGGGCTGATTTCTTTTCCTGTGATAAAAGCCTTCTGTTTCGACCGCCAAACCTCTCAGGGGAGCATTTGCAACCGTTTGGCACCATTTTTGAGTGAATTGCCGAAAGTCAGATTTTTGATGAAATTGTGACCCCGGGGCTTAGGGATTTTTTCAAAAAAATCTTTTTCTGCCGTTTCAGTTGTCGAGGGCTGATTTCTTTTCCTGTGATAAAAAAGCCTTCTGTTTCGACTGCCAAACCTCTCAGGGGAGCATTTGCAACCCTTTGGCACCATTTTTGAGTGAATTGCCGAAAGTCAGATTTTTGATGAAATTGTGACCCCGGGCTTAGGGATTTCTTCAAAAAATCTTTTTCTGCCGGTTCAGTTGTCGAGGGCTGATTTCTTTTCCTGTGATAAAAGCCTTCTGTTTCGACCGCCAAACCTCTCAGGGAGCATTTGCAACCCTTTGGCACCATTTTTGAGTGAATTGCCGAAAGTCAGATTTTTGATGAAATTGTGACCCCGGGGCTTAGCGATTTTTTCAAAAAAATCTTTTTCTGCCGGTTAAGTTGTCGAGGACTGATTTCTTTTTCTCTGATAAAAAGCCTTCTCTTTCGATGACCAAACATCTCAGGGGAGCATTTGCAACCGTTTGGCACCATTTTTGAATGAATTGCCGAAAGTCAGATTTTTGATGAAATTGTGACCCCGGGGCTTAGGGCTTTTTTCAAAAAAATCTTTTTCTGCCGGTTCAGTTTTTGAGGGCTGATTTCTTTTCCTGTGATAAAAAGCCTTCTGTTTCGACCGCCAAACCTCTCACGGGAGCACTTGCAACCCTTTGGCACCATTTTTGGGTGAATTGCCGAAAGTCAGATTTTTGATGAAATTGTGACCCCGGGGCTTAGGGATTTTTTCCAAAAAATCTTTTTCTGCCGGTTCAGTTGTCGAGGGCTGATTTCTTTTCCTGTGATGAAAAGCCTTCTGTTTCGACCGCCAAACCTCTGAGGGTAGCATTTGCAACCCTTTGGCACCATGTTTGAGTGAATTGCCGAAAGTCAGATTTTTGCTGAAATTGTGACCCCGGGGCTTAGGGATTTTTTCAAAAAAATCTTTTTCTGCCGGTTAAGTTTTCGAGGGCTGATTTCTTTTCCTGTGATAAAAAGCCTTCTCTTTCGACTACCAAACATATCAGCGGAGCATTTGCAACCCTTTGGCACCATTTTTGAGTGAATTGCCGAAAGTCAGATTTTTGATGAAATTGTGACCCCAGGGCTTAGGGATTTTTTCAAAAAAATCTTTTTCTGCCGGTTCAGTTGTCGAGGGCTGATTTCTTTTCCTGTGATAGAAAGCCTTCTGTTTCGACCGCCAAACCTCTCAGGGGAGCATTTGCAACCCTTTGGCACCATTTTTGAGTGAATTGCCGAAAGTCAGATTTTTGATGAAATTGTGACCCCGGGGCTTAGGGATTTTTTCAAAAAATCTTTTTCTGCCGGTTAAGTTGTCGAGGGCTGATTTCTTTTCCTGTGATAAAAAGCCTTCTGTTTCGACCGCCAAACCTCTCAGGGGAGCATTTGCAACCGTTTGGCACCATTTTTCAGTGAATTGCCGAAAGTCAGATTTTTGCTGAAATTGTGACCCCAGAGCTTAGGGATTTTTTCAAAAAAATCTTTTTCTGCCGGTTCAGTTGTCGAGGGCTGATTTCTTTTCCTGTGATAAAAAGCCTTCTGTTTCGACCGCCAAACCTCTCAGGGGAGCATTTGCAACCCTTTGGCACCATTTTTGAGTGAATTGCCGAAAGTCAGATTTTTGATGAAATTGTGACCCCGGGGCTTAGGGATTTTTTCACAAGAATCTTTTTCTGCCGGTTCAGTTGTCGAGGGCTGATTTCTTTTCCTGTGATAAAAAGCCTTCTGTTACGACCGCCAAACCACACAGGGGAGCATTTGCAACCCTTTGGCACCATTTTTGAGTGAATTGCCGAAAGTCAGATTTTTGATGAAATTGTGACCCCGGGGGCTTAGGGATTTTTTCAAAAAAGTATTTTTCTGCCGGTTCAGCTGTCGAGGGCTGATTTCTTTTCCTGTGATAAAATGCCTTCTGTTTCGACTGCCAAACCTCTCAGGGGAGCATTTGCAACCCTTTGGCACCATTTTTGAGTGAGTTGCCGAAAGTCAGATTTTTGATGAAATTTTGACCCCAGGGCTTAGGGATTTTTTCAAAAAATCTTTTCTGCCGGTTCAGTTGTCGAGGGCTGATTTCTTTTCCTGTGATAAAAGCCTTCTGCTTCGACCGCCAAACCTCTCAGGGAGCATTTGCAACCGTTTGGCACCATTTTTGAGTGAATTGCCGAAAGTCAGATTTTTGATGAAATTGTGACCCCGGGCTTAGGGATTTTTTCAAAAAATCTTTTTCTGCCGGTTCAGTTGTCGAGGGCTGATTTCTTTTCCTGTGATAAAAGCCTTCTGTTTCGACCGCCAAACCTCTCAGGGGAGCATTTGCAACCCTTTGGCACCATTTTTGAGTGAATTGCCGAAAGTCAGATTTTTGACTGAAATTGTGACCCTGGGCTTAGGGATTTTTTCAAAAAATCTTTTTCTGCCGGTTCAGTTGTCGAGGGCTGATTTCTTTTCCTGTGATAAAAGCCTTCTGTTTCGACCGCCAAACCTCTCAGGGGAGCATTTGCAACCCTTTGGCACCATTTTTGAGTGAATTGCCGAAAGTCAGATTTTTGCTGAAATTGTGACCCCGGGGCTTAGGGATTTTTTCAAAAAAATATTTTTCTGCCGGTTAAGTTGTCGAAGGCTGATTTCTTTTTCTGTGATAAAAAACCTACTCTTTCGACCACCAAACATCACAGGGGAGTATTTGCAACCGTTTGGGACCATTTTTGAGTGAATTGCCGAAAGTCAGATTTTTGATGAAATTGTGACCCCGGGCTTAGGGATTACTTCAAAAAAATCTTTTTCTGCCGGTTAAGTTGTCGAGGGCTGATTTCTTTTCCTGTGATAAAAAGCCTTCTGTTTCGACCGCCACACCTCTCAGGGGAGCATTTGCAACCATTTGGCACCATTTTTGAGTGAATTGCCGAAAGTCAGATTTTTGATGAAATTGTGACCCCGGGGCATAGGGATTTTTTCAAAAAAATCTTTTTCTGCCGGTTAAGTTTTCGAGGGCTGATTTCTTTTCCTGTGATAAATAGCCGTCTCTATCGACTACCAAACATATCAGCGGAGCATTTGCAACCCTTTGGCACCATTTTTGAGTGAATTGCCGAAAGTCAGATTTTTGATGAAATTGTGACCCCGGGGCTTAGGGATTTTTTCACAAAAATATTTTCTGCCGGTTCAGTTGTCGAGGGCTGATTTCTTTTCCTGTGATAGAAGGCTTCTGTTTCGACCGCCAAACCTCTCAGGGGAGCATTTGCAACCGTTTGGCACCATTTTTGAGTGAATTGCCGAAAGTCAGATTTTTGCTGAAATTGTGACCCCGGGCTTAGGGATTTCTTCAAAAAATCTTTTTCTGCCGGTTCAGTTGTCGAGGCCTGATTTCCTTTCCTGTCATGAACAGCCTTCTGTTTCGACCGCTAAACCTCTCAGGGAGCATTTGCAACCTTTGGTACCATTTTTGAGTGAATTGCCGAAAGTCAGATTTTGATGAAATTGTGACCCCGGGCTTAGGGATTTTTCCAAAAAATCTTTTCTGCCGGTTAAGTTGTCGAGGGCTGATTTCTTTTCTGTGATAAAAGCCTTCTGTTTCGACTGCCAAACTTCTCAGGGGAGCATTTGCAACCATTTGGCACCATTTTTGAGTAAATTGCCGAAAGTCAGATTTTTGCTGAAATTGTGACCCCGGGGCTTAGGGATTTTTTCAAAAAAATCTTTTTCTGCCGGTTAAATTGTCGAGGGCCGATTTCTTTTTCTATGATAAAAAGCTTTCTCTTTCGACCACCAAACATCTCAGGGGAGCATTTGCAACCGTTTGGCATCATTTTTGAGTGATTTCCAGAAAGTCAGATTTTTGCTGAAATTGTGACCCCGGGGCTTAGGGATTTCTTCAAAAAATTCTTTTTCTGCCGGTTCAGTTTTTGAGGGCTGATTTCTTTTCCTGTGATAAAAAGCCTTCTGTTTCGACCGCTAAACCTCTCAGGGGAGCATTTGCAACCATTTGGTACCATTTTTGAGTGAATTGCCGAAAGTCAGATTTTTGATGAAATTGTGACCCCGGGGCTTAGGGATTTTTTCAAAAAAATCTTTTTCTGCCGGTTAAATTGTCGAAGGCTGATTTCTTTTCCTGTGATAAAAAACCTTCTGTTTTCACCACCAAACCTCTCAGGGGAGCATTTCCAACCCTTTGGCACCATTTTTGAGTGTATTGCCAAAAGTCAGATTTTTGATGAAATTGTGACCCCGGGGCTTAGGGATTTTTTCAAAAAAATCTTTTTCTGCCGCTTAAGTTGTCGAGGGCTGATTACTTTTCCTGTGATAAAAGGCTTTCTGTTTCGACCGCCAAACCTCTCAGGGGAGCATTTGCAACCCTTTGGCACCACTTTTGATTGAATAGCCGAAAGTCAGATTTTTGATGAAATTGTGACCCCGGGGCTTAGGGATTTTTTCAAAAAATTCTTTTTCTGCCGGTTAAGTTGTCGAGGGCCGATTTCTTTTTCTATGATAAAAAGCTTTCTCTTTCGATCACCAAACATCTCAGGGGAGCATTTGCAACCGTTTGGCATCATTTTTGAGTGAATTGCCGAAAGTCAGATTTTGCTGAAATTGTGACCCCGGGCTTAGGGATTTCTTCAAAAAATTCTTTTTCTGCCGGTTCAGTTTTTGAGGGCTGATTTCTTTTCCTGTGATAAAAAGCCTTCTGTTTTCACCGCCAAACCTCTCAGGGGAGCATTTGCAACCATTTGGTACCATTTTTGAGTGAATTGCCGACAGTCAGATTTTTGTTGAAATTGTGACCCCGGGGCTTAGGGATTTTTTCAAAAAAATCTTTTTCTTCCGGTTCAGTTGTCGAGGGCTGATTTCCTTTTCTGTGATAAAAAGCGTTCTGTTTCAACCGCCAAACCTCTCACGGGAACATTTGCGACTGTTTGGCACTATTTTTGAGTGAATTGCCGAAACTCAGATTTTTGATGAAATTGTGTGTGCTTAGGGATTTTTTCAAAAAAATCTTTTTCTGCCGGTTCAGTTGTCGAGGGCTGATTTCTTTTCCTGTGATAAAAAACCTTCTGTTTTCACCACCAAACCTCTCAGGGGAGCATTTCCAACCCTTTGGCACCATTTTTGAGTGAATTGCCGAAAGTCAGATTTTTGATGAAATTGTGACCCCGGGGCTTAGGGATTTTTTCAAAAAAATCTTTTTCTGCCGGTTAAGTTGTCGAGGGCTGATTTCTTTTAGAGAGATAATAGCCTTCTGTTTCGACCGCCAAACATCTCAGGGGAGCATTTGCAACCCTTTGGCACCGTTTTTGAGTGAATTGCCGAAAGTCAGATTTTTGATGTAATTGTGAGACAGGGGCGTGGGGATTTGTTCAAAAAAATCTTTTTGTGCCGGGTCAGTGGTGGAGGGCTGTTTACTTTTGCTGTGTGATATAGCTTTCTGTTTCGACCGCCAAACCTCTCAGGGGAGCATTTGCAACCGTTTGGCACCATTTTTGAGTGAATTGCCGAAAGTCAGATTTTTGATGAAATTGTGACCCCGGGCTTAGGGATTTTTTTCGAAAAAAATCTTTTTCTCCCGGTTCCGTTGTCGAGGGCTGATTTCTTTTCCTGTGATATAAAGCCTTCTGTTTCAACCGCCAAACCTCTCAGGGGAGCATTTGCAACCGTTTGGCACCATTTTTGAGTGAATTGCCGAAAGTCAGATTTTTGATGAAATTGTGACCCCGGGCTTTAGGGATTTTTTCAAAAAAAATCTTTTTCGGCCGGGTCAGTTGTCGAGGGCTGATTGCTTTTCCTGTGAAAAAAGCCTTCTGTTTCGACCGCCAAACCTCTCAGGGGAGCATTTGCAACCGTTTGGCACCATTTTTGAGTGATTTGCCGAATGTCAGATTTTTGATGAAATTGTGACCCCGGGGCTTAGGGATTTTTTCAAAAATCTTTTCTGCCGGTTAAGTTGTCGAGGGCTGATTTCTTTTCCTGTGATAAAAAGCCTTCTGTTTCAACCGCCAAACCTCTCAGGGGAGCATTTGCAACCGTTTGGCACCATTTTTGAGTGAATTGCCGAAAGTCAGATTTTTGATGAAATTGTGACCTCGGGGCTTAGGGATTTTTTCAAAAAATCTTTTTCTGCCGGTTAAGTTGTCGAGGGCTGATTTCTTTTCCTGTGATGAAAAGCCTTCTGTTTCAACCGCCAAACCTCTCAGGGGAGCATTTGCAACCGTTTGGCACCATTTTTGAGTGAATTGCCGAAAGTCAGATTTTTGATGAAATTGTGACCCCGGGGCTTAGGGATTTCTTCAAAAATCTTTTCTGCCGGTAAAGTTGTCGAGGGTGGATTTCTTTTCTGTGATGAAAAGCCTTCTGTTTCAACCGCCAAACCTCTCAGGGGAGCATTTGCAACCGTTTGGCACCATTTTTGAGTGAATTGCCGAAAGTCAGATTTTTGATGAAATTGTGACCCCGGGCTTAGGGATTTTTTCAAAAAATCTTTTCTGCCGGTGAAGTTGTCGAGGGCTGATTTCTTTTCCTGTGATAAAAGCCTTCTGTTTCAACCGCCAAACCTCTCAGGGAGCATTTGCAACCGTTTGGCACCATTTTTGAGTGAATTGCCGAAAGTCAGATTTTTGATGAAATTGTGACCCCGGGGCTTAGGGATTTTTTCAAAAAATCTTTTCTGCCGGTGAAGTTGTCGAGGGCTGATTTCTTTTCCTGTGATAAAAAGCCTTCTGTTTCAACCGCCAAACCTCTCAGGGGAGCATTTGCAACCGTTTGGCACCATTTTTGAGTGAATTGCCGAAAGTCAGATTTTTGATGAAATTGAGACACAGGGCTTAGGGATTTTTTCAAAAAATCTCTTTTCTGCTGGTGAAGTTGTCGAGGGCTGATTTCTTTTTGTGTGATAAAAAGCCTTCTGATGCAACCACCAAACCTCTCAGGGGAGCATTTGCAACCGTTTGGCACCATTTTTGAGTGAATTGCCGAAAGTCAGATTTTTGATGAAATTGTGACCCCGGGGCTAGGGATTTTTTCAAAAATTCTTTTTCTGCCGGTGAAGTTGTCGAGGCCTGATTTCTTTTCCTGTGATAAAGCCTTCTGTTTCAACCGCCAAACCTCTCAGGGGAGCATTTGCAACCGTTTGGCACCATTTTTGAGTGAATTGCCGAAAGTCAGATTTTTGATGAAATTGTGACCCCGGGGCTTAGGGATTTTTTCAAAAAATCTTTTTCTGCCGGTGAAGTTGTCGAGGGCTGATTTCTATTCCTGTGATGAAAAGCCTTCTGTTTCAACTGCCAAACCTCTCAGGGGAGCATTTTCAACCGTTTGGCACCATTTTTGAGTGAATTGCCGAAAGTCAGATTTTTGAAGAGAGTGTGAACCCCGGGCGTAGGGTATTTTTCCAAAAATAATTTTAAGCCGGTGAAGTTGTAGAGGGCTGATTTCTTTTCCTGTGATGAAAAGCCTTCTGTTTCAACTGCCAAACCTCTCAGGGGAGCATTTCCAACCGTTTGGTACCATTTTGGAGTGAATTGCCGAAAGTCAGATTTTTGATGAAATTGTGACCCGGGGCTTAGGGATTTTTTCAAAAATCTTTTCTGCCGGTGAAGTTGTCGAGGGCTGATTTCTTTTCCTGTGATAAAAGCCTTCTGTTTCAACCGCCAAACCTCTCAGGGAGCATTTGCAACCGTTTGGCACCATTTTTGAGTGAATTGCCGAAAGTCAGATTTTGATGAAATTGTGACCCCGGGCTTAGGGATTTTTTCAAAAATCTTTTTCTGCCGGTGAAGTTGTCGAGGGCTGATTTCTTTTCCTGTGATAAAAAGCCTTCTGTTTCAACCGCCAAACCTCTCAGGGAGCATTTGCAACCGTTTGGCACCATTTTTGAGTGAATTGCCGAAAGTCAGATTTTTGATGAAATTGTGACCCCGGGCTTAGGGATTTTTTCAAAAAATCTTTTTCTGCCGGTGAAGTTGTCGAGGGCTGATTTCTTTTCCTGTGATGAAAAGCCTTCTGTTTCAACCGCCAAACCTCTCAGGGGAGCATTTGCAACCGTTTGGCACCATTTTTGAGTGAATTGCCGAAAGTCAGATTTTTGATGAAATTGTGACCCCGGGCTTAGGGATTTTTTCAAAAATCTTTTTCTGCCGGTGAAGTTGTCGAGGGCTGATTTCTTTTCCTGTGATAAAAGCCTTCTGTTTCAACCGCCAAACCTCTCAGGGGAGCATTTGCAACCGTTTGGTACCATTTTTGAGTGAATTGCCGAAAGTCAGATTTTTGATGAAATTGTGACCCCGGGCTTAGGGATTTTTTCAAAAATCTTTTTCTGCCGGTGAAGTTGTCGAGGGCTGATTTCTTTTCCTGTGATAAAAGCCTTCTGTTTCAACCGCCAAACCTCTCAGGGGAGCATTTGCAACCGTTTGGCACCATTTTTGAGTGAATTGCCGAAAGTCAGATTTTTGATGAAATTGTGACCCCGGGCTTAGGGATTTTTTCAAAAATCTTTTTCTGCCGGTGAAGTTGTCGAGGGCTGATTTCTTTTCCTGTGATAAAAGCCTTCTGTTTCAACCGCCAAACCTCTCAGGGGAGCATTTGCAACCGTTTGGCGCCATTTTTGAGTGAATTGCCGAAAGTCAGATTTTTGATGAAATTGTGACCCCGGGCTTAGGGATTTTTTCAAAAATCTTTTTCTGCCGGTGAAG
The DNA here is from genome assembly GCA_947686815.1 of Podarcis lilfordi. NCBI lineage: Eukaryota > Metazoa > Chordata > Lepidosauria > Squamata > Lacertidae > Podarcis > Podarcis lilfordi. The sequence goes on from CANTUW010000013.1 coordinate 32,202, forward strand.
TTGTCGAGGGCTGATTTCTTTTCCTGTGATAAAAGCCTTCTGTTTCAACCGCCAAACCTCTCAGGGGAGCATTTCCAACCGTTTGGCACCATTTTTGAGTGAATTGCCGAAAGTAAGATTTTTGATGAAATTGTGACCCCGGGGCTTAGGGATTTTTTCCAAAAATCTTTTTCTGCCGGTGAAGTTGTCGAGGGCTGATTTCTTTTCCTGTGATAAAAAGCCTTCTGTTTCAACCGCCAAACCTCTCAGGGGAGCATTTGCAACCGTTTGGCACCATTTTTGAGTGAATTGCCGAAAGTCAGATTTTTGATGAAATTGTGACCCCGGGCTTAGGGATTTTTTCAAAAAATCTTTTCTGCCGGTGAAGTTGTCGAGGGCTGATTTCTATTCCTGTGATGAAAGCCTTCTGTTTCAACAGCCAAACCTCTCAGGGGAGCATTTGCAACCGTTTGGCACCATTTTTGAGTGAATTGCCGAAAGTCAGATTTTTGATGAAATTGTGACCCCGGGGCTTAGGGATTTTTTCAAAAATTCCTTTTCTGCCGGTGAAGTTGTCGAGGGCTGATTTCTTTTCCTGTGATAAAAAGCCTTCTGTTTCAACCGCCAAACCTCTCAGGGGAGCATTTGCAACCGTTTGGCACCATTTTTGAGTGAATTGCCGAAAGTCAGATTTTTGATGAAATTGTGACCCCGGGGCTTAGGGATTTTTTCAAAAATCTTTTTCTGCCGGTGAAGTTGTCGAGGGCTGATTTCTTTTCCTGTGATAAAAGCCTTCTGTTTCAACTGCGAGACCTCTCAGGGCAGCATTTGCAACCGTTTGGCACTATTTTTGAGTGAATTGCCGAAAGTCAGATTTTTGATGAAATTGTGACCCCAAGGGCTTAGGGATTTTTTCAAAAAATCTTTTTCTGCCTGTGAAGTTGTCGAGGGCTGATTTCTTTTCCTGTGATGAAAAGCCTTCTGTTTCAGCGGCCAAACCTCTCAGGGGAGCATTTGCAACCGTTTGGCACCATTTTTGAGTGAATTGCCGAAAGTCCGATTTTTGATGAAACTGTAACCCGGGGCTTAGGGATTTTTTCAAAAAATCTTTTTCTGCCGGTGAAGTTGTCGAGGGCTGATTTCTATTCCTGTGATGAAAAGCCTTCTGTTTCAACCGCCAAACCTCTCAGGGGAGCATTTGCAACCGTTTGGCACCATTTTTGAGTGAATTGCCGAAAGTCAGAATTTTGATGAAATTGTGACCCCGGGGCTTAGGGATTTTTTCAAAAAATCTTTTTCTGCCGGTGAAGTTGTCGAGGGCTGATTTCTTTTCCTGTGATGAAAAGCCTTCTGTTTCAACCGCCAAACCTCTCAGGGGAGCATTTGCAACCGTTTGGCACCATTTTTGAGTGAATTGCCGAAAGTCAGATTTTGGATGTAATTGTGACCCAGGGGCTGAGGGATTTGTTCAAAAATCTTTTTCTGCCGGTGAAGTTGTCGCGGGCTGATTTCTTTTCCTGTGATGAAAAGCCTTCTGTTTCAACCGCCAAACCTCTCAGGGGAGCATTTGCAACCGATTGGCACCATTTTTGAGTGAATTACCGAAAGTTAGATTTTTGATGAAATTGTGACCCCGGGGCTTAGGGATTTTTTCAAAAAAATCTTGTTCTGCTGGTTAAGTTGTCGAGGGCTGATTTCTATTCTTGTGATGAAAAGCCTTCTGTTTCAACTGCCAAACCTCTCAGGGGAGCATTTCCAACCGTTTCGCACCATTTTTGAGTCAATTGCCGAAAGTCAGATTTTTGATGAAATTGTGACCCCGGGGCTTAGGGATTTTTCAAAAATCTTTTTCTGCCGGTGAAGTTGTCGAGGGCTGATTTCTATTCCTGTGATGAAAAGCCTTCTGTTTCAACTGCGAAACCTCTCAGGGGAGCATTTGCAACCGTTTGGGACCATTTTTGAGTGAATTGCCGAAAGTCAGATTTTTGATGAAATTGTGACCCCGGGTCTTAGGGATTTTTTCAAAAAATCTTTTTCTGCCGGTGAAGTTGTCGAGGGCTGATTTCTATTCCTGTGATGAAAAGCCTTCTGTTTCAACTGCGAGACCTCTCAGGGGAGCATTTGCAACCGTTTGGCACCATTTTTGAGTGAATTGCCGAAAGTCAGATTTTGATGAAATTGTGACCCCAGGCTTAGGGATTTTTTCAAAAATCTTTTCTGCCGGTGAAGTTGTCGAGGGCTGAAATCTATTCCTGTCATAAAAAGCCATCTGTTGCAACTGCCAAACCTCTCAGGGGAGCAATTGCAACCTTATGGCACCATTTTTGAGTGAATTGCCGCAAGTCAGATTTTTGATGAAAGTGTGTCCCCGGGCTTAGGGATTTTTTCAAAAATCTTTTCTGCCGGTGAAGTTGTCGAGGGCTGATTTCTTTTCCTGTGATAAAAGCCTTCTGTTTCAACCGCCAAACCTCTCAGGGAGCATTTGCAACCGTTTGGCACCATTTTTGAGTGAATTGCCGAAAGTCAGATTTTTGATGAAATTGTGACCCCGGGGCTTAGGGATTTTTTCAAAAATCTTTTTCTGCCGGTGAAGTTGTCGAGGGCTGATTTCTATTCCTGTGATGAAAAGCCTTCTGTTTCAACTGCGAGACCTCTCAGGGGAGCATTTGCAACCGTTTGGTACCATTTTTGAGTGAATTGCCGAAAGTCAGATTTTGATGAAATTTGACCCCGGGGCTTAGGGATTTTTTCAAAAATCTTTTTCTGCCGGTGAAGTTGTCGAGGGCTGATTTCTTTTCCTGTGATAAAAGCCTTCTGTTGCAACCGCCAAACCTCTCAGGGGAGCATTCGCAACCGTTTGGTACCATTTTGAGTGAAATGCCGAAAGTCAGATTTTTGATGAAATTGTGACCCGGGGGCTTAGGGATTTTTTCAAAAAATCTTTTTCTGCCGGTGAAGTTGTCGAGGGCTGATTTCTATTCCTGTGATGAAAAGCCTTCTGTTTCAACTGCGAAACCTCTCAGGGGAGCATTTGCAACCGTTTGGCACCATTTTTGAGTGAATTGCCGAAAGTCAGATTTTTGATGAAATTGTGACCCCGGGGCTTAGGGATTTTTCAAAAATCTTTTTCTGCCGGTGAAGTTGTCGAGGGCTGATTTCTATTCCTGTGATGAAAAGCCTTCTGTTTCAACTGCCAAACCTCTCAGGGGAGCATTTGCAACCGTTTGGCACCATTTCTGAGTGAATTGCCGAAAGTCAGATTTTTGATGAAATTGTGACCCCGGGGCTTAGGAATTTTTTCAAAAAAATCTTTTTCTGCCGGTCAAGTTGTCGAGGGCTGATTTCTTTTCCTGTGATAAAAAGCCTTCTGTTTCAACCGCCAAACCTCTCAGGGGAGCATTTGCAACCGTTTGGCACCATTTTTGAGTGAATTGCCGAAAGTCAGATTTTTGATGAAATTGTGACCCCGGGGCTTAGGGATTTTTTCAAAAAATCTTTTTCTGCCGGTGAAGTTGTCGAGGGCTGATTTCTATTCCTGTGATGAAAAGCCTTCTGTTTCAACTGCGAGACCTCTCAGGGGAGCATTTTCAACCGTTTGGTACCATTTTTGAGTGAATTGCCGAAAGTCAGATTTTTGATGAAATTGTGACCCCGGGGCTTAGGGATTTTTTCAAAAAATCTTTTTCTGCCGGTGAAGTTGTCGAGGGCTGATTTCTTTTCCTGTGATAAAAAGCCTTCTGTTTCAACCGCCAAACCTCTCAGGGGAGCATTTGCAACCGTTTGGCACCATTTTTGAGTGAATTGCCGAAAGTCAGATTTTGGATGAAATTGTGACCCCGGGGCTTAGGGATTTTTTCAAAAAAATCTTTTTCTGCCGGTGAAGTTGTCGAGGGCTGATTTCTATTCCTGTGATGAAAAGCCTTCTGTTTCAACTGCCAAACCTCTCAGGGGAGCATTTGCAACCGTTTGGCACCATTTTTGAGTGAATTGCCGAAAGTCAGATTTTTGATGAAATTGTGACCCCGGGGCTTAGGGATTTTTTCAAAAAATCTTTTTCTGCTGGTGAAGTTGTCGAGGGCTGATTTCTTGTCCTGTGATAAAAAGCCTTCTGTTACAACGGCCAAACCTCTCAGGGTAGCATTTGCAACCGTTTGGCACCATTTTTGAGTGAATTGCCGAAAGTCAGATTTTTGATGAAATTGTGACCCCGGGGCTTAGGGATTTTTTCAAAAATCTTTTCTGCTGGTGAAGTTGTCGAGGGCTGATTTCTATTCCTGTGATGAAAAGCCTTCTGTATCAACAGCGAGACCTCTCAGGGAGCATTTTCAACCGTTTGGCACCATTTTTGAGTGAATTGCCGAAAGTCAGATTTTGATGAAATTGTGACCCCGGGGCTTAGGGATTTTTTCAAAAAATCTTTTTCTGCCGGTGAAGTTGTCGAGGGCTGATTTCTTTTCCTGTGATAAAAAGCCTTCTGTTTCAACCGCCAAACCTCTCAGGGGAGCATTTTCAACCGTTTGGTACCATTTTTGAGTGAATTGCCGAAAGTCAGATTTTTGATGAAATTGTGACCCCGGGGCTTAGGGATTTTTTCAAAAAATCTTTTTCTACCGGTGAAGTTGTCGAGGGCTGATTTCTTGTCCTGTGATAAAAAGCCTTCTGTTGCAACCGCCAAACCTCTCAGGGGTGCATTTGCAACCGTTTGGCACCATTTTTGAGTGAATTGCTGAAAGTCAGATTTTGGATGAAATTGTGACCCCGGGGTTTAGGGATTTTTTCAAAAAATCTTTTTCTGCCGGTGAAGTTGTCGAGGGCTGATTTCTTTTCCTGTGATAAAAAGCCTTCTGTTTCAACCGCCAAACCTCTCAAGGGAGCATTTGCAACCGTTTGGCACCATTTTTGAGTGAATTGCCGAAAGTCAGATTTTTGATGAAATTGTGACCCCGGGGCTTAGGGATTTTTTCAAAAAATCTTTTTCTGCTGGTGAAGTTGTCGAGGGCTGATTTCTATTCCTGTGATGAAAAGCCTTCTGTTTCAACTGCGAAACCTCTCAGGGGAGCATTTGCAACAGTTTGGCACCATTTTTGAGTGAATTGCCGAAAGTCAGATTTTTGATGAAATTGTGACCCCGGGGCTTAGGGCTTTTTTCAAAAAATCTTTTTCTACCGGTGAAGTTGTCGAGGGCTGATTTCTATTCCTGTGATGAAAAGCCTTCAGTTTCAACTGCGAAACATCTCAGGGAGCATTTGCAACCGTTTGGCACCATTTTTGAGTGAATTGCCGAAAGTCAGATTTTGATGAAATTGTGACCACGGGGCTTAGGGATTTTTTCAAAAATCTTTTTCTGCCGGTGAAGTTGTCAAGGGCTGATTTCTGTTCCTGTGATGAAAAGCCTTCTGTTTCAACTGCGAAACCTCTCAGGGGAGCATTTGCAACAGTTTGGCACCATTTTTGAGTGAATTGCCGAAAGTCAGATTTTTGATGAAATTGTGACCCCGGGTTTAGGGATTTTTTCAAAAATCTTTTTTGCCGGTGAAGTTGTCGAGGGCTGATTTCTATTCCTGTGATGAAAAGCCTTCTGTTTCAACTGCGAGACCTCTCAGGGGAGCATTTGCAACCGTTTGGCACCATTTTTGAGTGAATTGCCGAAAGTCAGATTTTTGATGAAATTGTGACCCCGGGGCTTAGGGATTTTTTCAAAAATCTTTTTCTGCCGGTGAAGTTGTCGAGGGCTGATTTCTATTCCTGTGATGAAAAGCCTTCTGTTTCAACTGCCAAACCTCTCAGGGAGCATTTGCAACCGTTTGGCACCATTTTTGAGTGAATTGCCGAAAGTCAGATTTTGATGAAATTGTGACCCCGGGCTTAGGGATTTTTCAAAAATCTTTTTCTGCTGGTGAAGTTGTCGAGGGCTGATTTCTATTCCTGTGATGAAAAGCCTTCTGTTTCAACTGCGAGACCTCTCAGGGGAGCATTTTCAACCGTTTGGTACCATTTTTGAGTGAATTGCCGAAAGTCAGATTTTTGATGAAATTGTGACCCCGGGCTTAGGGATTTTTTCAAAAATCTTTTCTGCCGGTGAAGTTGTCGAGGGCTGATTTCTTTTCCTGTGATAAAAGCCTTCTGTTTCAACCGCCAAACCTCTCAGGGGAGCATTTTCAACCGTTTGGTACCATTTTTGAGTGAATTGCCGAAAGTCAGATTTTTGATGAAATTGTGACCCCGGGGCTTAGGGATTTTTTCAAAAAATCTTTTTCTACCGGTGAAGTTGTCGAGGGCTGATTTCTAATCCTGTGATGAAAAGCCTTCTGATTCAACTGCCAAACCTCTCAGGGGAGCATTTTCAACCGTTTGGTACCATTTTTGAGTGAATTGCCGAAAGTCAGATTTTTGATGAAATTGTGACCCCAGGGGCTTAGGGATTTTTTCAAAAAATCTTTTTCTGCCGGTGAAGTTGTCGAGGGCTGATTTCTTTCCTGTGATAAAAGCCTTCTGTTTCAACCGCCAAACCTCTCAGGGAGCATTTGCAACCGTTTGGCACCATTTTTGAGTGAATTGCCGAAAGTCAGATTTTTGATGAAATTGTGACCCCGGGGCTTAGGGATTTTTTCAAAAAAATCTTTTTCTGCCGGTGAAGTTGTCGAGGGCTGATTTCTTGTCCTGTGATGAAAAGCCTTCTTTTTCAACCGCCAAACCTCTCAGGGGAGCATTTGCAACCGTTTGGCACCATTTTTGAGTGAATTGCCGAAAGTCAGATTTTTGATGAAATTGTGACCCCGGGGCTTAGGGATTTTTTCAAAAATCTTTTCTGCCGGTGAAGTGGTCGATGGCTGATTTCTATTCCTGTGATGAAAAGCCTTCTGTTTCAACTGCGACACCTCTCAGGGGAGCATTTGCAACCGTTTGGCACCATTTTTGAGTGAATTGCCGAAAGTCAGATCTTTGATGAAATTGTGACCCTGGGGCTTAGGGATTTTTTCAAAAATCTTTTTCTGCTGGTGAAGTTGTCGAGGGCTGATTTCTATTCCTGTGATGAAAAGCCTTCTGTTTCAACTGCGAAACCTCTCAGGGGAGCATTTGCAACCGTTTGGCACCATTTTTGAGTGAATTGCCGAAAGTCAGATTTTTGATGAAATTGTGACCCCGGGGCTTAGGGATTTTTTCAAAAATCTTTTCTGCCGGTGAAGTTGTCGAGGGCTGATTTCTATTCCTGTGATGAAAAGCCTTCTGTTTCAACTGCGAAACCTCTCAGGGGAGCATTTGCAACCGTTTGGCACCATTTTTGAGTGAATTGCCGAAAGTCAGATTTTTGATGAAATTGTGACCCCGGGCTTAGGGATTTTTTCAAAAATCTTTTCTGCCGGTGAAGTTGTCGAGGGCTGATTTCTTTCCTGTGATCAAAAGCCTACTGTTTCAACTGCCAAACCTCTCAGGGGAGCATTTGCAACCGTTTGGCACCATTTTTGAGTGAATTGCCGAAAGTCAGATTTTTGATGAAATTGTGACCCCGGGCTTAGGGATTTTTTCAAAAATCTTTTCTGCCGGTGAAGTTGTCGAGGGCTGATTTCTTTTCCTGTGATAAAAGCCTTCTGTTTCAACCGCCAAACCTCTCAGGGGAGCATTTGCAACCGTTTGGCACCATTTTTGAGTGAATTGCCGAAAGTCAGATTTTGATGAAATTGTGACCCCGGGGCTTAGGGATTTTTCAAAAATCTTTTCTGCCGGTGAAGTTGTCGAGGGCTGATTTCTTTTCCTGTGATGAAAAGCCTTCTGTTTCAACCGCGAAACCTCTCAGGGGAGCATTTGCAACCGTTTGGCACCATTTTTGAGTGAATTGCCGAAAGTCAGATTTTTGATGAAATTGTGACCCCGGGGCTTAGGGATTTTTTCAAAAAATCTTTTTCTGCCGGTGAAGTTGTCGAGGGCTGATTTCTATTCCTGTGATGAAAAGCCTTCTGTTTCAACTGCGAAACCTCTCAGGGGAGCATTTGCAACCGTTTGGCACCATTTTTGAGTGAATTGCCGAAAGTCAGATTTTTGATGAAATTGTGACCCCGGGGCTTAGGGATTTTTTCAAAAAAATCTTTTTCTGCCGGTGAAGTTGTCGAGGGCTGATTTCTTGTCCTGTGATAAAAAGCCTTCTGTTTCAACCGCCAAACCTCTCAGGGGAGCATTTGCAACCGTTTGGCACCATTTTTGAGTGAATTGCCGAAAGTCAGATTTTTGATGAAATTGTGACCCCGGGGTTTAGGGATTTTTTCAAAAAAATCTTTTTCTGCCGGTTAACTTGTCGAGGGCTGATTTCTTTCCTGTGATGAAAAGCCTTCTGTTTCAGCTGCGAAACCTCTCAGGGGAGCATTTGCAACCGTTTGGCACCATTTTTGAGTGAATTGCCGAAAGTCAGATTTTTGATGAAATTGTGACCCCGGGGCTTAGGGATTTTTTCATAAAATCTTTTTCTGCCGGTGAAGTTGTCGAGGGCTGATTTCTATTCCTGTGATGAAAAGCCTTCTGTTTCAACTGCGAGACCTCTCAGGGGAGCATTTGCAACCGTTTGGCACCATTTTTGAGTGAATTGCCGAAAGTCAGATTTTTGATGAAATTGTGACCCCGGGCCTTAGGGATTTTTTCAAAAAATCTTTTTCTGCCGGTGAAGTTGTCGAGGGTTGATTTCCTTTCCTGTGATGAAAAGCCTTCTGTTTCAACTGCGAAACCTCTCAAGGGAGCATTTGCAACCGTTTGGCACCATTTTTGAGTGAATTGCCGAAAGTCAAATTTTTGATGAAATTGTGACCCCGGGGCTTAGGGATTTTTTCAAAAAATCTTTTTTCTGCCGGTGAAGTTGTCGAGGGCTGATTTCTATTCCTGTGATGAAAAGCCTTCTGTTTCAACTGCGAAACCTCTCAGGGGAGCATTTGCAACCGTTTGGCACCATTATTGAGTGAATTGCCGAAAGTCAGATTTTTGATGAAATTGTGACCCCGGGGCTTAGGGATTTTTTCAAAAAATCTTTTTCTGCCGGTGAAGTTGTCGAGGGCTGATTTCTATTCCTGTGATGAAAAGCCTTCTGATTCAACTGCGAAACCTCTCAGGGGAGCATTTGCAACCGTTTGGCACCATTTTTGAGTGAATTTGCCGAAAGTCAGATTTTTGATGACATTGTGACCCCGGGATTAGGGATTTTTTCAAAAATCTTTTCTGCCGGTGAAGTTGTCGAGGGCTGATTTCTATTCCTGTGATGAAAAGCCTTCTGTTTCAACTGCGAAACCTCTCAGGGGAGCATTTGCAACCGTTTGGCACCATTTTGAGGAATTGCGAAAGTCAGATTTTGATGAAATGTGACCCGGGCTTAGGATTTTTTCAAAAATCTTTTTCTGCCGGTGAAGTTGTCGAGGGCTGATTTCTTTTCCTGTGATAAAAGCCTCCTGTTTCAACGGCCAAACCTCTCAGGGAGCATTTGTCAACCGATTGGCACCATTTTTGAGTGAATTGCCGAAAGTCAGATTTTTGATGAAATTGTGACCCCGGGGCTTAGGGATTTTTTCAAAAATCTTTTCTGCCGGTGTAGTTGTCGAGGGCTGATTTGTTGTCCTGTGATTAAAAGCCTTCTGTTTCAACCGCCAAACCTCTCAGGGGAGCATTTGCAACCGTTTGGCACCATTTTTGAGTGAATTGCCGAAAGTCAGATTTTTGATGAAATTGTGACCCCGGGGCTTAGGGATTTTTTCAAAAAATCTTTTCTGCCGGTGAAGTTGTCGAGGGCTGATTTCTATTCCTGTGATGAAAAGCCTTCTGTTTCAGCAGCGAAACCTCTCAAGGGAGCATTTGCAACCGTTTGGCACCATTGTTGAGTGAATTGCCGAAAGTCAGATCTTTGATGAAATTTGACCCCGGGGCTTAGGGATTTTTTATAAAAATCTTTTCTGCCGGTGAAGTTGTCAAGGGCTGATTTCTATTCCTGTGATGAAAAGCCTTCTGATGCAACTTCGAATCCACTCAGGCGAGCATTTGCAACCGTTAGGCAACATATTGGAGTGAATTGCCGACAGTCAGATTTTTGATGAAATTGTGACCCCGGGGGTTAGGGATTTTTTCAAAAATCTTTTTCTGCCGGTGAAGTTGTCGAGGGCTGATTTCTAATCCTGTGATGAAAAGCCTTCTGTTTCAACTGCCAAACCTCTCAGGGGAGCATTTGCAACCGTTTGGCACCATTTTTGAGTGAATTGCCGAAAGTCAGATTTTTGATGAAATTGTGACCCCGGGGCTTAGGGATTTTTTCAAAAAACTCTTTTTCTGCCGGTGAAGTTGTCGAGGGGTGATTTCTTTTCCTGTGATGAAAAGCCTTCTGTTTCACCTGCGAAACCTCACAATGAAGCATTTGAAACCTTTGGGACCATTTTTGAGTGAATTGCCGAAAGTCAGATCTTTGATGAAATTGTGACCCCGGGCTTAGGGATTTTTTCAAAAATCTTTTCTGCCGGTGAAGTTGTGGTGGGCTGATTTCTATTCCTGTGATGAAAAGCCTTCTGTTTCAACTGCGAAACCTCTCAGGGGAGCATTTGCAACCGTTTGGCACCATTTTTGAGTGAATTGCCGAAAGTCAGATTTTTGATGAAATTTTGACCCCGGGGCTTAAGGATTTTTCAAAAAATCTTTTCTGCCGGTGAAGTTGTCGAGGGCTGATTTCTTTCCTGTGATGAAAAGCCTTCTGTTTCAACTGCGAAACCTCTCAGGGGAGCATTTGCAACCGTTTGGCACCATTTTTGGGTGAATTGCCGTAAGTCAGATTTTGATGAAATTGTGACCCCGGGCTTAGGGATTTTTCAAAAATCTTTTTCTGCCGGTGAAGTTGTCGAGGGCTGATTTACTTTCCTGTGATGAAAAGCCTTCTGTTTCAACTGCGAAACCTCTCAAGGGAGCATTTGCAACCGTTTGGCACCATTTTTGAGTGAATTGCCGAAAGTCAGATTTTTGATGAAATTGTGACCCCGGGGGTTAGGGATTTTTTCAAAAATCTTTTTCTGCTGGTGATGTTGTCGAGGGGTGTTTTCTTTTCCTGTGATGAAAAGCCTTCTGTTTCAACTGCGAAACCTCTCAGGAGAGCATTTGCAACCGTTTGGTACCATTTTTGAGTGAATTGCCGAAAGTCAGATTTTTGATGAAATTGTGATCCCGGGGCTTAGGGATTTTTTCAAAAAATCATTTTCTGCCGGTGAAGTTGTCGAGGGCTGATTTATATTCCTGTGATTAAAAGCCTTCTGTTTCAACTGCGAAACCTCTCAGGGGAGCATTTGCAACCGTTTGGGACCATTTTTGAGTGAATTGCCTAAAGTCAGATTTTTGATGAAATTGTGACCCCGGGGCTTAGGGATTATTTCAAAAAATCTTTTTCTTCCGGTTAAGTTGTCGAGGGCTGATTTCTTTCCTGTGATGAAAAGCCTTCTGTTTCAACTGTGAAACCTCTCAGGGGAGCATTTGCAACCGTTTGGCACCATTTTTGAGTGAATTGCCGAAAGTCAGATTTTTGATGAAATTGTGACCCCGGGGCTTAGGGATTTTTTCAAAAAAAATCTTTTTCTGCCGGTGAAGTTGTCGAGGGCTGATTTCTATTCCTGTGATGAAAAGCCTTCTGTTTCAACTGCGAAACCTCTCAGGGGAGCATTTGCAACCGTTTGGCACCATTTTTGAGTGAATTGCTGAAAGTCAGATTTTTGATGAAATTGTGACCCCGGGGCTTAGGGATTTTTTCAAAAAATCTTTTTCTGCCGGTGAAGTTGTCGAGGGCTGATTTCTATTCCTGTGATGAAAAGCCTTCTGTTTCAACTGCGAAACCTCTCAGGGGAGCATTTGCAACCGTTTGGCACCATTTTTGAGTGAATTGCCGAAAGTCAGATTTTTGATGAAATTGTGACCCCGGGCCTTAGGGATTTTTTCAAAAAATCTTTTTCTGCCGGTGAAGTTGTCGAGGGTTGATTTCTTTTCTGTGGTGAAAAGCCTTCTGTTTCAACTGCGAAACCTCTCAAGGGAGCATTTGCAATCGTTTGGCACCATTTTTGAGTGAATTGCCGAAAGTCAGATTTTTGATGAAATTGTGACCACGGGGCTTAGGGATTTTTTCAAAAAATCTTTTCTGACGGTGAAGTTGTCCAGGGCTGATTTCTATTCCTGTGATGAAAAGCCTTCTGTTTCAACTGCCGAAACCTCTCAGGGGAGCATTTGCAACCGTTTGGCACCATTTTGGAGTGAATTGCCGAAAGTCAGATTTTTGATGAAATTGTGACCACGGGGCTTAGGGATTTTTTCAATAAATCTTTTTCTGCCAGTGTAGTTGTCGAGGGCGGCTCTCTATTCCTGTGATGAAAAGCCTTCTGCTTCAACTGCGAAACCTCTCAGGGGAGCGTTTGCACCCGTTTGGCAACATTTTTGAGTGAATTGCCGAAAGTCAGATTTTTGATGAAATTGTGACCCCGGGCTTAGGGATTTTTTCAAAAATCTTCTTCTGCCGGTGAAGTTGTCGAGGGCTGATTTCTTGTCCTGTGATAAAAAGCCTTCTGTTTCAACCGCCAAACCTCTCAGGGGAGCATTTGCAACCGTTTGGCACCATTTTTGAGTGAATTGCCGAAAGTCAGATTTTTGATGAAATTGTGACCCCGGGGGTTAGGGATTTTTTCAAAAAATCTTTTTCTGCCGGTGAAGTTGTCGAGGGCTGATTTCTATTCCTGTGATGAAAAGCCTTCTGTTTCAACTGCGAAACCTCTCAGGGGAGCATTTGCAACCGTTTGGCACCATTTTTGAGTGAATTGCAGAAAGTCAGATTTTTGATGAAATTGTGACCCCGGGGCTTAGGGATTTTTTCAAAAAATCTTTTTCTACCGGTGAAGTTGTCGAGGGCTGATTTCTATTCCTGTGATGAAAAGCCTTCTGTTTCAACTGCGAGACCTCTCAGGGGAGCATTTGCAACCGTTTGGCACCATTTTTGAGTGAATTGCCGAAAGTCAGAATTTGATGAAATTGTGACCCCGGGCTTAGGAATTTTTTCAAAAAATCTTTTTCTGCCGGTGAAGTTGTCGAGGGCTGATTTCTATTCCTGTGATGAAAAGCCTTCTGTTTCAACTGCGAAACCTCTCAGGGGAGCATTTGCAACCGTTTGGCACCATTTTTGAGTGAATTGCCGAAAGTCAGATTTTTGATGAAATTGTGACCCCGGGGCTTAGGGTTTTTTTCAAAAATCTTTTTCTACCGGTGAAGTTGTCGAGGGCTGATTTCTATTCCTGTGCTGAAAAGCCTTCTGTTTCAACTGCGAGACCTCTCAGGGGAGCATTTGCAACCGTTTGGCACCATTTTTGAGTGAATTGCCGAAAGTCAGATTTTGATGAAATTGTGACCCCGGGGCTTAGGAATTTTTTCAAAAAAATCTTTTTCTGTCGGTGAAGTTGTCGAGGGCTGATTTCTATTCCTGTGATAAAAAGCCTTCTGTTTCAACTGCGAAACCTCTCAGCGGAGCATTTGCAACCGTTTGGCACCATAGGTGAGTGAATTGCCGAAAGGCAGATTTTTGATGAAATTGTGACCCGGGCCTTAGGGATTTTTTCAAAAAATCTTTTCTGCCGGTTAAGTTGTCGAGGGCTGATTTGATTTCCTGTGATGAAAAGCCTTCTGTTTCTACTGCGATACCTCTCAGGGGAGGATTTGCAACCGTTTGGCACCATTTTTGAGTGAATTGCCGAAATTCCGATCTTTAATGAAATTTGACCCCGGGGCTTAGGGATTTTTTTATAAAAATCTTTTTTGCCGGTTAAGTTGTCGAGGGCTGATTTCTATTCCTGGGATGAAAAGCCTTCTGTTTCAACTGCGAAACCTCTCAGGGGAGCATTTGCAACCGTTTGGCACCATTTTTGAGTGAATTGCCGAAAGTCAGATTTTTGATGAAATTGTGACCACGGGGGTTAGGGATTTTTTCAAAAAAATCTTTTTCTGCCGGTGAAGGTGTCGAGGGCTCATTTTTTGTCCTGTGATAAAAAGCCTTCTGTTTCAACCACCAAACCTCTCACGGGAGCATTTGCAACCGTTTGGCACCATTTTTGAGTGAATTGCCGAAAGTCAGATTTTTGATGAAATTGTGACCCCGGGGCTTAGGGATTTTTTCAAAAAAATCTTTTTCTACCGGTGAAGTTGTCGAGGGCTGATTTCTATTCCTGTGATGAAAAGCCTTCTGTTTCAACTGTGAAACCTCTCAGGGGAGCATTTCCAACCGTTTGGCACCATTTTTGAGTGAATTGCCGAAAGTCAGATTTTTTGATGAAATTGTGACCCCGGGGCTTAGGGATATTTTCAAAAAATCTTTTTCTGCCAGTGAAGTTGTCGAGGGCTGATCTCTATTCCTGTGATGAAAAGCCTTCTGCTTAAACTGCGAAACCTCTCAGGGGAGCATTTGCAACCGTTTGGCACCATTTTTGAGTGAATTGCCGAAAGTCAGAGTTATGATGAAATTGTGACCCGGGGCTTAGGGATTTTTTCAAAAATCTTTTTCTGCCGGTGAAGTTGTCGAGGGCTGATTTCTTGTCCTGTGATAAAATGCCTTCTGTTTCAACGGCCAAACCTCTCAGGGGAGCATTTGCAACCATTTGGCACCATTTTTGAGTGAGTTGCTGAAAGTCAGATTTTTTATTAAATTGTGATGCCGGGGTTAGGGATTTTTTCAAAAAATCTTTTTCTGCCGGTGAAGTTGTGGAGGGCTGATTTCTATTCTTGTGATGAAAAGCCTTCTGTTTCAACTGCGAAACCTCTCAGGGGAGCATTTGCAACCGTTTGTCTCCATTTTTGAGTGAATTGCCGAAAGTCAGATTTTGATGAAATTGTGACCCCGGGGCTTAGGAATTTTTTCAAAAAAATCTTTTTCTGTCGGTTAAGTTGTCGAGGGCTGATTTCTATTCCTGTGATGAAATGCCTTCTGTTTCAACTGCGAAACCTCTCAGGGAGCATTTGCAACCGTTTGGCACCATTTTTGAGTGAATTGCCGAAAGTCAGATTTTTGATGAAATTGTGACCCCGGGCTTAGGGATTTTTCCAAAAATCTTTTTCTGCCGGTGAAGTTGTCGAGGGCTGATTTCTTTTCCTGTGATAAAAGCCTTCTGTTTCAACCGCCAAACCTCTCAGGGGAGCATTTGCAACCGTTTGGCACCATTTTTGAGTGAATTGCCGAAAGTCAGATTTTTGATGAAATTGTGACCCGGGGCTTAGGGATTTTTCAAAAATCTTTTTCTGCCGGTGAAGTTGTCGAGGGCTGATTTCTTTACATGTGATGATAAGCCTTCTGTTTCGACTGCGTTACCTCTCAAGGGAGCATTTGCAATCGTTTGGCACCATTTCTGAGTGAATTGCCGAAAGTCCGATCTTTAATGAAATTTGACCCCGGGGCTTATGGATTTTTTTATAAAAATCTTTTTTCTGGTTAAGTTGTTGAGGGCTGATTTCTATTCCTGTGATGAAAAGCCTTCTGTTTCAACTGCGAGACCTCTCAGGGGAGCATTTGCAACCGTTTGGCACCATTTTTGAGTGAATTGCCGAAAGTCAGATTTTTGATGAAATTGTGACCCCGGGGCTTAGGGATTTTTTCAAAAATCTTTTCTACCGGTGAAGTTGTCGAGGGCTGATTTCTTTTCCTGTGATAAAAGCCTTCTGTTTCAACCGCCAAACCTCTCAGGGGAGCATTTGCAACCGTTTGGGACCATTTTTGAGTGAATTGCCGAAAGTCAGATTTTTGATGAAATTGTGACCCGGGGCTTAGGGATTTTTTCAAAAAATCTTTTCTGCCGGTGAAGTTGTCGAGGGCTGATTTCCTTTCCTGTTTTGAAAAGCCTTCTGTTTCAACTGCGAAACCTCTCAATGGAGCATTTGCAACCGTTTGGGACCATTTTTGAGTGAATTGCCGAAAGTCAGATTTTGACGAAATTGTGACCCCGGGCCTTAGGGATTTTTGCAAAAATCTTTTCTGCCAGTGAAGTTGTCGAGGGCTGATTTATATTCCTGTTATGAAAAGCCTTCTGTTTCAACTGCGAAACCTCTCATGGGAGCATTTGCAACCGTTTGGCACCATTTTTGAGTGAATTGCTGAAAGTCAGATTTTGATGAAATTGTGACCCCGGGCCTTAGGGATTTTTTTCAAGAAAATCTTTTTCTGCCGGTGAAGTTGTCGAGGGCTGATTTCTTTTCCTGTGATGAAAAGCCTTCTGTTTCGACTGCGAAACCTCTCAAGGGAGTATTTGCAATCGTTTGGCACCATTTTTGAGTGAATTGCCGAAAATCCGATTTTTAATGAAATTTGACCCCGGGGCTTAGGGATTTTTTTATAAAAATCTTTTTTGCCGGTTAAGTTGTTGAGGGCTGATTTCTATTCCTGTGATGAAAAGCCTTCTGTTTCAACTGCGAAACCTCTCAGGGGAGCATTTGCAACCGTTTGGCACCATTATTGAGTGAATTGCCGAAAGTCAGATTTTTGATGAAATTGTGACCCCGGGCCCTAGGGATTTTTTCAAAAAATCTTTTTCTCCGGTGAAGTTGTCGAGGGCTGATTTCTATTCCTGTGATGAAAAGCCTTCTGATTCAACTGCGAAACCTCTCAGGGGAGCATTTGCAACCGTTTGGCACCATTTTTGAGTGAATTTGCCGAAAGTCAGATTTTTGATGACATTGTGACCCCGGGGATTAGGGATTTTTTCAAAAAATCTTTTTCTGCCGGTGAAGTTGTCGAGGGCTGATTTCTTTTCCTGTGAAAAAAAGCCTCCTGTTTCGACGGCCAAACCTCCCAGGGGAGCATTTGTCACCATTTGGCACCATTTTTGAGTGAATTGCCGAAAGTCAGATTTTTGATGAAATTGTGACCCCGGGGCTTAGGGATTTTTTCAAAAAATCTTTTTCTGCCGGTGTAGTTGTCGAGGGCTCATTTTTTGTCCTGTGATAAAAAGCCTTCTGTTTCAACCGCCAAACCTCTCAGGGGAGCATTTGCAACCGTTTGGCACCATTTTTGAGTGAATTGCCGAAAGTCAGATTTTTGATGAAATTGTGATCCCGGGGCTTAGGGATTTTTTCAAAAAAAAAATTTCTGCCGGTGAAGTTGTCGAGGGCTGATTTCTATTCCTGTGATGAAAAGCCTTCTGTTTCGACTGCGAAACCTCTCAAGGGAGTATTTGCAATCGTTTGGCACCATTTTTGAGTGAATTGCCGAAAATCCGATCTTTAATGAAATTTGACCCTGGGGCTTAGGGATTTTTTTATAAAAATCTTTTTTGCCGGTTAAGTTGTTGAGGGCTGATTTCTATTCCTGGGATGAAAAGCCTTCTGTTTCAACTGCGAAACCTCTCAATGGAGCATTTGCAACCGTTTGGCACCATTTTTGAGTGAATTGCCGAAAGTCAGATTTTTGATGAAATTGTGACCCCGGGGCTTAGGGATTTTTTCAAAAAATCTTTTTCTGCCGGTGTTGTTGTCGAGGGCTGATTTCTATTCCTGTGATGAAAAGCCTTCTGTTTCAACTGCGAAACCTCTCAGGGGAGCATTTGCAACCGTTTGGCACCATTTTTGAGTGAATTGCTGAAAGTCAGATTTTTGATGAAATTGTGACCCCGGGCCTTAGGGATTTTTTTTAAAAAAAATCTTTTTCTGCCGGTTAAGTTGTCGAGCGTTGATTTCCTTTCCTGTGATGAAAAGCCTTCTGTTTCGACTGCGAAACCTCTCAAGGGAGCATTTGCAATCGTTTGGCACCATTTTTGAGTGAATTGCCGAAAGTCTGATCTTTAATGAAATTTGACCCCGGGGCTTAGGGATTTTTTTATAAAAATCTTTTTTGCCGGTTAAGTTGTTGAGGGCTGATTTCTACTCCTGGGATGAAAAGCCTTCTGTTTCAACTGCGAAACCTCTCAGGGGAGCATTTGCAACCGTTTGGCACCATTTTTGAGTGAATTTGCCGAAAGTCAGGTTTTTGATGACATTGTGACCCCGGGAGTTAAGGATTTTTCAAAAAAAAATTTTCTGCCGGTGAAGTTGTCGGGGGATTATTTCCTTTCCTGAGATGAAAAGCCTTCTGTTTCAACTGCGAAACCTCTCAGGGGAGCATTTGCAACCGTTTGGCACCATTTTTGAGTGATGAAATTAGGGATTTTTTCAAAAAATCTTTTTCTGCCGGTGAAGTTGTCGAGGGTTGATTTCCTTTCCTGTGATGAAAAGCCTTCTGTTTCGACTGCGAAACCTCTCAAGGGAGCATTTGCAATCGTTTGGCACCATTTTTGAGTGAATTGCCGAAAGTCAGATTTTTGATGAAATTGTGACCCCGGGGGTTAGGGATTTTTTCAAAAAATCTTTTTCTGCTGGTGAAGTTGTCGAGGGCTGATTTCCTTTCCAGTGATGAATAGCCTTCTGTTTCAACTGCGAAACCTCTCAGGAGAGCATTTGCAACCGTTTGGCACCATTTTTGAGTGAATTGCCAAAAGTCAGATTTTTGATGAAATTGTGATCCCGGGGCTTAGGGCTTTTTTCACAAAATCTTTTTCTGCCGGTGAAGTTGTCGTGGGCTGATTTCTATTCCTGTCATGAAAAGCCTTCTGTTTCAACTGCGAAACCTCTCAGGGGAGCATTTGCAATCGTTTGGGACCATTTTTGAGTGAATTGCAGAAAGTCAGATTTTTGATGTTATTGTGACCCCGGGGCTTAGGGATTTTTTCAAAAAAATCTTTTTCTACCGGTGAAGTTGTCGAGGGCTGATTTCCTTTCCTGTGATGAAAAGCCTTCTCTTTCAACTGTGAAACCTCTCAGGGGAGCATTTGCAACCGTTTGGCACCATTTTTGAGTGAATTGCCGAAAGTCAGATTTTGATGAAATTGTGACCCCGGGGCTTAGGGATTTTTTCAAAAAATCTATTACTGCCGGTGAAGTTGTCGAGGGCTGATTTCTATTCCTGTGATGAAAAGCGTTCTGTTTCAACTGCGAAACCTCTCAGGGGAGCATTTGCAACCGTTTGGCACCATTTTTGAGTGAATTGCTGAAAGTCAGATTTTTGATGAAATTGTGACCCCGGGCCTTAGGGATTTTTTTCAAGAAAATCTTTTTCTGCCGGTGAAGTTGTCGAGGGCTGATTTCTATTCCTGTGAAAAAAAGCCTTCTGTTTCAACTGCGAAACCTCTCAGGGGAGCATTTGCAACCGTTTGGCACCATTATTGAGTGAATTGCCGAAAGTCAGATTTTTGATGAAATTGTGACCCCGGGCCTTTGGGATTTTTTCAAAAAAATCTTTTTCTGCCGGTTAAGTTGTCGAGGGTTGATTTCCTTTCCTGTGATGAAAAGCCTTCTGTTTCGACTGCGAAACCTCTCAAGGGAGTATTTGCAATCGTTTGGCACCATTTTTGAGTGAATTGCCGAAAATCCGATCTTTAATGAAATTTGAACACGGGGCTTAGGGATTTTTTTATAAAAATCTTTTTCCCGGTTAAGTTGTTGAGGGCTGATTTCTATTCCTGGGATGAAAAGCCTTCTGTTTCAACTGCGAAACCTCTCAGGGGAGCATTTGCAACCGTTTGGCACCATTTTTGAGTGAATTGGTGAAAGTCACATTTTTGATGAAATTTGAACACGGGGCTTAGTGATTTTTCAAAAAATCTTTTTCTGCCGGTGAAGTTGTCGAGGGCTCATTTTTTGTCCTGTGATAAAAAGCCTTCTGTTTCAACCGCCAAACCTCTCACGGGAGCATTTGCAACCGTTTGGCACCATTTTTGAGTGAATTGCCGAAAGTCAGATTTTTGATGAAATTGTGACCCCGGGGCTTAGGGATTTTTTCAAAAATCTTTTCTGCCGGTGAAGTTGTCGAGGGCTGATTTCTATTTCTGTGATGAAAAGCCTTCTGTTTCAACTGCGAAACCTCTCAGGGGAGCATTTCCAACCGTTTGGCACCATTTTTGAGTGAATTGCCGAAAGTCAGATTTTTGATGAAATTGTGACCCGGGGCTTAGGGATTTTTTCAAAAAATCTTTTCTGCCAGTGAAGTTGTCGAGGGCTGATCTCTATTCCTGTGATGAAAAGCCTTCTGCTTAAACTGCGAAACCTCTCAGGGGAGCATTTGCAACCGTTTGGCACCATTTTTGAGTGAATTGCCGAAAGTCAGATTTTTGATGAAATTGTGACCCCGGGGCTTAGGGATTTTTTCAAAAAATCTTCTTCTGCCGGTGAAGTTGTCGAAGGCTCATTTCTTGTCCTGTGATAAAAGCCTTCTGTTTCAACCGCCAAATCTCTCAGGGGAGCATTTGCAACCATTTGGCACCATTTTTGAGTGACTTGCAGAAAGTCAGATTTTTAATAAAATTTTTAGCCCGGGGTTAGGGATTTTTTCAAAAAAATCTTTTCTGCCGGTGAAGTTGTCGAGGGCTGGTTTCTATTCCTGTGATGAAAAGCCTTCTGTTTCAACTGCGAAACCTCTCAGGAGAGCATTTGCAACCGTTTGTCACTATTTTTGAGTGAATTGCAGAAAGTCAGATTTTTTATGAAATTGTGACCCCGGGGCTTAGGGATTTTTTCAAAAAATCTTTTTCTACCGGTGAAGTTGTCGAGGGCTGATTTCTATTCCTGTGCTGAAAAGCCTTCTGTTTCAACTGCGAGACCTCTCAGGGGAGCATTTGCAACCGTTTGGCACCATTTTTGAGTGAATTGCCGAAAGTCAGATTTTGATGAAATAGTGACCCCGGGCTTAGGAATTTTTCAAAAAATCTTTTCTGTCGGTTAAGTTGTCGAGGGCTGATTTCTATTCCTGTGATGAAATGCCTTCTGTTTCAACTGCGAAACCTCTCAGGGGAGCATTTGCAACCGTTTGGCACCATTTTTGAGTGAATTGCCGAAAGTCAGATTTTTGATGAAATTGTGACCCCGGGGCTTAGGGATTTTTTCAAAAAATCTTTTTCTACCGGTGAAGTTGTCGAGGGCTGATTTCTATTCCTGTGCTGAAAAGCCTTCTGTTTCAACTGCGAGACCTCTCAGGGGAGCATTTGCAACCGTTTGGCACCATTTTTGAGTGAATTGCCGAAAGTCAGATTTTGGTGAAATTGTGACCCCGGGCTTAGGGATTTTTTCAAGAAAATCTTTTCTGCCGGTGAAGTTGTCGAGGGCTGATTTCTATTCCTGTGATTAAAAGCCTTCTGTTTCAACTGCGAAACCTCTCAGGGGAGCATTTGCAACCGTTTGGCACCATTATTGAGTGAATTGCCGAAAGTCAGATTTTTGATGATATTGTGACCCCGGGCCTTTGGGATTTTTTCAAAAAAATCTTTTTCTGCCGGTGAAGTTGTCGAGTGTTGATTTCTTTCCTGTGATGAAAAGCCTTCTGTTTCGACTGCGAAACCTCTCAAGGGAGTATTTGCAATCGTTTGGCACCATTTTTGAGTGAATTGCCGAAAATCCGATCTTTAATGAAATTTGAACACGGGGCTTAGGGATTTTTTTATAAAAATCTTTTTCCCGGTTAAGTTGTTGAGGGCTGATTTCTATTCCTGGGATGAAAAGCCTTCTGTTTCAACTGCGAAACCTCTCAGGGGAGCATTTGCAACCGTTTGGCACCATTTTTGAGTGAATTGGTGAAAGTCACATTTTTGATGAAATTTGAACACGGGGCTTAGGGATTTTTCAAAAAATCTTTTTCTGCCGGTGAAGTTGTCGAGGGCTCATTTTTTGTCCTGTGATAAAAAGCCTTCTGTTTCAACCGCCAAACCTCTCACGGGAGCATTTGCAACCGTTTGGCACCATTTTTGAGTGAATTGCCGAAAGTCAGATTTTTGATGAAATTGTGACCCCGGGGCTTAGGGATTTTTTCAAAAATCTTTTTCTGCCGGTGAAGTTGTCGAGGGCTGATTTCTATTCCTGTGATGAAAAGCCTTCTGTTTCAACTGCGAAACCTCTCAGGGGAGCATTTCCAACCGTTTGGCACCATTTTTGAGTGAATTGCCGAAAGTCAGATTTTTGATGAAATTGTGACCCCGGGGCTTAGGGATTTTTTCAAAAAATCTTTTTCTGCCAGTGAAGTTGTCGAGGGCTGATCTCTATTCCTGTGATGAAAAGCCTTCTGCTTAAACTGCGAAACCTCTCAGGGGAGCATTTGCAACCGTTTGGCACCATTTTTGAGTGAATTGCCGAAAGTCAGATTTTTGATGAGATTGTGACCCGGGGCTTAGGGATTTTTTCAAAAATCTTTTCTGCCGGTGAAGTTGTCGAAGGCTCATTTCTTGTCCTGTGATAAAAAGCCTTCTGTTTCAACCGCCAAATCTCTCAGGGGAGCATTTGCAACCATTTGGCACCATTTTTGAGTGAGTTGCTGAAAGTCAGATTTTTTATTAAATTGTGATGCCGGGGTTAGGGATTTTTTCAAAAAAATCTTTTTCTGCCGGTGAAGTTGTCGAGGGCTGGTTTCTATTCCTGTGATGAAAAGCCTTCTGTTTCAACTGCGAAACCTCTCAGGAGAGCATTTGCAACCGTTTGTCACTATTTTTGAGTGAATTGCAGAAAGTCAGATTTTTTATGAAATTTGACCCCGGGGCTTAGGAATTTTTTCAAAAAAATCTTTTTCTGTCGGTTAAGTTGTCGAGGGCTGATTTCTATTCCTGTGATGAAATGCCTTCTGTTTCAACTGCGAAACCTCTCAGGGGAGCATTTGCAACCGTTTGGCACCATTTTTGAGTGAATTGCCGAAAGTCAGATTTTTGATGAAATTGTGACCCCGGGGCTTAGGGATTTTTTCAAAAAATCTTTTTCTACCGGTGAAGTTGTCGAGGGCTGATTTCTATTCCTGTGATGAAAAGCCTTCTGCTTAAACTGCGAAACCTCTCAGGGGAGCATTTGCAACCGTTTGGCACCATTTTTGAGTGAATTGCCGAAAGACAGATTTTTGATGAAATTGTGACCCGGGGCTTAGGGATTTTTTCAAAAATCTTTTCTGCCGGTGGAGTTGTCGAAGGCTCATTTCTTGTCCTGTGATAAAATGCCTTCTGTTTCAACCGCCAAACCTCTCAGGGGAGCATTTGCAACCGTTTGGCACCATTTTTGAGTGAATTGCCGAATTTCAGATTTTTGATGAAATTTTGATCCCGGGGCTTAGGGATTTTTTAAAAAATCTTTTTCTGCCGGTGAAGTTGTCGATGGCTGATTTCTATTCCTGTGATGAAAAGCTTTCTGTATCAACTGCGAAACCTCTCAGGGGAGCATTTGCAACCGTTTGGGACCATTTTTAAGTGAATTGCAGAAAGTCAGATTTTTTATGAAATTTGACCCCGGGGCTTAGGGATTTTTTCAAAAAAATCTTTTTCTGACGGTTAAGTTGTCGAGGGCTGATTTCTATTCCTGGGATGAAAAGCCTTCTGTTTCAACTGCGAAACCTCTCAGGGGAGCATTTGCAACCGTTTGGCACCATTTTTGAGTGAATTGCCGAAAGTCAGATTTTTGATGAAATTGTGACCCCGGGGCTTAGGGATTTTTTCAAAAAATCTTTTTCTGCCGGTGAAGTTGTTGAGGGCTGATTTCTATTCCTGTGGTGAAAAGCCTTCTGTTTCAACTGCGAAACCTCTCAGGGGAGCATTTGCAACCGTTTGGCACCATTTTTGAGTGAATTGCCGAAAGTCAGATTTTTAATGAAATTGTGACCCGGGGTTTAGGGATTTTTTCAAAAAATCTTTTCTGCCGGTGAAGTTGTGGAGGGCTGATTTCTTTTCCTGTGATGAAAAGCCTTCTGTTTTGACTGCGAGACCTCTCAGGGGAGCATTTGCAACCGTTTGGCACCATTTTTGAGTGAATTGCCGAAAGTCAGATTTTTGATGAAATTGTGACCCGGGGCCTAGGGATTTTTCAAAAAATCTTTTTCTGCCGGTGAAGTTGTCGAGGGCTGATTTCTTTTCCTGTGATAAAAAGCCTTCTGTTTCAACCGCCAAACCTCTCAGGGAAGCATTTGCAACCGTTTGGCACCATTTTTGAGTGAATTGCCGAAAGTCAGATTTTTGATGAAATTGTGACCCCGGGGCTTAGGGATTTTTGCAAAAAATCTTTTTCTGCCGGTGAAGTTGTCGAGGGCTGATTTCTATTCCTGTGATGAAAAGCCTTCTGTTTCGACTGCGAAAACTCTCAAGGGAGCATTTGCAATCGTTTGGCACCATTTTTGAGTGAATTGCTGGAAGTCCGATTTTTTATGAAAGTTGACCCCGGGGCTTAGGGATTTTTTCAAAAAAATCTTTTTCTGTCGTTTAAGTTGTTGAGGGCTGATTTCTATTCCTGGGATGAAAAGCCTTCTGTTTCAACCGCCAAACCTCTCACGGGAGCATTTGCAACCGTTTGGCACCATTTTTGAGTGAATTGCCGAAAGTCAGATTTTTGATGAAATTGTAACCCCGGGGCTTAGGGATTTTTTCAAAATCTTTTCTGCCGGTGAAGTTGTCGAGGGCTGATTTCTATTCCTGTGATGAAAAGCCTTCTGTTTCAACTGAGAAACCTCTCAGGGAGCATTTCCAACCGTTTGGCACCATTTTTGAGTGAATTGCCGAAAGTCAGATTTTTGATGAAATTGTGACCCGGGGCTTAGGGATTTTTTCAAAAAATCTTTTTCTGCCAGTGAAGTTGTCGAGGGCTGATCTCTATTCCTGTGATGAAAAGCCTTCTGCTTAAACTGCGAAACCTCTCAGGGGAGCATTTGCAACCGTTTGGCACCATTTTTGAGTGAATTGCCGAAAGTCAGATTTTTGATGAAATTGTGACCCCGGGGCTTAGGGATTTTTTCAAAAAATCTTTTTCTGCCGGTGAAGTTGTCGAAGGCTCATTTCTTGTCCTGTGATAAAAAGCCTTCTGTTTCAACCGCCAAATCTCTCAGGGGAGCATTTGCAACCATTTGGCACCATTTTTGAGTGAGTTGCTGAAAGTCAGATTTTTTATTAAATTGTGATGCCGGGGTTAGGGATTTTTTCCAAAAATCTTTTTCTGCCGGTGAAGTTGTCGAGGGCTGGTTTCTATTCCTGTGATGAAAAGCCTTCTGTTTCAACTGCGAAACCTCTCAGGAGAGCATTTGCAACCGTTTGTCACTATTTTTGAGTGAATTGCAGAAAGTCAGATTTTTTATGAAATTTGACCCCGGGGCTTAGGAATTTTTTCAAAAAAATCTTTTTCTGTCGGTTAAGTTGTCGAGGGCTGATTTCTATTCCTGTGATGAAAAGCCTTCTGCTTAAACTGCGAAACCTCTCAGGGGAGCATTTGCAACCGTTTGGCACCATTTTTGAGTGAATTGCCGAAAGTCAGATTTTTGATGAAATTGTGACCCCGGGGCTTAGGGATTTTTTCAAAAAATCTTTTTCTGCCGGTGGAGTTGTCGAAGGCTCATTTCTTGTCCTGTGATAAAAAGCCTTCTGTTTCAACCGCCAAACCTCTCAGGGGAGCATTTGCAACCGTTTGGCACCATTTTTGAGTGAATTGCCGAATTTCAGATTTTTGATGAAATTTTGATCCCGGGGCTTAGGGATTTTTTAAAAAATCTTTTTCTGCCGGTGAAGTTGTCGATGGCTGATTTCTATTCCTGTGATGAAAAGCCTTCTGTATCAACTGCGAAACCTCTCAGGCGAGCATTTGCATCCGTTTGGGACCATTTTTGAGTGAATTGCAGAAAGTCAGATTTTTGATGAAATTTGACCCGGGGCTTAGGGATTTTTCAAAAAAATCTTTTTCTGACGGTTAAGTTGTCGAGGGCTGATTTCTATTCCTGGGATGAAAAGCCTTCTGTTTCAACTGCGAAACCTCTCAGGGGAGCATTTGCAACCGTTTGGCACCATTTTTGAGTGAATTGCCGAAAGGCAGATTTTTGATGAAATTGTGACCCCGGGGCTTAGGGATTTTTTCAAAAAAATCTTTTTCTGCCGGTGAAGTTGTTGAGGGCTGATTTATAGTCCAGTGATGAAAAGCCTTCTGTTTCAACTGCGAAACCTCTCAGGGAGCATTTGCAACCGTTTGGCACCATTTTTGAGTGAATTGCCGAAAGTCAGATTTTTGATGAAATTGTGACCCCGGGGTTTAGGGATTTTTTCAAAAAAATCTTTTTCTGCCGGTGAAGTTGTGGAGGGCTGATTTCTTTTCCTGTGATGAAAAGCCTTCTGTTTTGACTGCGAGACCTCTCAGGGGAGCATTTGCAACCGTTTGGCACCATTTTTGAGTGAATTGCCGAAAGTCAGATTTTTGATGAAATTGTGACCCCGGGGCTTAGGGATTTTTTCAAAAATCTTTTCTGCCGGTGAAGTTGTCGAGGGCTCATTTCTTGTCCTGTGATAAAAGCCTTCTGTTTCAACCGCCAAACCTCTCAGGGAGCATTTGCAACCGTTTGGCACCATTTTTGAGTGAATTGCCGAAAGTCAGATTTTTGATGAAATTGTGACCCGGGGCTTAGGGATTTTTGCAAAAATCTTTTCTGCCGGTGAAGTTGTCGAGGGCTGATTTCTATTCCTGTGATGAAAAGCCTTCTGTTTCTACTGCGAAACCTCTCAAGGGAGCATTTGCAATCGTTTGGCACCATTTTTGAGTGAATTGCTGGAAGTCCGATTTTTTATGAAAGTTGACCCCGGGGCTTAGGGATTTTTTCAAAAAAATCTTTTTCTGTCGTTTAAGTTGTTGAGGGCTGATTTCTATTCCTGGGCTGAAAAGCCTTCTGTTTCAACTGCGAAACCTCTCAGGGGAGCATTTGCAACCGTTTGGCACCATTTTTGAGTGAATTTGCCGAAAGTCAGATTTTTGATGAAATTGTGACCCCGGGGCTTAGGGATTTTTTCAAAAAATCTTTTTCTGCCGGTGAAGTTGTCGAGGGCTGATTTCCTTTCCTGTGATGAAAAGCCTTCTGTTTCAGCTGCAAAACCTCTCAGGGGAGCATTTGCAACCGTTTGGCACCATTTTTGAGTGAATTGCAGAAAGTCAGGTTTTTGATGAAATTTGACCCCGGGGCTTAGGGATTTTTTTCAAAAAATCTTTTTCTGCCGGTGAAGTTGTCGAGGGCTGATTTCATTTCCTCTGATAAAAAGCCTTCTGTTTCAACCGCCAAACCTCTCAGGGGAGCATTTGCAACCGTTTGGCACCATTTTTGAGTGAATTGCCGAAAGTCAGATTTTTGATGGATTTGTGACCCCGGGGCTTAGGGATTTGTTAAAAAAATCTTTTTCTGCCTGTGAAGTTGTCGAGGGCTGATTTCTTGTCCTGTGATAAAAAGCCTTCTGTTTCAACCGCCAAACCTCTCAGGGGAGCATTTGCAACCGTTTGGCACCATTTTTGAGTGAATTGCCGAAAGTCAGATTTTTGATGAAATTGTGACCCCGGGGCTTAGGGATTTTTTCAAAAGATCTTTTCTGCCGGTGAAGTTGTCGAAGGCTCATTTCTTGTCCTGTGATAAAAAGCCTTCTGTTTCAACCGCCAAATCTCTCAGGGGAGCATTTGCAACCGTTTGGCACCATTTTTGAGTGACTTGCCGAAAGTCAGATTTTTTATGAAATTTGACCCCGAGGCTTAGGGATTTTTTCAAAAAATCTTTTTCTGCCGGTGAAGTTGTCGAGGGCTCATTTTTTGTCCTGTGATAAAAAGCCTTCTGTTTCAACCGCCAAACCTCTCAGGGGAGCATTTGCAACCGTTTGGCACCATTTTTGAGTGAATTGCCGAATTTCAGATTTTTGATGAAATTGTGACCCCGGGGCTTAGGGATTTTTTCCAAAAATCTTTTTCAGCCGGTGAAGTTGTCGAGGGCTGATTTCTATTCCTGGGATGAAAAGCCTTCTGTTTCGTCTGCGAGACCTCTCAGGGGAGCATTTGCAACCGTTTGGCACCATTTTTGAGTGAATTGCCGAAAGTCAGATTTTTGATGAAATTGTGACCCCGGGGCTTAGGGATTTTTTCAAAAAATCTTTTTCTGCCGGTGAAGTTGTCGAGGGCTCATTTTTTGTCCTGTGATAAAAAGCCTTCTGTTTCAACCGCCAAACCTCTCAGGGAAGCATTTGCAACCGTTTGGCACCATTTTTGAGTGAATTGCCGAAAGTCAGATTTTTGATGAAATTGTGACCCCGGGGGTTAGGGATTTTTTAAAAATCTTTTCTGCCGGTGAAGTTGTCGAGGGCTGATTTCTATTCCTGGGATGAAAAGCCTTCTGTTTCGTCTGCGAGACCTCTCAGGGGAGCATTTGCAATCGTTTGGCACCATTTTTGAGTGAATTGCTGGAAGTCCGATTTTTGATGAAATTGTGACCCGGGGCTTAGGGAGTTTTTCAAAAAAATCTTTTTCTGTCGGTTAAGTTGTTGAGGGCTGATTTCTATTCCTGGGATGAAAAGCCTTCTGTTTCAACTGCGAAACCTCTCAGGGTAGCATTTGCAACCGTTTGGCACCATTTTTGAGTGAATTGCCGAAAGTCAGATTTTTGATGAAATTGTGACCCCGGGGCTTAGGGATTTTTTCAAAAAAACTTTTTCTGCCAGTGAAGTTGTCGAGGGCTGATTTTTATGCCTGTCATGAAAAGCCTTCTGCTTAAACTGCGAAACCTCTCAGGGGAGCATTTGCAACCGTTTGGCACCATTTTTGAGTGAATTGCCGAAAGTCAGATTTTTGATGAAATTGTGACCCCGGGGGTTTGGGATTTTTTCAAAATCTTTTCTGCCGGTGAAGTTGTCCAAGGCTCATTTCTTGTCCTGTGATAAAAAGCCTTCTGTTTCAACCGCCAGATCTCTCAGGGGAGCATTTGCAACCGTTTGGCACCATTTTTGAGTGAGTTGCCGAAAGTCAGATTTTTGATGAAATTTGACCCCGGGGCTTAGGGATTTTTTCAAAAAATCTTTTTTCTGCCGGTGAAGTTGTCGAGGGTTCTTTTTTTGTCCTGTGATAAAAAGCCTTCTGTTTCAACCGCCAAACCTCTCAGGGAGCATTTGCAACCGTTTGGCACCATTTTTGAGTGAATTGCCGAATTTCAGATTTTTGATGAAATTGTGACCCCGGGGCTTAGGGATTTTTTCCAAAAATCTTTTTCAGCCGGTGAAGTTGTCGAGGGCTGATTTCTATTCCTGGGATGAAAAGCCTTCTGTTTCAACTGCGAAACCTCTCAGGGGAGCATTTGCAACCGTTTGGCACCATTTTTGAGTGAATTGCCGAATTTCAGATTTTTGATGAAATTGTGACCCCGGGGCTTAGGGATTTTTTCCAAAAATCTTTTTCAGCCGGTGAAGTTGTCGAGGGCTGATTTCTATTCCTGGGATGAAAAGCCTTCTGCTTCAACTGCGAAACCTCTCAGGGGAGCATTTGCAACCGTTTGGCACCATTTTTGAGTGAATTGCCGAAAGTCAGATTTTTGATGAAATTGTGACCCCGGGGCTTAGGGATTTTTTCAAAAAACTTTTTCTGCCAGTGAAGTTGTCGAGGGCTGATTTCTATGCCTGTCATGAAAAGCCTTCTGCTTAAACTGCGAAACCTCTCAGGGAGCATTTGCAACCGTTTGGCACCATTTTTGAGTGAATTGCCGAAAGTCAGATTTTGATGAAATTGTGACCCGGGGCTTAGGGATTTTTTCAAAAATCTTTTTCTGCCGGTGAAGTTGTCGAGGGCTGATTTCTTGTCCTGTGATAAAAAGCCTTCTGTTTCAACCGCCAAATCTCTCAGGGAGCATTTGCAACCGTTTGGCACCATTTTTGAGTGAGTTGCCGAAAGTCAGATTTTGATGAAATTGTGACCCCGGGGCTTAGGGATTTTTTCAAAAATCTTTTTCTGCCGGTGAAGTTGTCGAGGGCTGATTTCTTTGTCCTGTGATAAAAAGCCTTCTGTTTCAACCGCCAAACCTCTCAGGGAGCATTTGCAACCGTTTGGCACCATTTTTGAGTGAATTGCCGAATGTCAGATTTTTGATGAAATTGTGACCCGGGGCTTAGGGATTTTTCCAAAAATCTTTTCTGCCGGTGAAGTTGTCGAGGGCTGATTTCTATTCCTGTGATGAAAAGCCTTCTGTTTCAACTGCGAAACCTCTCAGGGGAGCATTTGCAACCGTTTGGCACCATTTTTGAGTGAATTGCCGAAAGTCAGATTTTTGATGAAATTGTGACCCCGGGGCTTAGGGATTTTTTAAAAAATCATTTTCTGCCGGTGAAGTTGTCGAGGGCTGATTTCTTGTCCTGTGATAAAAAGCCTTCTGTTTCAACCGCCAAACCTCTCAGGGGAGCATTTGCAACCGTTTGGCACCATTTTTGAGTCCGTTGCCGAAAGTCAGATTTTTGATGTAATTGTGACCCGGGGCTTAGGGATTTTTTCAAAAAATCTTTTTCTGCCGGTGAAGTTGTCGAGGGCTGATTTCTTTTCCTGTGATGAAAAGCCTTCTGTTTCAGCTGCGAAACCTCTCAGCGGAGCATTTGCAACCGTTTGGCACCATTTTTGAGTGAATTGCCGAAAGCCAGATTTTTGATGAAATTGTGACCCGGGGCTTAGGGATTTTTCAAAAATCTTTTCTGCCGGTGAAGTTGTCGAGGGCTGATTTCATTTCCTGTGATAAAAGCCTTCTGTTTCAACCGCCAAACCTCTCAGGGAGCATTTGCAACCGTTTGGCACCATTTTTGAGTGAATTGCCGAAAGTCAGATTTTTGATGAAATTGTGACCCGGGGCTTAGGGATTTTTCAAAAAATCTTTTTCTGCCGGTAAAGTTGTTGAGGGCTGATTTCTTGTCCTGTGATAAAAAGCCTTCTGTTTCAACCGCCAAACCTCTCAGGGGAGCATTTGCAACCGTTTGGCACCATTTTTGAGTGAATTTCCGAATTTCAGATTTTTGATGAAATTGTGACCCCGGGGCTTAGGGAATTTTCAAAAAATCTTTTTCTGCCGGTGAAGTTGTCGAGGAGTGATTTCTATTCCTGTGATGAAAAGCCATCTGTTTCAACTGTGACACCTATAAGGGGAGCATTTGCAACCGTTTGGGACCATTTTTGAGTGAATTCCAGAAAGTAAATTTTTTTATGAAATTTGACCCCGGGGCTTAGGGATTTTTTCAAAAAAATCTTTTTTTGTCGGTTAAGTTGTCCAGGGCTGATTTCTATTCCTGGGATGAAAAGCCTACTGTTTCAACTGCGAAACCTCT
Source organism: Podarcis lilfordi (assembly GCA_947686815.1). Taxonomy (NCBI): domain Eukaryota; kingdom Metazoa; phylum Chordata; class Lepidosauria; order Squamata; family Lacertidae; genus Podarcis; species Podarcis lilfordi. The sequence goes on from CANTUW010000013.1 coordinate 63,305, forward strand.
CAGGGGAGCATTTGCAACCGTTTGGCACCATTTTTGAGTGAATTGCCTAAAGTCAGATTGTTGATGAAATTGTGACCCCGGGGGTTAGGGATTTTTTCAAAAAATCTTTTTCTGCCGGTTAAGTTGTCGAGGGCTGATTTCCTTTCCTGTGATAGAAAGCCTTCTGTTTCGACTGCGAAACCTCTCAAGGGAGCATTTGCAATCGTTTGGCACCATTTTTGAGTGAATTGCCGGAAGTCCGATTTTTTATGAAATTTGACCCCGGGGCTTAGGGATTTTTTCAAAAATTCTTTTCTGCCGGTGAAGTTGTCGAGGGCTGATTTCTTGTCCTGTGATAAAAGCCTTCTGTTGCAACCTCCAAACCTCTCAGGGAGCATTTGCAACCGTTTGGCACCATTTTTGAGTGAATTGCCGAAAGTCAGATTTTTGATGAAATTGTGACCCGGGGCTTAGGGATTTTTTCAAAAATCTTTTTCAGCCAGTGAAGTTGTCGAGGGCTGATTTCTATTCCTGGGATGAAAAGCCTTCTGTTTCGACTGCGAAACCTCTCAGGGGAACATTTGCAACCGTTTGGCACCATTTTGGAGTGAATTGCCAAAAGTCAGATTTTTGATGAAATTGTGACCCCGGGGGTTAGGGATTTTTCAAAAAATCTTTTTCTGCCGGTGAAGTTGTCGAGGGCTGATCTCCTTTCCTGTGATGAAAAGCCTTCTGTTTCAACTACGAAACCTCTCAGGGGAGCATTTGCAACCGTTCGGGACCATTTTTGAGTGAATTCCAGAAAGTCAGATTTTTTATGAAATTTGACCCCGGGGCTTAGGGATTTTTTCAAAGAATCTTTTCTGTCGGTTAAGTTGTCGAGGGCTGATTTCTATTCCTGTGATGAAAAGCCTTCTGTTTCAACTGCGAAACCTCTCAGGGGAGCATTTGCAACCGTTTGGCACCATTTTTGAGTGAATTGCCGAAAGTCAGATTTTTGATGAAATTGTGACCCCGGGGCTTAGGGATTTTTTCCAAAAATCTTTTTCAGCCGGTGAAGTTGTCGAGGGCTGATTTCTATTCCTGGGATGAAAAGCCTTCTGTTTCAACTGCGAGACCTCTCAGGGGAGCATTTGCAACCGTTTGGCACCATTTTTGAGTGAATTGCCGAAAGTCAGATTTTTAATGAAATTGTGACCCGGGGCTTAGGGATTTTTTCAAAAATCTTTTTCTGCCGGTGAAGTTGTCGAGGGCTGATTTCCTTTCCTGTGATAAAAAGCCTTCTGTTTCAACTGCGAAACCTCTCAGGGGAGCATTTGCAACCGTTTGGCATCATTTTTGAGTGAATTGCCGAAAGTCAGATTTTTAATGAAATTGTGACCCCCGGGGTTAGGGATTTTTTCAAAAAATCTTTTTCGCCGTTGAAGTTGTCGAGGGCTGATTTCTACTCCTGTAATGAAAAGCCTTCTGCTTCAACTGCGAGACCTCTCAGGGGAGCATTTGCAACCGTTTGGCACCATTTTTGAGTGAATTGCCGAAAGTCAGATATTTGATGAAATTGTGACCCCGGGGCTTAGGATTTTTCAAAAAATCTTTTCTGCCGGTGAAGTTTTCGAGTGCTGATTTCTTTTCCGGTGATAAAAAGCCTTCTGTTTCAACCGCCAAACCTCTCAGGGGAGCATTTGCAACCGTTTGGCACCATTTTTGAGTGACTTGCCGAAAGTCAGATTTTTGATGAAATTGTGACCCGGGGCTTAGGGATTTTTCAAAAAATCTTTTTCTGCCGGTGAAGTTGTCGAGGGCTGATTTCTTTTCCTGTGATGAAAAGCCTTCTGTTTCAACTGCGAAACCTCTCAAGGGAGCATTTGCAACCGTTTGGCACCATTTTTGAGTGAATTGCCGAAAGTCAGATCTTTGATGAAATTGTGACCCGGGGCTTAGGGATTTTTTTAAAAAACTTTTTCTGCCGGTTAAGTTGTCGAGGGCTGATTTCTATTCCTGTGATGAAAAGCCTTCTGTTTCAACTGCGAGACCTCTCAGGGGAGCATTTGCAACCGTTTGGCACCATTTTTGAGTGAATTGCCGAAAGTCAGATTTTTGATGAAATTTTAACCCGGGGGTTAAGGATTTTTTAAAAATCTTTTTCTGCCGGTGAAGTTGTCGAGGGCTGATTTCTTTTCCTGTGATAAAAGCCTTCTGTTTCAACCGCCAAACCTCTCAGGGAGCATTTGCAACCGTTTGGCACCATTTTTGAGTGAATTGCCGAAAGTCAGATTTTTGATGAAATTGTGACCCCGGGGCTTAGGGATTTTTTCAAAAAATCTTTTTCTCACGGTGAAGTTGTCGAGGGCTGATTTCTTGTCCTGTGATAAAATGCCTTCTGTTTCAACCGCCAAACCTCTCAGGGGAGCATTTGCAACCGTTTGGCACCATTTTTGAGTGAATTGCCGAAAGTCAGATTTTTGATGAAATTGTGACCCCAGGGTTTAGAGATTTTTTCAAAAAATCATTTTCTGCCGGTGAAGTTGTCGAGGGCTGATTTCCTTTCCTGTGATGAAAAGCCTTCTGTTTCAGCTGCGAAACCTCTCAGGGGAGCATTTGCAACCATTTGGCACCATTATTTGAGTGAATTGCCGAAAGTCAGATTTATGATGAAATTGTGACCCCGGGCCTTAGGGATTTTTGCAAAAATTCTTTTTCTGCCGGTGAAGTTGTCGAGGGCTGATTTCTTGTCCTGTGATAAAAAGCCTTCTGTGTCAACCGCCAAGACTCTCCGGAGAGCATTTGCAACCGTTTGGCACCATTTTGAAGTGAATTGCCGAAAGTCAGATTTTTGATGAAATTGTGACCCCGGGGCTTAGGGATTTTTTCAAAATTCTTTTCTGCCGGTGAAGTTGTCGAGGGCTGATTTCTTGTCCTGTGATAAAAAGCCTTCTGTTGCAACCGCCAAACCTTTCAGTGGAGCATTTGCAACCGTTTGGCACCATTTTTGAGTGAATTGCCGAAAGTCAGATTTTTGATGAAATTGTGACCCAGGGGCTTAGGGATTTTTCAAAAATCTTTTCTGCCGGTGAAGTTGTCGAGGGCTGATTTCTATTCCTGTGATGAAAAGCCTTCTGTTTCAACTGCGAGACCTCTCAGGGGAGCATTTGCAACCGTTTGGCACCATTTTTGAGTGAATTGCCGAAAGTCAGATTTTTGATGATATTGTGACCCGGGGCTTAGGGATTTTTCACAAAATCTTTTTCTGCCGGTGAAGTTGTCGAGGGCTGATTTCTATTCCTGTGATGAAAAGCCTTCTGTTTCAACTGCGAGACCTCTCAGGGGAGCATTTGCAACCGCTTGGTACCATTTTTGAGTGAATTGCCGAAAGTCAGATTTTTGATGAAATTGTGACCCCGGGGCTTAGGGATTTTTTCAAAAAATCTTTTTCTTCCGGTGAAGTTGTCGAGGGCTGATTTCTATTCCTGTGATGAAAAGCCTTCTGTTTCAACTGCGAAACCTCTCAGGGGAGCATTTGCAACCGCTTGGTACCATTTTTGAGTGAATTGCCGAAAGTCAGATTTTGGTGAAATTGTGACCCCGGGGGTTAGGGATTTTTTCAAAAAATCTTTTTCTGCCGGTGAAGTTGTCGAGGGCTGATTTCCCTTCCTGTGATGAAAAGCCTTCTGTTTCAACCGCCATACCTCTCAGGGGGAGCATTTGCAACAGTTTGGCACGATTTTTGACTGAATTGCCGAAAGTCAGATTTTTGATGAAATTGTGACCCCGGGGCTTAGGGATTTTTTCAAAAAATCTTTTTCTGCCGGTGAAGTTGTCGAGGGCTGATTTCTTTTCCTGTGATAAAAAGCCTTCTGTTTCAACCGCCAAACCTCTCAGGGGAGCATTTGCAACCGTTTGGCACCATTTTTGAGTGAATTGCCGAAAGTCAGATTTTTGATGAAATTTGCACCCGGGGCCTTAGGCATTTTTCAAAAAAACAATTTCTTCCGGTGAAGTTGTCGAGGGCTGATTTCTATTCCTGTGATGCAAAGCCTTCTGTTTCAACTGCGAAACCTCTCAGGGGAGCATTTGCAACCGTTTGGCACCATTTTTGAGTGAATTGCCGAAAGTCAGATTTTTAATGAAATTGTGACCCCGGGGGTTAGGGATTTTTTCAAAAAATCTTTTTCTGCCGGTGAAGTTGTCGAGGGCTGATTTCTATTCCTGTGATGAAAAGCCTTCTGTTTCAACTGCGAGACCTCTCAGGGTAGCATTTGCAACCGTTTGGTACCACTTTTGATTCCATTGCCGAAAGTCAGATTTTTGATGAAATTGTGACCCCGTGGCTTAGGGGTTTTTTCAAAAATTCTTTTTGTGCCGGTGAAGTTGTCGAGGGCTAATTTCTTTTCCTGTGATGAAAAGCCTTCTGTTTCAACTGCGAGACCTCTCAGGGGAGCATTTGCAACCGTTTGGCACCATTTTTGAGTGAATTGCCGAAAGTCAGATTTTTGATGAAATTGTGACCCGGGGCTTAGGGATATTTTCAAAAAATCTTTTTCTGCCGGTGAAGTTGTCGAGGGTTGATTTCTTTTCCTGTGATTAAAAGCCTTCTGTTTCGACTGCGAAACCACTCAAGGAGCATTTGCAACCGTTTGGCACCATTTTTGAGTGAATTGCCGAAAGTCAGATCTTTGATGAAATTGTGACCTCGGGGCTTAGGGATTTTTATAAAAATCTTTTCTGCCGGTTAAGTTGTCGAGGGCTTATTTCTATTCCTGTGATGAAAAGCCTTCTGTTTCAACTGCGAGACCTCTCAGGGGAGCATTTGCAACCGTTTCTCCCAATTTTTGAGTGAATTGCCGAAAGTCAGATTTTTGATGAAATTGTGACCCCGGGGCTTAGGGATTTTTTCAAAAAATCTTTTTCTTCCAGTGAAGTTGTCGAGGGCTGATTTCTATTCCTGTGATGAAAAGCCTTCTGTTTCGACGGCCAAACCTCTCAGCGGAGCATTTGCAATAGTCTGGCACCATTTTTGAGTGAATTGCCGAAAGTCAGATTTTTGATGAAATTGTGACCCCGGGGCTTAGGGATTTTTTCAAAAAATCTTTTTATGCCGGTGAAGTTGTCGAGGGCTGATTTCTTGTCCTGTGATAAAAAGCCTTCTGTTGCAACCGCCAAACCTCTCAGGGGAGCATTTGCAACCGTTTGGCACCATTTTTGATTGAATTGCCGAAAGTCAGATTTTTGCTGAAATTCTGACCCCGGGAGTTAGGGATTTTTTCAAAAAATCTTTTTCTGCCGGTGAAGTTGTCGAGGGCTGATTTCTATTCCTGTGATGAAAAGCCTTCTGTTTCAACCGCTGAAACCTCTCAGGGAGCATTTTCAACCGTTTGGCACCATTTTTGAGTGAATTGCCGAAAGTCAGATTTTTGATGAAATTGTGACCCCGGGGGTTACGGATTTTTTCAAAAAATCTTTTTCTGCCGGTGTTGATGTCGAGGGCTGATTTCTATTCCTGTGATGAAAAGCCTTCTGTTTCAACTGCGAGACCTCTCAGGGGAGCATTTGCAACCGTTTGGTACCATTTTTGAGTGAATTGCCGAAAGTCAGATTTTTGCTGAAATTGTGACCCCGGGGCTTTGGGATTTTTTCAAAAATTCTTTTTCTGCCGGTGAAGTTGTCGAGGGCTGATTACTATTCCTGTGTTGCAAAGCCTTCTGTTTCAACTGCGAAACCTCTCAGGGGAGCATTTGCAACCGTTTGGCACCATTTTGGAGTGAATTGCCGAAAGTCAGATTTTTGATGAAATTGTGACCCCGGGGTTAGGGATTTTTCAAAAATCTTTTTCTGCGGTGAAGTTGTCGAGGGCTGATTTCCTTTCCTGTGATGAAAAGCCTTCTGTTTCAACTCGAAACCTCTCAGGGAGCATTTGCAACCGTTTGGCACCATTTTTGAGTGAATTGCCGAAAGTCAGATTTTTGATGAAATTGTGACCCGGGGCTTAGGGATTTTTCAAAAATGTTTTTCTGCCGGTGAAGTTGTCGAGGGATGATTTCTTGTCCTGTGATAAAAGCCTTCTGTTGCAACCGCCAAACCTATCAGGGAGCATTTACAACCGTTTGGCACCATTTTTGAGTGAATTGCAGATAGTCAGATTTTTGATGAAATTGTGACCCCGGGGCTTAGGGATTTTTCAAAAAATCTTTTCTGCCGGTGAAGTTGTCGAGGGCTGATTTCTTGTCCTGTGATAAAAAGCCTTCTGTTTCAACCGACAAACCTTTCAGGGGAGCATTTGCAACCGTTTGGAACCATTTTTGAGTGAATTGCCGAAAGTCAGATTTATGATGAAATTGTGACCCCGGGGCTTAGGGATTTTTTCAAAAAATCTTTTTCTGCCGGTGAAGTTGTCGAGGGCTGATTTCTATTCCTGTGATGAAAAGCCTTCTGTTTCAACTGCGAAACCTCTCAGGGGAGCATGTGCAACCGTTTGGCACCATTTTTGAGTGAATTGCCGAAAGTCAGATTTTTGATGAAATTGTGACCCCGGGGTTACGGATTTTTTCAAAAAATCTTTTTCTGCCGGTGTTGATGTCGAGGGCTGATTTCTATTCCTGTGATGAAAAGCCTTCTGTTTCAACTGCGAGACCTCTCAGGGGAGCATTTGCAACCGTTTGGTACCATTTTTGAGTGAATTGCCGAAAGTCAGATTTTTGCTGAAATTGTGACCCGGGGCTTAGGGATTTTTTCAAAAAATCTTTTCTGCCGGTGAAGTTGTCGAGGGCTGATTTCTATTCCTGTGTTGCAAAGCCTTCTGTTTCAACTGCGAAACCTCTCAGGGGAGCATTTGCAACCGTTTGGCACCATTTTGGAGTGAATTGCCGAAAGTCAGATTTTTGATGAAATTGTGACCCCGGGGTTAGGGATTTTTCAAAAATCTTTTCTGCCGGTGAAGTTGTCGCGGGCTGATTTCCCTTCCTGTGATGAAAAGCCTTCTGTTTCAACTGCGAGACCTCTCAGGGTAGCATTTGCAACCGTTTGGCACCATTTTTGAGTGAATTGCCGAAAGTCAGATTTTTGATGAAATTGTGACCCCGGGGCTTAGGGATTTTTTCAAAAAATGTTTTTCTGCCGGTGAAGTTGTCGAGGGATGATTTCTTGTCCTGTGATAAAAAAGCCTTCTGTTGCAACCGCCAAACCTCTCAGGGAGCATTTGCAACCGTTTGGCACCATTTTTGAGTGAATTGCCGAAAGTCAGATTTTTGATGAAATTGTGACCCGGGGCTTAGGGATTTTTTCAAAAATCTTTTCTGCCGGTGAAGTTGTCGAGGGCTGATTTCTATTCCTGTGATGAAAAGCCTTCTGTTTCAACTGCGAGACCTCTCAGGGGAGCATTTGCAACCGTTTGGCACCATTTTTGAGTGAATTGCCGAAAGTCAGATTTTTGATGAAATTGTGACCCCGGGGCTTAGGGATTTTTGAAAAATCTTTTCTGCCGGTGTTGATGTCGAGGGCTGATTTCTATTCCTGTGATGAAAAGCCTTCTGTTTCAACTGCGAAACCTCTCAGGGAGCATTTGCAACCGTTTGGCACCATTTTGGAGTGAATTGCCGAAAGTCAGATTTTTGATGAAATTGTGACCCGGGGCTTAGGGATTTTTCAAAAATCGTTTTCTGCCGGTGAAGTTGTCGAGGGCTGATTTCCTTTCCTGTGATGAAAAGCCTTCTGTTTCAACTGCGAAACCTCTCAGGGGAGCATTTGCAACAGTTTGGCACCATTTTTGAGTGAATTGCCGAAAGTCAGATTTTTGATGAAATTGTGACCCCAGGGCTTACCGATTTTTTCAAAAAATGTTTTTCTGCCGGTGTAGATGTCGAGGGCTGATTTCTATTCCTGTGTTGACAAGCCTTCGGTTTCAACTGCGAGACCTCTCAGGGAGCATTTGCAACCGTTTGGCACCATTTTTGAGTGAATTGCCGAAAGTCAGATTTTTGATGAAATTGTGACCCGGGGCTTAGGGATTTTTTCTAAAAATGTTTTTCTGCCGGTGAAGTTGTCGATGTGTGATTTCTTTTCCTTTGATAAAAAGCCTTCTGTTTCTACCGCCTTAGCTATCAGTGGATAATTTGCAACCGTTTGGCACCATTTTTGAGTGAATTGCCGAAAGTCAGATTTTTGATGAAATTGTGACCCGGGGCTTAGGGATTTTTTCAAAAATCTTTTTCTGCCGGTGAAGTTGTCGAGGGCTGATTTCTTTTCCTGTGATGAAAAGCCTTCTGTTTCGACTGCGAAACCTCTCAAGGGAGCATTTGCAACCGTTTGGCACCATTTCTGAGTGAATTGCCGAAAGTCAGATCTTTGATGAAATTGTGACCCCCGGGGCTTAGGGATTTTTTCAAATTAATCTTTTTCTGCCTGTTAAGTTGTTGAGGGCTGATTTCTATTCCTGTGATGAAAAGCCTTCTGTTTCAACTGCGAGACCTCTCAGGGGAGCATTTGCAACCGTTTGGCACCATTTTTGAGTGAGTTGCCGAAAGTCAGATTTTTGATGAAATTGTGACCCCGGGGCTAGGGATTTTTCAAAAAATCTTTTCTGCCGGTGAAGTTGTCGAGGGCTGATTTCTTTTCCTGTGATAAAAGCCTTCTGTTTCAACCGCCAAACCTCTCAGGGGAGCAGTTGCAACCGTTTGGCACCATTTTTGAGTGAATTGCCGAAAGTCAGATGTTTGATGGAATTGGGACCCGGGGCTTAGGGATTTTTTCAAAAATCTTTTTCTGCCGGTGAAGTTGTCGAGGGCTGATTTCTTGTCCTGTGATAAAAGCCTTCTGTTTCAACCGCCATCCCTCTCAGGGGAGCTTTTGCAACCGTTTGGCACCATTTTTGAGTGAATTGCAGATAGTCAGATTATTGATGAAATTGTGACCCCGGGTTTAGGGATTTTTTCAAAAAATCTTTTTCTGCCGGTGAAGTTGTCGAGGGCTGATTTCTTGTCCTGTGATAAAAAGCCTTCTGTTGCAACCGCCAAACCTCTCAAGGAGCATTTGCAACCGTTTGGCACCATTTTTGAGTGAATTGCCGAAAGTCAGATTTTTGATGAAATTGTGACCCCGGGGCTTAGGGATTTTTCAAAAATCTTTTTCTGCCGGTGTAAGTTGTCGAGGGCTGATTTCTATTCCTGTGATGAAAAGCCTTCTGTTTCAACTGCGAAACCTCTCAAGGGAGCATTTGCAACCGTTTGGTACCATTTTTGATTGATTTGCCGAAAGTCAGATTTTTGATGACATTCTGACACCGGGGCTTAGGGATTTGTTCAAAAAAAATTTTTCTGCGGGTGAGGTGGTCGAGGGCTGATTTCTTTTCCTGTGATAAAAGCCTTCTGTTTCAACCGCCAAACCTCTCAGGGAGCATTTGCAACCGTTTGGCACCATTTTTGAGTGAATTGCCGAAAGTCAGATTTTTGATGAAATTGTGACCCGGGGCTTAGGGATTTTTACAAAAATCTTTTCTGCTGGTGAAGTTGTCGAGGGCTGATTTCTTGTCCTGTGATAAAAGCCTTCTGTTGCAACCGCCAAACCTCTCAGGGAGCATTTCCAACCGTTTGGCACCATTTTTGAGTGAATTGCCGAAAGTCAGATTTTTGATGAAATTGTGACCCGGGGCTTAGGGATTTTTCAAAAAATCTTTTCTGCCGGTGAAGTTGTCGAGGGCTGATTTCTTTTCCTGTGATGAAAAGCCTTCTGTTTCAGCTGCGAAACCTCTCAGGGAGCATTTGCAACCGTTTGGCACCATTTTTGAGTGAATTGCCGAAAGTCAGATTTTTGATGAAATTGTGACCCCGGGGCTTAGGGATTTTTCAAAAATTCTTTTCTGCCGGTGAAGTTGTCGAGGGCTGATTTCTTGTCCTGTGATAAAAAGCCTTCTGTTGCAACCGCCAAACCTCTCAGGGAGCATTTGCAACCGTTTGGCACCATTTTTGAGTGAATTGCCGAAAGTCAGATTTTTGATGAAATTGTGACCCCGGGGCTTAGGGATTTTTCAAAAATCTTTTCTGCCGGTGAAGTTGTCGAGGGCTGATTTCTATTCCTGTGATGAAAAGCCTTCTGTTTCAACTGCGAAACCTCTCAGGGAGCATTTGCAACCGTTTGGGACCATTTTTGACTGAATTGCCGAAAGTCAGATTTTTGATGAAATTGTGACCCCGGGGCTTAGGGATTTATTCAATATATCTTTTTCTGCCGGTGAAGTTGTCGAGGGCTGATTTCTTGTCCTGTGATAAAAAGCCTTCTGTTTCAACCGCCAAACCTCTCAGGGAGCATTTGCAACCGTTTGGCACCATTTTTGAGTGAATTGCCGAAAGTCAGATTTTTGATGAAATTGTGACCCCGGGGCTTAGGGATTTTTCAAAAATCTTTTCTGCCGGTGAAGTTGTCGAGGGCTGATTTCCTTTCCTGTGATGAAAAGCCTTCTGTTTCAACTGCGAAACCTCTCAGGGGAGCATTTGCAACCGTTTGGCACCATTTTTGAGTGAATTGCCGAAAGTCAGATTTTTGATGAAATTGTGACCCCGGGGCTTAGGGATTTTTTCAAAAATCTTTTTCTGCCGGTGAGGTTGTCGAGGGCTCATTTCTATTCCTGTAAAAAAAAGCATTCTGTTTCAACAACGAGACCTCTCAAGGGAGCATTTGCAAGCGTTTGGCACCATTTTTGAGTGAATTGCCGAAAGTCAGATATTTGATGAAATTGTGACCCCGGGGCTTAGGGATTTTTCAAAAAATCTTTTCTGCCGGTGAAGTTGTCGAGGGCTGATTTCTTTTCCTGTGATGAAAAGCCTTCTGTTTCAACCGCCAAACCTCTCAGGGAGCATTTGCAACCGTTTGGCACCATTTTTGAGTGAATTGCCGAAAGTCAGATTTTTGATGAAATTGTGACCCCGGGGCTTAGGGATTTTTCAAAAATCTTTTTCTGCCGGTGAAGTTGTCGAGGGCTGATTTCTTTTCCTGTGATAAAAAGCCTTCTGTTTCAACCGCCAAACCTCTCAGGGAGCATTTGCAACCGTTTGGCACCATTTTTGAGTGAATTGCCGAAAGTCAGATTTTTGATGAAATTGTGACCCCGGGGCTTAGGGATTTTTCAAAAATTCTTTTCTGCCGGTGAAGTTGTCGAGGGCTGATTTCTTGTCCTGTGATAAAAAGCCTTCTGTTGCAACCGCCAAACCTCTCAGGGAGCATTTGCAACCGTTTGGCAACATTTTTGAGTTAATTGCCGAAAGTCAGATTTTTGATGAAATTGTGACCCCGGGGCTTAGGGATTTTTTCAAAAATCTTTTTCTGCCGGTGAAGTTGTCGAGGGCTGATTTCTATTCCTGTGATGAAAAGCCTTCTGTTTCAACTGCGAGACCTCTCAGGGAGCATTTGCAACCGTTTGGCACCATTTTTGAGTGAATTGCCGAAAGTCAGATTTTTGATGAAATTGTGACCCCGGGGCTTAGGGATTTTTTCAAAAATTCTTTTTCTGCCGGTGAAGTTGTCGAGGGCTGATTTCTTTTCCTGTGATAAAAAGCCTTCTGTTTCAACCGCCAAACCTCTCAGGGAAGCATTTGAAACCGTTTGGCACCATTTTTGAGTGAATTGCCGAAAGTCAGATTTTTGATGAAATTGTGACCCCGGGGTTTAGGGATTTTTTCAAAAATTCTTTTCTGCCGGAGAAGTTGTCGAGGGCTGATTTCTTTTCCTGTGATGAAAAGCCTTCTGTTTCAACCGCCAAACCTCTCAGGGAGCATTTGCAACAGTTTGGCACCATTTTTGAGTGAATTGCCGAAAGTCAGATTTTTGATGAAATTGTGACCCCGGGGCTTAGGGATTTTTCAAAAAATCTTTTTCTGCCGGTGAAGTTGTCGAGGGCTGATTTCTATTCCTGTGATGAAAAGCCTTCTGTTTCAACTGCGAAACCTCTCAGGGGAGCATTTGCAACCGTTTGGCACCATTTTTGAGTGAATTGCCGAAAGTCAGATTTTTGATGAAATTGTGACCCCGGGGCTTAGGGATTTTTTCAAAAAATATTTTTATACCGGAGAAGTTGTCGAGGGCTGATTTATATACCTGAGATGAAAAGCCTTCTGTTTCAAATGCCAGACCTCTCAGGGGAGCATTTGCAACCGTTTGGCACCATTTTTGAGTGAATTGCCGAAAGTCAGATTTTTTGATGAAATTGTGACCCCGGGGCTTAGGGATATTTTCAAAAAATCTTTTTCTGCCGGTGAAGTTGTCGAGGGCTGATTTCTTTTCCTGTGATGAAAAGCCTTCTGTTTCAACTGCGAAACCTCTCAGGGGAGCATTTGCAACCGTTTGGCACCATTTTTGAGTGAATTGCCGAAAGTCAGATTTCTTGATGAAATTGTGACCCGGGGCTTAGGGATACTTTCAAAAAATTCTTTTTCGGCCGGTGAAGTTGTCGAGGGCTGATTTCTATTCCTGTGATGAAAAGCCTTCTGTTTCAACTGCGAGACCTCTCAGGTGAGCATTTGCAACCGTTTGGCACCATTTTTGAGTGAATTGCCGAAAGTCAGATTTTTGATGAAATTGTGACCCCGGGGCTTAGGGATTTTTTCTGCCGGTGAAGTTGTCGAGGGCTGATTTCTTTTCCTGTGATGAAAAGCCTTCTGTTTCAACTGCGAAACCTCTCAGGGGAGCATTTGCAACCGTTTGGCACCATTTTTGAGTGAATTGCCGAAAGTCAGATTTTTGATGAAATTGTGACCCCGGGGCTTAGGGATTTTTTCAAAAATCTTTTTCTGCCGCTGAAGTTGTCGAGGGCTGATTTCCTTTCCTGTGATGAAAAGCCTTCTGTTTCAACTCGCCAAACCTCTCAAGGGAGCATTTGCAACCGTTTGGCACCATTTTTGAGTGAATTGCGGAAAGTCAGATTTTTGATGAAATTGTGACCTCGGGGCTTAGGGATTTTTTCAAAAAAATCTTTTTCTGCCGGTTAAGTTGTCGAGGGCTGATTTCTATTCCTGTGATGAAAAGCCTCTGTTTCGACTGCGAAACCTCTCAAGGGAGCATTTGCAATCGGTTGGTACCATTTTTGAGTGAATTGCCGAAAGTCCGATCTTTAAAGAAATTTGACTCCGGGGCTTAGGGATTTTTTCAAAAAATCTTTTTCTGCCGGTGAAGTTGTCGAGGGCTGATTTCCTTTCCTGTGATGAAAAGCCTTCTGTTTCAGCTGCGAAACCTCTCAGGGGAGCATTTGCAACCGTTTGGCACCATTTTTGAGTGAAATGCCGAAAGTCAGATTTTTGATGAAATTTTACCCCGGGGGTTAGGGTTTTTTCCAAAAAATTCTTTTTTTGCCGGTGAAGTTGTCGAGGGATGATTTCTTGTCCTGTGATAAAAAGCTTTCTGTTGCAACCGCCAAACCTCTCAGGGGAGCATTTGCAACCGTTTGGCACCATTTTTGAGTGAATTGCCGAAAGTCAGATTTTGATGAAATTTGACCCCGGGGCTTAGGGATTTTTCAAAAAATCTTTTCTGCCGGTGAAGTTGTCGAGGGCTGATTTCTATTCCTGTGATGAAAAGCCTTCTGTTTCAACTGCGAGACCTCTCAGGGAGCATTTGCAACCGTTTGGCACCATTTTTGAGTGAATTGCCTAAAGTCAGATTTTTGATGAAATTGTGACCCCGGGGCTTAGGGATTTTTTCAAAACATCTTTTTCTGCCGGTGAAGTTGTCGAGGGCTGATTTCTATTCCTGTGATGAAAAGCCTTCTGTTTCAACTGCGAGACCTCTCAGGGGAGCATTTGCAACCGTTTGGTACCATTTTTGAGTGAATTGCCGAAAGTCAGATTTTTGATGAAATTGTGACCCCGGGGCTTAGGGATATTTTCAAAAATTCTTTTTCTGCCGGTGAAGTTGTCGAGGGCTGATTTCTTTTCCTGTGATGAAAAGCCTTCTGTTTCAACTGCGAAACCTCTCAGGGGAGCATTTGCAACCGTTTGGCACCATTTTTGAGTGAATTGCCGAAAGTCAGATTTTTGATGAAATTGTGACCCCGGGGCTTAGGGATTTGTTCAAAAAATCTTTTTCTGCCGGTGAAGTTGTCGAGGGCTGATTTCTTTTCCTGTGATGAAAAGCCTTCTGTTTCTCCTGCGAAACCTCTCAGGGGAGCATTTGCAACCGTTTGGCACCATTTTTGCGTGAATTGCGGAAAGTCAGATTTTTGATGAAATTGTGACCCGGGGCTTACGGATTTTTTCAAAAATCTTTTTCTGCCGGTGAAGTTGTCGAGGGCTGATTTCTATTCCTGTGATGAAAAGCCTTCTGTTTCAACTGCGAGACCTCTCAGGGAGCATTTGCAACCGTTTGGCTACCATTTTTGAGTGAATTGCCGAAAGTCAGATTTTTGATGAAATTGTGACCCCGGGGCTTAGGGATTTTTTCAAAAAAATCTTTTTCTGCCGGTGAAGTTGTCGAGGGCTGATTTCTATTCCTGTGATGAAAAGCCTTCTGTTTCAACTGCGAAACCTCTCAGGGGAGCATTTGCAACCGTTTGGCACCATTTTGGAGTGAATTGCCGAAAGTCAGATTTTTGATGAAATTGTGACCCCGGGGGTTAGGGATTTTTCAAAAATCTTTTTCTGCCGGTGAAGTTGTCGAGGGCTGATTTCCTTTCCTGTGATGAAAAGCATTCTGGTTCAGATACAAAACAACTCAGGGGAGCATTTGCAAACGTTAGGCACAATTTTTGAGTGAATTGCCGACAGTCAGATATATGATGACATTGTGACCCCAGGGGTTAGGTATTTTTCAAAAAATCTTTTTCTGCCGGTGAAGTTGTCGAGGGCTGATTTCTATTCCTGTGATGAAAAGCCTTCTGTTTCAACTGCGAGACCTCTCAGGGGAGCATTTGCAACAGTTTGGCACCATTTTTGAGTGAATTGCCGAAAGTCAGATTTTTGATGAAATTGTGAGCCCGGGGCTTAGGGATTTTTTCAAAAAATCTTTTGCGGCCGATGAAGTTGTCGAGGGCTGATTTCTATGCGTGTGATGAAAAGGCTTCTGTTTCATCTGCGAAACCTCTCAGGGAGCATTTGCAACCGTTTGGCACCATTTTTGAGTGAATTGCCGAAAGTCAGATTTTTGATGAAATTGTGACCCCGGGGTTACGGATTTTTCAAAAATCTTTTCTGCCGGTGTAAGATGTCGAGGGCTGATTTCTATTCCTGTGATGCAAAGCCTTCTGTTTCAACTGCGAAACCTCTCAGGGAGCATTTGCAACCGTTTGGCACCATTTTGGAGTGAATTGCCGAAAGTCAGATTTTTAATGAAATTGTGACCCCGGGGCTTAGGGATTTTTCAAAAATCTTTTTCTGCCGGTGAAGTTGTCGAGGGCTGATTTCCTTTCCTGTGATGAAAAGCCTTCTGTTTCAACTGCGAAACCTCTCAGGGAGCATTTGCAACCGTTTGGCACCATTTTTGAGTGAATTGCCGAAAGTCAGATTTTTAATGAAATTGTGACCCCAGGGGTTAGGGATTTTTTCAAAAAATCTTTTTCTGCCGGTGAAGTTAGCGAGGGCTGATTTCTATTCCTGTGATGAAAAGCCTTCTGTTTCAACTGCGAAACCTCTCAGGGGAGCATTTGCAACCGTTTGGCACCATTTTTGAGTGAATTGCCGAAATTCAGATTTTTGATGAAATTGTGACCCCGGGGCTTAGGGACTTTTTCAAAAAATGTTTTTCTGCCGGTGAAGTTGTCAAGGGCTGATTTCTTTTCCTGTGATAAAAAGCCTTCTGTTTCAACCGCCAAACCTCTCAGGGGAGCATTTGCAACCGTTTGGCACCATTTTGAGTGAATTGCCGAAAGTCAGATTTTTGATGAAATTGTGACCCCGGGGCTTAGGGAATTTTTAAAAAAATCATTTCTGCGGTGAAGTTGTCGAGGGCTGATTTCCTTTCCTGTGATGAAAAGCCTTCTGTTTCAACTGCGAAACCTCTCAAGGGAGCATTTGCAATCGTTTGGCACCATTTCTGAGTGAATTGCCGAAAGTCCGATCTTTAATGAAACTTGACCCCGGGCCTTAGGGATTTTTTTATAAAAATCTTTTTCTGCCGGTGAAGTTGTCGAGGGCTGATTTCTATTCCTGTGATGAAAAGCCTTCTGTTTCAACTGCGAGACCTCTCAGGGGAGCATTTGCAACCGTTTGGCACCATTTTTGAGTGAGTTGCCGAAAGTCAGATTTTTGATGAAATTGTGACCCCGGGGCTTAGGGATTTTTTCAAAAAATCTTTTTCTGCCGGTGAAGTTGTCGAGGGCTGATTTCTTTTCCTGTGATAAAAAGCCTTCTGTTTCAACCGCCAAACCTCTCAGGGTAGCATTTGCAACCGTTTGGCACCATTTTTGAGTGAATTGCCGAAAGTCAGATTTTTGATGAAATTGTGACCCCGGGGCTTAGGGATATTTTCAAAAAATCTTTTTCTGCCGGTGAAGTTGTCGAGGGTTGATTTCTTTTCTGTGATGAAAAGCCTTCTGTTTCAACTCGCGAAACCTCTCAGGGAGCATTTGCAATCGTTTGGCACCATTTCTGAGTGAATTGCCGAAAGTCCGATCTTTAATGAAATTTGACCCGGGGCTTAGGGATTTTTTATAAAAATCTTTTTCCGGTTAAGTTGTTGAGGGCTGATTTCTATTCCTGTGATGAAAAGCCTTCTGTTTCAACTGCGAGACCTCTCAGGTAAGCATTTGCAACCGTTTGGCACCATTTTTGAGTGAATTGCGGAAAGTCAGATTTTTGATGAAATTCTGACCCCGGGAGTTAGGGATTTTTTCAAAAAATCTTTTTCTGCCGGTGAAGTTGTCGAGGGCTGATTTCCTTTCCTGTGATGAAAAGCCTTCTGTTTCAGCTGCGAAACCTCTCAGGGGAGCATTTGCAACCGTTTGGCACCATTTTTGAGTGAATTGCCGAAAGTCAGATTTTTGATGAAATTGTGACCCCGGGGCTTAGGGATTTTTTCAAAAAATCTTTTTCTGCCGGTGAAGTTATCGAGGGCTGATTTCCTTTCCTGTGATGAAAAGCCTTCTGTTTCAACCGCCAAACCTCTCAGGGGAGCATTTGCAACCGTTTGGCACCATTTTTGAGTGAATTGCGGAAAGTCAGATTTTGATTAAATTGTGACCCCGGGGCTTAGGGATTTTTTCAAAAAAATCTTTTTCTGCCGGTTAAGTTGTCGAGGGTTGATTTCCTTTCCTGTGATGAAAAGCCTTCTGTTTCGACTGCGAAACCTCTCAAGGGAGCATTTGCAATCGTTTGGCACCATTTTTGAGTGAATTGCCGAAAGTCCGATCTTTAATGAAATTGTGACCCCGGGGCTTAGGGATTTTTTCAAAAAATCTTTTTCTGCCGGTGAAGTTGTCGAGGGTTGATTTCCTTTCTGTGATGAAAAGCCTTCTGTTTCGACTGCGAAACCTTTCAAGGGAGCATTTGCAATCGTTTGGCACCATTATTGAGTGAATTGCCGAAAGTCAGATTTTTGATGAAATTGTGACCCCGGGCCTTAGGGATTTTTTTATAAAAATCTTTTTCTGCCGGTGAAGTTGTCGAGGGCTGATTTCTTGTCCTGTGATAAAAAGCCTTCTGTTTCAACCGCCAAACCTCTCAGGGGAGCATTTGCAACCGTTTGGCACCATTTTTGAGTGAATTGCAGATAGTCAGATTTTTGATGAAATTGTGACCCCAGGGTTTAGAGATTTTTTCAAAAAATCATTTCTGCCGGTGAAGTTGTCGAGGGATGATTTCTTGTCCTGTGATAAAAGCCTTCTGTTGCAACCGCCAAACCTCTCAGGGGAGCATTTGCAATCGTTTGGCACTATTTTTGATTGAATTGGCGAAAGTCAGATTTTTGCTGAAATTCTGACCCCGGGAGTTAGGGATTTTTCAAAAATCTTTTCTGCCGGTGAAGTTGTCGAGGGCTGATTTCTATTCCTGTGATGAAAAGCCTTCTGTTTCAACTGCGAGACCTCTCAGGGGAGCATTTGCAACCGTTTGGCACCATTTTTGAGTGAATTGCCGAAAGTCAGATTTTTGATGAAATTGTGACCCCGGGGGTTACGGATTTTTTCAAAAAATCTTTTTCTGCCGGTGTTGACGTCGAGGGCTGATTTCTATTCCTGTGATGAAAAGCCTTCTTTTTCAACTGCGAAACCTCTCAGGGGAGCATTTACAACCGTTTGGTACCATTTTTGAGTGAATTGCCGAAAGTCAGATTTTTGATGAAATTGTGACCCCGGGGCTTAGGGATTTTTTCAAAAATTCTTTTTCTGCCGGTGAAGTTGTCGAGGGCTGATTACTATTCCTGTGTTGCAAAGCCTTCTGTTTCAACTGCGAAACCTCTCAGGGGAGCATTTGCAACCGTTTGGCACCATTTTGGAGTGAATTGCCGAAAGTCAGATTTTTGATGAAATTGTGACCCCGGGGGTTAGGGATTTTTTCAAAAAATCTTTTTCTGCGGTGAAGTTGTCGAGGGCTGATTTCCTTTCCTGTGATGAAAAGCCTTCTGTTTCAACTTCGAAACCTCTCAGGGGAGCATTTGCAACCGTTTGGCACCATTTTTGAGTGAATTGCCGAAAGTCAGATTTTTGATGAAATTGTGACCCCGGGGGTTACGGATTTTTTCAAAAAATCTTTTTCTGCCGGTGTTGATGTCGAGGGCTGATTTCTATTCCAGTGATGAAAAGCCTTCTGTTTCAACTGCGAGACCTCTCAGGGGAGCATTTGCAACCGTTTGGTACCATTTTTGAGTGAATTGCCGAAAGTCAGATTTTTGATGAAATTGTGACCCGGGGCGTTAGGGATTTTTTCAAAAAATCTTTTTCTGCCGGTGAAGTTGTCGAGGGCTGATTTCTATTCCTGTGTTGCAAAGCCTTCTGTTTCAACTGCGAAACCTCTCAGGGGAGCATTTGCAACCGTTTGGCACCATTCTGGAATGAATTGCCGAGAGTCAGATTTTTGATGAAATTGTGACCCCGGGGGTTAGGGATTTTTTCAAAAAATCTTTTTCTGCGGTGAAGTTGTCGAGGGCTGATTTCCTTTCCTGTGATGAAAAGCCTTCTGTTTCAACTTCGAAACCTCTCAGGGGAGCATTTGCAACCGTTTGGCACCATTTTTGAGTGAATTGCCGAAAGTCAGATTTTTAATGAAATTGTGACCCCAGGGGTTAGGGATTTTTTCAAAAAATCTTTTTCTGCCGGTGAAGTTGTCGAGGGCTGATTTCTATTCCTGTGATGAAAAGCCTTCTGTTTCAACTGCGAGACCTCTCAGGGGAGCATTTGCAACCGTTTGGCACCATTTTTGAGTGAATTGCCGAAAGTCAGATTTTTGATGAAATTGTGACCCCGGGGCTTAGGGATTTTTTCAAAAAAATGTTTTTCTGCCGGTGAAGTTGTCGAGGGCTGATTTCTATTCCTGTGATGAAAAGCCTTCTGTTTCAACTGCGAGACCTCTCAGGGGAGCATTTGCAACCGTTTGGCATCATTTTTGAGTGAATTGCCGAAAGTCAGATTTTTGATGAAATTGTGACCCCGGGGGTTACGGATTTTTTCAAAAAATCTTTTTCTGCCGGTGTTGATGTCGAGGGCTGATTTCTATTCCTGTGTTGCAAAGCCTTCTGTTTCAACTGCGAAACCTCTCAGGGGAGCATTTGCAACCGTTTGGCACCATTTTAGAGTGAATTGCCGAAAGTCAGATTTTTGATGAAATTGTGACCCGGGGCTTAGGGATTTTTCAAAAAATCTTTTTCTGCCGGTGAAGTTGTCGAGGGCTGATTTCCTTTCCTGTGATGAAAAGCCTTCTGTTTCAACTTCGAAACCTCTCAGGGGAGCATTTGCAACCGTTTGGCACCATTTTTGAGTGAATTGCCGAAAGTCAGATTTTTAATGAAATTGTGACCCCAGGGGCTTAGGGATTTTTTCAAAAAATCTTTTTCTGCCGGTGAAGTTAGCGAGGGCTGATTTCTATTCCTGTGATGAAAAGCCTTCTGTTTCAACTGCGAAACCTCTCAGGGGAGCATTTGCAACCGTTTGGCACCATTTTTGAGTGAATTGCCGAAATTCAGATTTTTGATGAAATTGTGACCCCGGGGCTTAGGGATTTTTTCAAAAAATGTTTTTCTGCCGGTGAAGTTGTCGAGGGCTGATTACTTTTCCTGTGATAAAAAGCCTTCTGTTTCAACCGCCAAACCTCTCAGGGGAGCATTTGCAACCGTTTGGCACCATTTTTGAGTGAATTGCCGAAAGTCAGATTTTTGATGAAATTGTGACCCCGGGGCTTAGGGATTTTTTCAAAAAATCTTTTTCTGCCGGTGAAGTTGTCGAGGGTTGATTTCTTTTCTGTGATGAAAAGCCTTCTGTTTCGACTGCGAAACCTCTCAAGGGAGCATTTGCAATCGTTTGGCACCATTTCTGAGTGAATTGCCGAAAGTCCGATCTTTAATGAAACTTGACCCCGGGGCTTAGGGATTTTTTTATAAAAATCTTTTTTCCGGTTAAGTTGTTGAGGGCTGATTTCTATTCCTGTGATGAAAAGCCTTCTGTTTCAACTGCGAGACCTCTCAGGGGAGCATTTGCAACCGTTTGGCACCATTTTTGAGTGAGTTGCCGAAAGTCAGATTTTTGATGAAATTGTGACCCCGGGGCTTAGGGATTTTTCAAAAATCTTTTCTGCCGGTGAAGTTGTCGAGGGCTGATTTCTTTTCCTGTGATAAAAAGCCTTCTGTTTCAACCGCCAAACCTCTCAGGGGAGCATTTGCAACCCTTTGGCACCATTTTGGAGTGAATTGCCGAAAGTCAGATTTTTGATGAAATTGTGACCCCGGGCTTAGGGATTTTTCAAATATTCTTTTTCTGCCGGTGAAGTTGTCGAGGGCTGATTTCTTGTCCTGTGATAAAAAGCCTTCTTTTTCAACCGCCAAACCTCTCAGGGGAGCATTTGCAACCGTTTGGCACCATTTTTGAGTGAATTGCAGATAGTCAGATTATTGATGAAATTGTGACCCCGGGCTTAGGGATTTTTTCAAAAAATTCTTTTTTTGCCGGTGAAGTTGTCGAGGGATGATTTCTTGTCCTGTGATAAAAAGCCTTCTGTTGCAACCGCCAAACCTCTCAGGGGAGCATTTGCAACCGTTTGGCACCATTTTTGAGTGAATTGCCGAAAGTCAGATTTTTGATGAAATTGTGACCCCGGGGGTTACGGATTTTTTCAAAAAATCTTTTTCTGCCGGTGTTGATGTCGAGGGCTGATTTCTATTCCTGTGATGAAAAGCCTTCTGTTTCAACTGCGAGACCTCTCAGGGGAGCATTTGCAACCGTTTGGTACCTTTTTTAGTGAATCGCCGAAAGTCAGATTTTTGATGAAATTGTGACACCGGGGCTTAGGAATTTTTTCAAAAAATCTTTTTCTGCCGGTGAAGTTGTCGAGGGCTGATTTCTTTTCTTGTGATAAAAAGCCTTCTGTTTCAACCGCCAAACCTCTCAGGGGAGCATTTGCAACCGTTTGGCACCATTTTTGAGTGAATTGCCGAAAGTCAGATTTTTGATGAAATTGTGACCCCGGGGCTTAGGGATTTTTTCAAAAAATCTTTTTCTGCTGGTGAAGTTGTCGAGGGCTGATTTCTTGTCCTGTGATAAAAAGCCTTCTGTTGCAACCGCCAAACCTCTCAGGGGAGCATTTCCAACCGTTTGGCACCATTTTTGAGTGAATTTCCGAAAGTCAGATTTTTGATGAAATTGTGACCCCGGGGATAGGGATTTTTTCAAAAATCTTTTTCTGCCGGTGAAGTTGTCGAGGGTTGATTTCCTTTCTGTGATGAAAAGCCTTCTGTTTCGACTGCGAAACCTTTCAAGGGAGCATTTGCAATCGTTTGGCACCATTTTTGAGTGAATTGCCGAAAGTCCGATCTTTAATGAAATTTGACCCCGGGGCTTAGGGATTTTTTTATAAAAATCTTTTTTCCGGTTAAGTTGTTGAGGGCTGATTTCCTTTCCTGTGATGAAATGCCTTCTGTTTCAGCTGCGAAACCTCTCAGGGAAGCATTTGTAACCGTTTGGCACCATTTTTGAGTGAATTGCCGAAAGTCAGATTTTTGATGAAATTGTGACCCCGGGCTTAGGGATTTTTCAAAAATCTTTTCTGCCGGTGAAGTTGTCGAGGGCTGATTTCTTGTCCTGTGATAAAAAGCCTTCTGTTTCAACCGCCAAACCTCTCAGGGGAGCATTTGCAACCGTTTGGCACCATTTTTGAGTGAATTGCAGATAGTCAGATTTTTGATGAAATTGTGACCCCGGGGCTTAGGGATTTTTTCAAAAAAATCTTTTTATGCCGGTGAAGTTGTCGAGGGATGATTTCTTGTCCTGTGATAAAAAGCCTTCTGTTGCAACCGCCAAACCTCTCAGGGGAGCATTTGCAACCGTTTGGCACCATTTTTGATTGAATTGCCGAAAGTCAGATTTTTGCTGAAATTCTGACCCCGGGAGTTAGGGATTTTTTCAAAAAATCTATTTCTGCCGGTGAAGTTGTCGAGGGCTGATTTCTATTCCTGTGATGAAAAGCCTTCTGTTTCAACTGCGATACCTCTCAGGGGAGCATTTGCAACCGTTTGGCACCATTTTTGAGTGAATTGCCGAAAGTCAGATTTTTGATGAAATTGTGACCCCGGGGTTACGGATTTTTCAAAAATCTTTTTCTGCCGGTGTTGATGTCGAGGGCTGATTTCTATTCCTGTGATGAAAAGCCTTCTGTTTCAACTGCGAGACCTCTCAGTGGAGCTTTTTCAACCGTTTGGTACCATTTTTGAGTGAATTGCCGAAAGTCAGATTTTTGCTGAAATTGTGACCCCGGGGCTTTGGGATTTTTTCAAAAATTCTTTTTCTGCCGGTGAAGTTGTCGAGGGCTGATTACTATTCCTGTGTTGCAAAGCCTTCTGTTTCAACTGCGAAACCTCTCAGGGGAGCATTTGCAACCGTTTGGCACCATTTTGGAGTGAATTGCCGAAAGTCAGATTTTTGATGAAATTGTGACCCCGGGGCTTAGGGATTTTTTCAAAAAATCTTTTTCTGCGGTGAAGTTGTCGAGGGCTGATTTCCTTTCCTGTGATGAAAAGCCTTCTGTTTCAACTTCGAAACCTCTCAGGGGAGCATTTGCAACCGTTTGGCACCATTTTTGAGTGAATTGCCGAAAGTCAGATTTTTGATGAAATTGTGACCCCGGGGCTTAGGGATTTTTTCAAAAAAATGTTTTACTGCCGGTAAAGTTGTCGAGGGCTGATTTCTTGTCCTGTGATAAAAAGCCTTCTGTTGCAACCGCCAAACCTCTCAGGGGAGCATTTGCAACCGTTTGGCACCATTTTTGAGTGAATTGCAGATAGTCAGATTTTTGATGAAATTGTGACCCCGGGGCTTAGGGATTTTTTCAAAAAATCTTTTTCTGCCGGTGAAGTTGTCGAGGGCTGATTTCTTTTCCTGTGTTGAAAAGCCTTCTGTTTCAACAACCAAACCTATCAGAGGAGCATTTGCAACCGTTTGGCACCATTTTTGAGTGAATTGCCGAAAGTCAGATTTTTGCTGAAATTCTGACCCCGGGAGTTAGGGATTTTTTCAAAAAATCTTTTTCTGCCGGTGAAGTTGTCGAGGGCTGATTTCTATTCCTGTGATGAAAAGCCTTCTGTTTCAACTGCGATACCTCTCAGGGGAGCATTTGCAACCGTTTGGCACCATTTTTGAGTGAATTGCCGAAAGTCAGATTTTTGATGAAATTGTGACCCCGGGGGTTACGGATTTTTTCAAAAAATCTTTTTCTGCCGGTGTTGATGTCGAGGGCTGATTTCTATTCCTGTGATGAAAAGCCTTCTGTTTCAACTGCGAGACCTCTCAGGGGAGCATTTGCAACCGTTTGGTACCATTTTTGAGTGAATTGCCGAAAGTCAGATTTTTGATGAAATTGTGACCCCGGGGCTTTGGGATTTTTTCAAAAATTCTTTTTCTGCCGGTGAAGTTGTCGAGGGCTGATTACTATTCCTGTGATGAAAAGCCTTCTGTTTCAACTGCGAAACCTCTCAGGGGAGCATTTGCAACCGTTTGGCACCATTTTTGAGTGAATTGCCGAAAGTCAGATTTTTAATGAAATTGTGACCCCAGGGGTTAGTGATTTTTTCAAAAAATCTTTTTCTGCCGGTGAAGTTGTCGAGGGCTGATTTCTATTCCTGTGATGAAAAGCCTTCTGTTTCAACTGCGAGACCTCTCAGGGGAGCATTTGCAACCGTTTGGCACCATTTTTGAGTGAATTGCCGAAAGTCAGATTTTTGATGAAATTCTGACCCCAGGGCTTAGGATTTTTTCAAAAAATGTTTTTCTGCCGGTGAAGTTGTC
Organism: Podarcis lilfordi; assembly: GCA_947686815.1. Lineage (NCBI taxonomy): Eukaryota > Metazoa > Chordata > Lepidosauria > Squamata > Lacertidae > Podarcis > Podarcis lilfordi. The sequence continues at coordinate 87,672 of CANTUW010000013.1, forward strand.
GAGGGATGATTTCTTGTCCTGTGATAAAAAGCCTTCTGTTGCAACCGCCAAACCTCTCAGGGGAGCATTTGCAACCGTTTGGCACCATTTTTGAGTGAATTGCCGAAAGTCAGATTTTTGCTGAAATTCTGACCCCGGGGGTTAGGGATTTTTTCAAAAAATCTTTTTCTGCCGGTGAAGTTGTCGAGGGCTGATTTCTAATTCCTGTGATGAAAAGCCTTCTGTTTCAACTGCGAGACCTCTCAGGGGAGCATTTGCAACCGTTTGGCATCATTTTTGAGTGAATTGCCGAAAGTCAGATTTTTGATGAAATTGTGACCCCGGGGGTTACGGATTTTTTCAAAAAATCTTTTCTGCCGGTGTTGATGTCGAGGGCTGATTTCTATTCCTGTGATGCAAAGCCTTCTGTTTCAACTGCGAAACCTCTCAGGGAGCATTTGCAACCGTTTGGCACCATTTTTGAGTGAATTGCCGAAAGTCAGATTTTTGATGAAATTGTGACCCCGGGGCTTAGGGGATTTTTTCAAAAATCTTTTCTGCCGGTGAAGTTGTCGAGGGCTGATTTCCTTTCCTGTGATGAAAAGCCTTCTGTTTCAACTTCGAAACCTCTCAGGGAGCATTTGCAACCGTTTGGCACCATTTTTGAGTGAATTGCCGAAAGTCAGATTTTTAATGAAATTGTGACCCCAGGGGTTAGGGATTTTTTCAAAAAATCTTTTTCTGCCGGTGAAGTTGTCGAGGGCTGATTTCTATTCCTGTGATGAAAAGCCTTCTGTTTCAACTGCGAGACCTCTCAGGGAGCATTTGCAACCGTTTGGCACCATTTTTGAGTGAATTGCCGAAAGTCAGATTTTTGATGAAATTGTGACCCCGGGGCTTAGGGATTTTTTCAAAAAAGCTTTTTCTGCCGGTGAAGTTGTCGAGGGCTGATTTCTTTTCCTGTGATAAAAAGCCTTCTGTTTCAACCGCCAAACCTCTCAGGGAGCATTTGCAACCGTTTGGCACCATTTTTGAGTGAATTGCCGAAAGTCAGATTTTTGATGAAATTGTGACCCGGGGCTTAGGGATTTTTTCAAAAATCTTTTTCTGCCGGTGAAGTTGTCGAGGGCTGATTTCTTTTCCTGTGATCAAAAGCCTTCTGGTTCGACTGCGAAACCACTCCAGGGAGCATTTGCAATCGTTTGGCACCATTTTTGAGTGAATTGCCGAAAGTCCGATCCTTGATGAAATTGTGACCCGGGGCTTAGGGATTTTTTCATAAAATCTTTTTCTCCGGTGAAGTTGTTGAGGGCTGATTTCTATTCCTGTGATGAAAAGCCTTCTGTTTCAACTGCGAGACCTCTCAGGGGAGCATTTGCAACCGTTTGGCACCATTTTTGAGTGAGTTGCCGAAAGTCAGATTTTTGATGAAATTGTGACCCCGCGGCTTAGGGATTTTTTCAAAAAATCTTTTTCTTCCGGTGAAGTTGTCGAGGCCTGATTTCTATTCCTGTGTTGCAAAGCCTTCTGTTTCAACTGCGAAACCTCTCAGGGGAGCATTTGCAACCGTTTGGCACCATTTTTGAGTGAATTGCCGAAAGTCAGATTTTTAATGAAATTGTGACCCCGGGGGTTACGGATTTTTTCAAAAAATCTTTTCTGCCGGTGTTAAGTTGTCGAGGGCTGATTTCTATTCCTGTGATGAAAAGCCTTCTGTTTCAACTGCGAGACCTCTCAGGGGAGCATTTGCAACCGTTTGGTACCATTTTTGAGTGAATTGCCGAAAGTCAGATTTTTGCTGAAATTGTGACCCCGGGGCTTAGGGATTTTTTCAAAAATTCTTTTTCTGCCGGTGAAGTTGTCGAGGGCTGATTACTATTCCTGTGTTGCAAAGCCTTCTGTTTCAACTGCGAAACCTCTCAGGGGAGCATTTGCAACCGTTTGGCACCATTTTGGAGTGAATTGCCGAAAGTCAGATTTTTGATGAAATTGTGACCCCAGGGGTTAGTGATTTTTTCAAAAAATCTTTTTCTGCCGGTGAAGTTGTCGAGGGCTGATTTCTATTCCTGTGATGAAAAGCCTTCTGTTTCAACTGCGAGACCTCTCAGGGGAGCATTTGCAACCGTTTGGCACCATTTTTGAGTGAATTGCCGAAAGTCAGATTTTTGATGAAATTCTGACCCCAGGGCTTAGGGATTTTTTCAAAAAATGTTTTTCTGCCGGTGAAGTTGTCGAGGGATGATTTCTTGTCCTGTGATAAAAAGCCTTCTGTTGCAACCGCCAAACCTCACAGGGGAGCAATTGCAACCGTTTGGCACCAATTTTGAGTGCATTGCCGAAAGTCAGATTTTTGATGAAATTCTGACCCCGGGGTTAGGGATTTTTTCAAAAATCTTTTCTGCCGGTGAAGTTGTCGAGGGCTGATTTCTAATTCCTGTGATGAAAAGCCTTCTGTTTCAACTGCGAGACCTCTCAGGGAGCATTTGCAACCGTTTGGCACCATTTTTGAGTGAATTGCCGAAAGTCAGATTTTTGATGAAATTGTGACCCGGGGCTTAGGGATTTTTCAAAAATCTTTTTCTGCCGGTGTAGTTGTCGAGGGCTGATTTCTATTCCTGTGTTGCAAAGCCTTCTGTTTCAACTGCGAAACCTCTCAGGGGAGCATTTGCAACCGTTTGGCACCATTTTAGAGTGAATTGCCGAAAGTCAGATTTTTGATGAAATTGTGACCCCGGGGCAGGGGGATTTTTTCAAAAAATCTTTTTCTGCGGTGAAGTTGTCGAGGGCTGATTTCCTTTCCTGTGATGAAAAGCCTTCTGTTTCAACTGCGAAACCTCTCAGGGGAGCATTTGCAACCGTTTGGCACCATTTTTGAGTGAATTGCCGAAAGTCAGATTTTTAATGAAATTGTGACCCCAGGGGTTAGGGATTTTTTCAAAAAATCTTTTTCTGCCGGTGAAGTTAGCGAGGGCTGATTTCTATTCCTGTGATGAAAAGCCTTCTGTTTCAACTGCGAGACCTCTCAGGGGAGCATTTGCAACCGTTTGGCACCATTTTTGAGTGAATTGCCGAAAGTCAGATTTTTGATGAAATTGTGACCCCGGGGCTTAGGGATTTTTTCAAAAATGAATTTATGCCGGTGAAGTTGTCGAGGGCTGATTTCTTTTCCTGTGATAAAAGCCTTCTGTTTCAACCGCCAAACCTCTCAGGGAGCATTTGCAACCGTTTGGCACCATTTTTGAGTGAATTGCCGAAAGTCAGATTTTTGATGAAATTGTGACCCGGGGCTTAGGGATTTTTCAAAAATCTTTTTCTGCCGGTGAAGTTGTCGAGGGCTGATTTCTTTTCCTGTGATGAAAAGCCTTCTGTTTCGACTGCGAAACCTCTCAAGGGAGCATTTGCAAACGTTTGGCACCATTTTTGAGTGAATTGCAGAAAGTCCGATATTTGATGAAATTGTGACCCCGGGGCTTAGGGATTTTTATAAAAATCTTTTCTCCGGTTATGTTGTCGAGGGCTGATTTCTATTCCTGTGATGAAAAGCCTTCTGTTTCAACTGCGAGACCTCTCAGGGAGCATTTGCAACCGTTTGGCACCATTTTTGAGTGAGTTGCCGAAAGTCAGATTTTTGATGAAATTGTGACCCGGGGCTTAGGGATTTTTCAAAAATCTTTTTCTTCCGGTGAAGTTGTCGAGGCCTGATTTCTATTCCTGTGATGCAAAGCCTTCTGTTTCAACTGCCAAACCTCTCAGGGGAGCATTTGCCACCGTTTGGCACCATTTCTGAGTGAATTGCCGAAAGTCAGATTTTTAATGAAATTGTGACCCCGGGGCTTATGGATATTTCAAAAAATCTTTTTCTGCCGGTGTTGATGTCGAGGGCTGATTTCTATTCCTGTAATGAAAAGCCTTCTGTTTCAACAGCGAGACCTCTCAGGGGAGCATTTGCAACCGTTTCGTACCTTTTTTGGTGAATTCCGAAAGTCAGATTTTTGATGAAATTGTGACCCCGGGCGTTAGGGATTTTTTCAAAAAATCTTTTTCTGCCGGTGAAGTTGTCGAGGGCTGATTTCCTTTCCTGTGATGAAAAGCTTTCTGTTTCTACTGCGAAACCTCTCAAGGGAGCATTTGCAATCGTTTGGCACCATTTTTGAGTGAATTGCCGAAAGTCCGATCTTTAATGAAATTGTGACCCCGGGCTTAGGGATTTTTCAAAAAATCTTTTCTGCCGGTGAAGTTGTCGAGGGTTGATTTCCTTTCCTGTGATGAAAAGCCTTCTGTTTCAACTGCGAAACCTCTCAGGGAGCATTTGCAACCGTTTGGCACCATTTTTGAGTGAATTGCCGAAAGTCAGATCTTTGATGAAATTGTGACCCCGGGGCTCAGGGATTTTTTGAAAAATCTTTTCTGCCGGTTAAGTTGTTGAGGGCTGATTTCTTTTCCTGTGATGAAATGCCTTCTGTTTCAGCTGCGAAACCTCTCAGGGAAGCATTTGTAACCGTTTGGCACCATTTTTGAGTGAATTGCCGAAAGTCAGATTTTTGATGAATTGTGACCCCGGGGGCTTAGGGATTTTTTCAAAATATCTTTTTCTGCCGGTGATGTTGTCGAGGGCTGATTTCTAGTCCTGTGATGAAAAGCCTTCTGTTTCAACCGCCAAACCTCTCAGGGGAGCATTTGCAACCGTTTGGCACCATTTTTGAGTGAATTGCCGATAGTCAGATTTTTGATGAAATTGTGACCCCGGGGCTTAGGGATTTTTTCAAAAAAATCTTTTTATGCCGGTGAAGTTGTCGAGGGATGATTTCTTGTCCTGTGATGAAAAGCCTTCTGTTTCAACAGCCAAACCTCTCAGGGGAGCATTTGCAACCGTTTGGCACCATTTCTGATTGAATTGCCGAAAGTCAGATTTTTGCTGAAATTCTGACCCCGGGAGTTAGGGATTTTTTCAAAAATCTTTTTTGTACCGGTGAAGTTGTCGAGGGCTGATTTCTATTCCTGTGATGAAAAGCCTTCTGTTTCAACTGCGAGACCTCTCAGGGGAGCATTTGCAACCGTTTGGCACCATTTTTGAGTGAATTGCCGAAAGTCAGATTTTTGATGAAATTGTGACCCCGGGGGTTACGAATTTTTTCAAAAAATCTTTTTCTGCCGGTGTTGATGTCGAGGGCTGATTTCTATTCCTGTGATGAAAAGCCTTCTGTTTCAACTGCGAGACCTCTCAGGGGAGCATTTGCAACCGTTTGGTACCATTTTTGAGTGAATTGCCGAAAGTCAGATTTTTGCTGAAATTGTGACCCCGGGGCTTAGGGATTTTTTCAAAAATTCTTTTTCTGCCGGTGAAGTTGTCGAGGGCTGATTACTATTCCTGTGTTGCAAAGCCTTCTGTTTCAACTGCGAAACCTCTCAGGGGAGCATTTGCAACCGTTTGGCACCATTTTGGAGTGAATTGCTGGAAGTCCGATTTTTTATGAAAGTTGACCCCGGGGCTTAGGGAGTTTTTCAAAAAAATCTTTTTCTGCGGTGAAGTTGTCGAGGGCTGATTTCCTTTCCTGTGATGAAAAGCCTTCTGTTTCAACCGCCAAACCTCTCAGGGGAGCATTTGCAACCGTTTGGCACCATTTTTGAGTGAATTGCCGAAAGTCAGATTTTTGATGAAATTGTGACCCCGGGGCTTAGGGATTTTTTCAAAAAATGTTTTTCTGCCGGTGAAGTTGTCGAGGGATGATTTCTTGTCCTGTGATAAAAAGCCTTCTGTTGCAACCGCCAAACCTATCAGGGGAGCATTTGCAACCGTTTGGCACCATTTTTGAGTGAATTGCAGATAGTCAGATTTTTGATGAAATTGTGACCCCGGGGTTAGGGATTTTTCAAAAATCTTTTTCTGCCGGTGAAGTTGTCGAGGGCTGATTTCTATTCCTGTGATGAAAAGCCTTCTGTTTCAACTGCGAAACCTCTCAGGGGAGCATTTGCAACCGTTTGGCACCATTTTTGAGTGAATTGCCGAAAGTCAGATTTTTGATGAAATTGTGACCCCGGGGGTTACGGATTTTTTCAAATATTCTTTTATGCCGGTGATGTTGTCGAGGGCTGATTTCTATTCCAGTGATGAAAAGCCTTCTGTTTCAACTGCGAGACTTCTCAGGGGAGCATTTGCAACCGTTTGGTACCATTTTTGAGTGAATTGCCGAAAGTCAGATTTTTGATGAAATTGTGACCCCGGGGCTTAGGGATTTTTTCAAAAAATCTTTTTCTGCCGGTGAAGTTGTCGAGGGCTGATTTCTATTCCTGTGTTGCAAAGCCTTCTGTTTCAACTGCGAAACCTCTCAGGGGAGCATTTGCAACCGTTTGGCACCATTCTGGAGTGAATTGCCGAAAGTCAGATTTTTGATGAAATTGTGACCCCGGGGGTTAGGGATTTTTTCAAAAAATCTTTTTCTGCCGGTGTTGATGTCGAGGGCTGATTTCTATTCCTGTGATGAAAAGCCTTCTGTTTCAACTGCGAGACCTCTCAGGGGAGCATTTGCAACCGTTTGGTACCATTTTTGAGTGAATTGCCGAAAGTCAGATTTTTGCTGAAATTGTGACCCCGGGGCTTAGGGATTTTTCAAAAATTCTTTTCTGCCGGTGAAGTTGTCGAGGGCTGATTACTATTCCTGTGATGCAAAGCCTTCTGTTTCAACTGCGAAACCTCTCAGGGGAGCATTTGCAACCGTTTGGCACCATTTTGGAGTGAATTGCCGAAAGTCAGATTTTTGATGAAATTGTGACCCCGGGGGTTAGGGATTTTTTCAAAAAATCTTTTTCTGCGGTGAAGTTGTCGAGGGCTGATTTACTTTCCTGTGATGAAAAGCCTTCTGTTGCAACCGCCAAACCTCTCAGGGGAGCATTTGCAACCGTTTGGCACCATTTTTGAGTGAATTGCCGAAAGTCAGATTTTTGATGAAATTGTGACCCCGGGGCTTAGGGATTTTTTCAAAAAATGTTTTTCTGCCGGTGAAGTTGTCGAGGGATGATTTCTTGTCCTGTGATAAAAAGCCTTCTGTTGCAACCGCCAAACCTATCAGGGGAGCATTTGCAACCATTTGGCACCATTTTTGAGTGAATTGCAGATAGTCAGATTTTTGATGAAATTGTGACCCCGGGGGTTAGGGATTTTTCAAAAATCTTTTCTGCCGGTGAAGTTGTCGAGGGCTGATTTCTATTCCTGTGATGAAAAGCCTTCTGTTTCAACTGCGAAACCTCTCAGGGGAGCATTTGCAACCGTTTGGCACCATTTTTGAGTGAATTGCCGAAAGTCAGATTTTTGATGAAATTGTGACCCCGGGGCTTACGGATTTTTCAAAAATCTTTTCTGCCGGTGTTGATGTCGAGGGCTGATTTCTATTCCAGTGATGAAAAGCCTTCTGTTTCAACTGCGAGACCTCTCATGGGAGCATTTGCAACCGTTTGGTACCATTTTTGAGTGAATTGCCGAAAGTCAGATTTTTGATGAAATTGTGACCCCGGGGCTTAGGGATTTTTTCAAAAAATCTTTTTCTGCCGGTAAAGTTGTCGAGGGCTGATTTCTATTCCTGTGATGCAAAGCCTTCTGTTTCAACTGCGAAACCTCTCAGGGGAGCATTTGCAACCGTTTGGCACCATTCTGGAGTGAATTGCCGAAAGCCAGATTTTTGATGAAATTGTGACCCCGGGGGTTAGGGATTTTTAAAAAATTTCTTTTCCTGCGGTGAAGTTGTCGAGGGCTGATTTCCTTTCCTGTGTTGAAAAGCCTTCTGTTTCAACTGCGAAACCTCTCAGGGGAGCATTTGCAACCGTTTGGCACCATTTTTGAGTGAATTGCCGAAAGTCAGATTTTTGATGAAATTGTGACCCCAGGGGCTTAGGGATTTTTTCAAAAAATCTTCTTCTGCCGGTGAAGTTGTCAAGGGCTGATTTCTATTCCTGTGATGAAAAGCCTTCTGTTTCAACTGCGAAACCTCTCAGGCGAGCATTTGCAACCGTTTGGCACCATTTTTGAGTGAATTGCCGAAAGTCAGATTTTTGATGAAATTGTGACCCCGGGGCTTAGTGATTTTTTCAAAAAATGTTTTTCTGCCGGTGAAGTTGTCGAGGGCTGATTTCTTGTCCTGTGATTAAAAGCCTTCTGTTGCAACCGCCAAACCTCTCAGGGGAGCATTTGCAACCGTTTGGCACCATTTTTGAGTGAATTGCCGAAAGTCAGATTTTTGCTGAAATTCTGACCCCGGGGCTAAGGGATTTTTCAAAAATCTGTTTCTTCCGGTGAAGTTGTCGAGGGCTGATTTCTATTCCTGTGATGAAAAGCCTTCTGTTTCAACTGCGAGACCTCTCAGGGGAGCATTTGCAATCGTTTGGCACCATTTCTGAGTGAATTGCCGAAAGTCCGATCTTTAATGAAACTTGACCCCGGGGCTTAGGGATTTTTTCAAATATCTTTTTCTGCCGGTGAAGTTGTTGAGGGCTGATTTCTATTCCTGTGATGAAAAGCCTTCTGTTTCAACTGCGAGACCTCTCAGGGGAGCATTTGCAACCGTTTGGCACCATTTTTGAGTGAGTTGCCGAAAGTCAGATTTTTGATGAAATTGTGACCCGGGGCTTAGGGATTTTTTCAAAAAATCTTTTTCTGCCGGTGAAGTTGTCGAGGGCTGATTTCTTTTCCTGTGATAAAAAGCCTTCTGTTTCAACCGCCAAACCTCTCAGGGGAGCATTTGCAACCGTTTGGCACCATTTTTGAGTGAATTGCCGAAAGTCAGATTTTTGATGAAATTGTGACCCCGGGGCTTAGGGATTTTTCAAAAATCTTTTTCTGCCGGTGAAGTTGTCGAGGGCTGATTTCTTGTCCTGTGATAAAAGCCTTCTGTTTCAACCGCCAAACCTCTCAGGGGAGCATTTGCAACCGTTTGGCACCATTTTTGAGTGAATTGCAGATAGTCAGATTATTGATGAAATTGTGACCCCGGGTTTAGGGATTTTTTCAAAAAATCTTTTTCTGCCGGTGTTGATGTCGAGGGCTGATTTCTATTCCTGTGATGAAAAGCCTTCTGTTGCAACCGCCAAACCTCTCAGGGGAGCATTTGCAACCGTTTGGCACCATTTCTGAGTGAATTGCCGAAAGTCAGATTTTTGATGAAATTGTGACACCGGGGCTTAGGGATTTTTTCAAAAAATCTTTTTCTGCCGGTGAAGTTGTCGAGGGCTGATTTCTTTTCTTGTGATGAAAAGCCTTCTGTTTCAACCGCCAAACCTCTCAGGGGAGCATTTGCAACCGTTTGGCACCATTTTTGAGTGAATTGCCGAAAGTCAGATTTTTGATGAAATTGTGACCCCGGGGGTTAGGGATTTTTTCAAAAAAAATTTTTTCTGCTGGTGAAGTTGTCGAGGGCTGATTTCTTGTCCTGTGATAAAAGCCTTCTGTTGCAACCGCCAAACCTCTCAGGGGAGCATTTGCAACCGTTTGGCACCATTTTTGAGTGAATTGCCGAAAGTCAGATTTTTGATGAAATTGTGACCCCGGGGCTTAGGGATTTTTTCAAAAAATCTTTTTCTGCCGGTGAAGTTGTCGAGGGCTGATCTCCTTTCCTGTGATGAAAAGCCTTCTGTTTCAGCTGTGAAACCTCTCAGGGGAGCATTTGCAACTGTTTGGCACCATTTTTGAGTGAAATGCCGAAAGTCAGATTTTTGATGAAATTGTGACCCCGGGGCATAGGGATTTTTCAAAAATTCTTTTCTGCCGGTGAAGTTGTCGAGGGCTGATTTCTTGTCCTGTGATAAAAGCCTTCTGTTGCAACCGCCAAACCTCTCAGGGAGCATTTGCAACCGTTTGGCACCATTTTTGAGTGAATTGCCGAAAGTCAGATTTTTGATGAAATTGTGACCCCGGGGCTTAGGGATTTTTCAAAAAATCTTTTTCTGCCGGTGAAGTTGTCGAGGGCTGATTTCTATTTCTGTGATGAAAAGCCTTCTGTTTCAACTGCGAGACCTCTCAGGGGAGCATTTGCAACCGTTTGGCACCATTTTTGAGTGAATTGCCGAAAGTCAGATTTTTGATGAAATTGTGACCCCGGGGGTTAGGGATTTTTCAAAACATCTTTTTCTGCCGGTGTTGAGTTGTCGAGGGCTGATTTCCATTCCTGTGATGAAAAGCCTTCTGTTTCAACAGCCATACCTCTCAAGGGAGCATTTGCAACCGTTTGGAACCATTATTTAGTGAATTCCCGAAAGGAAGATATTTGAAGAAAGTGTGAGCCCCGGGCCTTAGGGATTTTTTCAAAAAGTGTTTTTCTGCCGGTGAAGTTGTCGAGGGCTGATTTCTTTCCGGTGATAAAAAGCCGTCAGTTGCAACTGCGAGAACTCTCAGGGGAGCATTTGCAACCCTTTGGTACCATTTTTGGGTGAATTGCCGAAAGTCAGATTTTTGATGAAAGTGTGACTCCGGGGCTTAGGGATTTTTTCAAAAATCTTTTTCTGCCGGTGAAGTTGTCGAGGGCTGATTTCTATTCCTAGTGATGAAAAGCCTTCTGTTTCAACTGCGAAACCTCTCAGGGGAGCATTTGCAACCGTTTGGCACCATTTTTGAGTGAATTTGCCGAAAGTCAGATTTTGATGAAATTGTGACCCCGGGGCTTAGGGATTTTTCAAAAAATCTTTTTCTGCCGTTGAAGGTGTAGAGGGCTGTTTTCTTTTCCTGTGATGCTAAGCCTTCTGTTTCAACTGCTAAACCTCTCAGGGGAGCATTTGCAACCGTTTGGCACCATTTTTGAGTGAATTTCCGAAAGTCAGATTTTTGATGAAATTGTGACCCCGAGGGTTAGGGATTTTTTCAAAAAATCTTTTTCTGCCGGTGAAGTTGTCGAGGGCTGATTTCTTGTCCTGTGATAAAAAGCCTTCTGCTGGAACCGCCAAACCTCTCAGGGGAGCATTTGCAACCATTTGGCACCATTTTTGATTGAATTGCCGAAAGTCAGATGTTTGATGAAATTGTGACCCCGGGAGCTTAGGGATTTTTTCAAAAATCTTTTTCTGCCGGTGAAGTTGTCGAGGGCTGATTTCTATTCCTGTGATGAAAAGCCTTCTGTTTCAACTGCGAAACCTCTCAGGGGAGCATTTGCAACCGTTTGGCACCATTTTTGAGTGAATTGCCGAAAGTCAGATTTTTGATGAAATTGTGACCCCGGGGCTTAGGGATTTTTTCAAAAAAATCTTTTTCTGCCGGTGAAGTTGTCGAGGGCTGATTTCTATTCCTGTGATGAAAAGCCTTCTGTTTCAACTGCGAGACCTCTCAGGGGAGCATTTGCAACCGTTTGGTACCATTTTTGAGTGAATTGCCGAAAGTCAGATTTTTGATGAAATTGTGACCCCGGGGCTTAGGAATTTTTCAAAAATTCTTTTTCTGCCGGTGAAGTTGTCGAGGGCTGATTTCTATTCCTGTGATGAAAAGCCTTCTGTTTCAACTGCGAAACCTCTCAGGGGAGCATTTGCAACCGTTTGGCACCATTTTGAGTGAATTGCCAAAAGTAAGATTTTTGATGAAATTGTGACCCCGGGGCTTAGTGATTTTTTCAAAAATCTTTTTCTGCCGGTGAAGTTGTCGAGGGCTGATTTCTATTCCTGTGATGAAAAGCCTTCTGTTTCAACTGCGCAAACCTCTCAGGGGAGCATTTGCAACCGTTTGGCACCATTTTTGAGTGAATTGCCGAAAGTCAGATTTTTGATGAAATTGTGACCCCAGGGCTTAGGGATTTTTCAAAAATCTTTTTCTGCCGGTGAAGTTGTCGAGGGCTGATTTCTTGTCCTGTGATAAAAAGCCTTCTGTTGCAACCGCCAAACCTCTCAGGGGAGCATTTGCAACCGTTTGGCACCATTTTTGAGTGAATTGCCGAAAGTCAGATTTTTGATGAAATTGTGGCTTAGGGATTTTTTCAAAAAAATCTTTTTCTGCCGGTGAAGTTGTCGAGGGCTGATTTCTATTCCTGTGATGAAAAGCCTTCTGTTTCAACTGCGAGACCTCTCAGGGGAGCATTTGCAACCGTTTGGCACCATTTTTGAGTGAATTGCCGAAAGTCAGATTTTTGATGAAATTGTGACCCCGGGGCTTAGGGATTTTTTCAAGAAATCTTTTTCTGCCGGTGAAGTTGTCGAGGGCTGATTTCTAGTCCTGTGATTCAAAGCCTTCTGTTTCAACTGCCAAACCTCTCAGGGCAGCATTTGCAACAGTTTGGCAACAATTTTGAGTGAATTGCCTAAAGTCAGATTTTATATGAAATTGTGACCCCGGGGCTTAGGGATTTTTTCAAAAATTCTTTTTCTGCGGTGAAGTTGTCGAGGGCTGATTTCCTTTCCTGTGATGAAAAGCCTTCTGTTTCAACTGCGAGACCTCTCAGGGGAGCATTTGCAACCGTTTGGCACCATTTTTGAGTGAGTTGCCGAAAGTCAGATTTTTGATGAAATTGTGACCCCGGGGGTTAGGGATTTTTTCAAAAAATCTTTTTCTGCCGGTGAAGTTGTCGAGGGCTGATTTCTATTCCTGTGATGAAAAGCCTTCTGTTTCAACTGCGAAACCTCTCAGGGGAGCATTTGCAACCGTTTGGCACCATTTTTGAGTGAATTGCCGAAAGTCAGATTTTTGATGAAATTGTGACCCCGGGGGTTAGGGATTTTTTCCAAAAATCTTTTTCTGCCGGTGAAGTTGTCGAGGGCTGATTTCTATTCCTGTGAAGAAAAGCCTTCTGTTTCAACAGCGAGACCTCTCAGGGAGCATTTGCAACCGTTTGGCACCATTTTTGAGTGAATTGCCGAAAGTCAGATTTTTTGATGAAATTGTGACCCCGGGGCGTTAGGGATTTTTTCAAAAAATCTTTTCTGCCGGTGAAGTTGTCGAGGGCTGATTTCTTTCCTGTCATGAAAAGCCTTCTGTTTCAGCTGCGAAACCTCTCAGGGGAGCATTTGCAACCGTTTGGCACCATTTTTGAGTGAATTGCCGAAAGTCAGATATTTGATGAAATTGTGACCCCGGGGCTTAGGGATTTTTTCAAAAAAATCTTTTTCTGCCGGTGAAGTTGTCGAGGGCTGATTTCCTTTCCTGTGATGAAAAGCCTTCTGTTTCAACCGCCAAACCTCTCAGGGGAGCATTTGCAACCGTTTGGCACCATTTTTGAGTGAATTGCCGAAAGTCAGATTTTTGATGAAATTGTGACCCGGGGCTTAGGGATTTTTCAAAAATCTTTTTCTGCCGGTGAAGTTGTCGAGGGCTGATTTCTTTTCCTGTGATGAAAAGCCTTCTGTTTCAACTGCGAAACCTCTCAGGGGAGCATTTGCAACCGTTTGGCACCATTTTTGAGTGAATTGCCGAAAGTCAGATCTTTGATGAAATTGTGACCCCGGGGCTTAGGGATTTTTCAAAAAATCTTTTTCTGCCGGTGAAGTTGTCGAGGGCTGATTTCTTTTCCTGTGATGAAAAGCCTTCTGTTTCAACTGCGAAACCTCTCAGGGGAGCATTTGCAACCGTTTGGCACCATTTTTGAGTGAATTGCCGAAAGTCAGATCTTTGATGAAATTGTGACCCGGGGCTTAGGGATTTTTTAAAAATCTTTTCTGCCGGTTAAGTTTTCGAGGGCTGATTTCTTTTCCTGTGATGAAAAGCCTTCTGTTTCAGCTGCGAAACCTCTCAGGGGAGCATTTGCAACCGTTTGGCACCATTTTTGAGTGAATTGCCGAAAGTCAGATTTTTGATGAAATTGTGACCCCGGGGCTTAGGGATTTTTCAAAAATCTTTTTCTGCCGGTGAAGTTGTCGAGGGCTGATTTCTTTTCCTGTGATAAAAGCCTTCTGTTTCAACCGCCAAACCTCTCAGGGGAGCATTTGCAACCGTTTGGCACCATTTTTGAGTGAATTGCCGAAAGTCAGATTTTTGATGAAATTGTGACCCCGGGGCTTAGGGATTTTTCAAAAAATCTTTTCTGCCGGTGAAGTTGTCGAGGGCTGATTTCTTGTCCTGTGATAAAAGCCTTCTGTTGCAACCGCCAAACCTCTCAGGGGAGCATTTGCAACCGTTTGGCACCATTTTTGAGTGAATTGCCGAAAGTCAGATTTTTGATGAAATTGTGACCCCGGGAGCTTAGGGATTTTTCAAAAATCTTTTTCTGCCGGTGAAGTTGTCGAGGGCTGATTTCTATTCCTGTGATGAAAAGCCTTCTGTTTCAACTGCGAGACCTCTCAGGGGAGCATTTGCAACCGTTTGGCACCATTTTTGAGTGAATTGCCGAAAGTCAGATTTTTGTTTAAATTGTGACGGGGGTTAGGGATTTTTTCCAAAGATCTTTTTCTGCCGGTGAAGTTGTCGAGGGCTGATTTCTATTCCTGTGATGAAAAGCCTTCTGTTTCAACTGCGAAACCTCTCAGGGGAGCATTTGCAACCGTTTGGTACCATTTTTGAGTGAATTGCCGAAAGTCAGATTTTTGATGAAATTGTGACCCGGGGCTTAGGGATTTTTTCAAAAATTCTTTTTCTGCCGGTGAAGTTGTCGAGGGCTGATTTCTTTTCCTGTGATGAAAAGCCTTCTGTTTCAACTGCGAAACCTCTCAGGGGAGCATTTGCAACCGTTTGGCACCATTTTTGAGTGAATTGCCGAAAGTCAGATTTTTGATGAAATTGTGACCCCGGGGCTTAGGGATTTTTTACAAAAATCTTTTTCTGCCGGTGAAGTTGTCGAGGGCTGATTTCTTTTCCTGTGATGAAAAGCCTTCTGTTGCAACCGCCAAACCTCTCAGGGGAGCATTTGCAACCGTTTGGCACCATTTTTGAGTGAATTGCCGAAAGTCAGATTTTTGATGAAATTGTGACACCGGGGCTTAGGGATTTTTTCAAAAAATCTTTTTCTACCGGTGAAGTTGTCGAGGGCTGATTTCTATTCCTGTGATGAAAAGCCTTCTGTTTCAACTGCGAAACCTCACGGGGAGCATTTGCCACCGTTTGGCACCATTTTTGAGTGAATTGCCGAAAGTCAGATTTTTGATGAAATTGTGACCCCGGGGCTTAGGGAATTTTTCAAAAAATCTTTTTCTGCCGGTGAAGTTGTCGAGGGCTGATTTCTATTCCTGTGATGAAAAGCCTTCTGTTTCAACTGCGAGACCTCTCAGGGGAGCATTTGCAACCGTTTGGCACCATTTTTGAGTGAATTGCCGAAAGTCAGATTTTTGATGGAATTGTTGACCCGGGGGTTTGGGTATTTTTCAAAAAATTTTTTTTCTGCCGGTGAAGTTGTCGAGGGCTGATTTCTATTCCTGTGATGAAAAGCCTTCTGTTTCAACTGCGAAACCTCTCAGGGAGCATTTGCAACCGTTTGGCACCATTTTGAGTGAATTGCCGAAAGTCAGATTTTTGATGAAATTGTGACCCCGGGGCTTAGGGATTTTTCAAAAAATCTTTTCTGCCGGTGAAGTTGTCGAGGGCTGATTTCTATTCCTGTGATGAAAAGCCTTCTGTTTCAACTGCGAGACCTCTCAGGGAGCATTTGCAACCGTTTGGCACCATTTTTGAGTGAATTGCCGAAAGTCAGATTTTTGATGAAATTGTGACCCCGGGGCTTAGGGATTTTTCAAAAATTCTTTTTCTGCCGGTGAAGTTGTCGAGGGCTGATTTCTTTTCCTGTGATGAAAAGCCTTCTGTTTCAACTTCGAAACCTCTCAGGGGAGCATTTGCAACCGTTTGGCACCATTTTTGAGTGAATTGCCGAAAGTCAGATTTTTGATGAAATTGTGACCCCGGGGCTTAGGGATTTTTTCAAAAAATCTTTTTCTGCCGGTGAAGTTGTCGAGGGCTGATTTCTATTCCTGTTATGAAAAGCCTTCTGTTTCAACTGCGAGACCTCTCAGGGCAGCATTTGCAACCGTTTGGCACTATTTTTGAGTGAATTGCCGAAAGTCAGATTTTTGATGAAATTGTGACCCCAGGGCTTAGGGATTTTTGCAAAAAATCTTTTTCTACCGGTGAAGTTGTCGAGGGCTGATTTCTATTCCTGTGATGAAAAGCCTTCTGTTTCAACTGCGAAACCTCTCAGGGGAGCATTTGCAACCGTTTGGCACCATTTGTGAGTGAGTTGCCGAAAGTCAGATTTTTGATGAAATTGTGACCCGGGGCTTAGGGATTTTTCAAAAAATCTTTTCTGCCGGTGAAGTTGTCGAGGGCTGATTTCTTTTCCTGTGATAAAAAGCCTTCTGTTTCAACCGCCAAACCTCTCAGGGAGCATTTGCAACCGTTTGGCACCATTTTTGAGTGAATTGCCGAAAGTCAGATTTTGATGAAATTGTGACCCCGGGGCTTAGGGATTTTTTCAAAAATCTTTTCTGCCGGTGAAGTTGTCGAGGGCTGATTTCTTGTCCTGTGACAACAAGCCTTCTGCTTCAACCGCCACTCCTCTCAGGGGAGCATTTGCAACCGTTTGGCACCATTTTTGAGTGAATTGCCGAAAGTCAGATTTTTGATGAAATTGTGACCCGGGGCTTAGGGATTTTTCAAAAATCTTTTTCTGCCGGTGAAGTTGTCGAGGGCTGATTTCTATTCCTGTGATGAAAGCCTTCTGTTTCAAACGCCAAACCTTTCAGGTAGCATTTGCAACCGTTTGGCACCATTTTTGAGTGAATTGCCGAAAGTCAGATTTTTGATGAAATTGTGACCCCGGGGCTTAGGGATTTTTTCAAAAAATCTTTTTCTGCCGGTGAAGTTGTCGAGGGCTGATTTCTTTTCCTGTGATGAAAAGCCTTCTGTTTCAACCGCCAAACCTCTCAGGGGAGCATTTGCAACCGTTTGGAACCATTTTTGAGTGAATTGCCGAAAGACAGATATTTGAAGAAATTGTGACCCGGGGCTTAGGGATTTTTTCAAAAATCTTTTTCTGCCGGTGAAGTTGTCGAGGGCTGATTTCTTGTCCTGTGATAAAAGCCTTCTGTTGCAACCGCCAAACCTCTCAGGGAGCATTTGCAACCGTTTGGCACCATTTTTGAGTGATTTGCCGAAAGTCAGATTTTTGATGAAATTGTGACCCCGGGGCTTAGGGATTTTTTTAAAAAACCTTTTTCTGCCGGTGAAGTTGTCGCGGGCTGATTTCTTTTCCTGTGATGAAAAGCCTTCTGTTTCAACCGCCAAAACTCTGAGGGTAGCATCTGCAACCGTTTGGCACCATTTATGAGTGAATTGCCGAAAGTCAGATTTTTGATGAAATTGTGACCCCGGGGCTTAGGGATTTTTACAAAAATTCTTTTTCTGCCGGTGAATTTGTCGAGGGCTGATATCTTTTACTGTGATAAAAGCCTTCTGTTGCAACCGCCAAACCTCTCAGGGGAGCATTTGCAACCGTTTGGCACCATTTTTGAGTGAATTGCCGAAAGTCAGATTTTTGATGAAATTGTGACCCCGGGGGTTAGGAATTTTTTCAAAAATGTTTTTCTGCCGGTGAAGTTGTCGAGGGCTGATTTCTATTCCTGTGATGAAAAGCCTTCTGTTTCAACTGCGAAACCTCTCAGGGAGCATTTGCAACCGTTTGGCACCATTTTTGAGTGAATTGCCGAAAGTCAGATTTTTGATGAAATTGTGACCCCGGGGCTTAGGGATTTTTTCAAAAAATCTTTTCTGCCGGTGAAGTTGTCGAGGGCTGATTTCTATTCCTGTGATGAAAAGCCTTCTGTTTCAACTGCGAAACCTCTCAGGGAGCATTTGCAACCGTTTGGCACCATTTTTGAGTGAATTGCCGAAAGTCAGATTTTTGATGAAATTGTGACCCCGGGGCTTAGGGATTTTTTCAAAAGTGTTTTTCTGCCGGTGAAGTTGTCGAGGGCTGATTTCCTTTCCTGTGATGAAAAGCCTTCTGTTTCAACTGCGAAACCTCTCAGGGAGCATTGGCAACCGTTTGGCCCCATTTTTGAGTGAATGGCCGACAGTCAGATTTTTGATGAAAGTGGGCCCGCGGGGCTTTGGGATTTTTTTCATAAAAATCTTTTTCTGCCGTTGAAGTTGTTGAGGGCTGATTTCTTTTCCTGTGATAAAAAGCCTTCTGTTTCAACTTCCATACCTCTCAGTGGAGCATTTGCAACCGTTTGGCACCATTTTTGAGTGAATTTCCGAAAGTCAGATTTTTGATGAAATTGTGACCCCGGGGCTTAGGGAATGTTTCAAAAATCTGTTTCTGCCGGTGAAGTTGTCGAGGGCTGATTTCTTTTCCTGTGATAAAAAGCCTTCTGTTTCAACCGCCAAACCTCTCAGGGGAGCATTTGCAACCGTTTGGCACCATTTTTGAGTGAATTGCCGAAAGTCAGATTTTTGATGAAATTGTGACCCCGGGGCTTAGGGATTTTTTCAAAAAATCTTTTTCTGCCAGTGAAGTTGTCGAGGGCTGATTTCTTTTCCTGTGATAAAAAGCCTTCTGTTGCAACCGCCAAACCTCTCAGGGAAGCATTTGCAACCGTTTGGCACCATTTTTGAGTGAATTGCCGAAAGTCAGATTTTGATGAAATTGTGACCCGAGGGCTTAGGGATTTTTCAAAAATCTTTTTCTGCCGGTGAAGTTGTCGAGGGCTGATTTCCTTTCCTGTGATGAAAAGCCTTCTGTTTCAGCTGCGAAACCTCTCAGGGAGTATTTGCAACTGTTTGGCACCATTTTTGAGTGAATTGCCGAAAGTCAGATTTTTCATGAAATTGTGACCCCGGGGGTTAGGGATTTTTTCAAAAAAATCTTTTTCTGCCGGTGAAGTTGTCGAGGTCTGATTTCTATTCCTGTGATGAAAAGCCTTCTGTTTCAACTGCGAGACCTCTCAGGGGAGCATTTGCAACCGTTTGGCACCATTTTTGAGTGAATTGCCGAAAGTCAGATTTTTGATGAAATTGTGACCCCGGGGCTTAGGGATTTTATTAAAAAATCTTTTTCTGCCGGTGTCGTTGTCGAGGGCTGATGTCTTGTCCTGTGATAAAAAGCCTTCTGTTGCAACCGCCAAACCTCTCAGGGAGCATTTGCAACCGTTTGGCACCATTTTTGAGTGAATTGCCGAAAGTCAGATTTTTGATGAAATTGTGACCCCGAGGCTTAGGGATTTTTTCAAAAAATCTTTTTCTGCCGGTGAAGTTGTCGAGGGCTGATTTCCTTTCCTGTGATGAAAAGCCTTCTGTTTCAACTGCCAAACCTCTCAGGGGAGCATTTGCAACCGTTTTGCACCATTTTTGAGTGAATTGCGGAAAGTCAGATTTTTGATGAAATTGTGACCCCGGGGCTTAGGGATTTTTCAAAAATCTTTTTCTGCCGGTGAAGTTGTCGAGGGCTGATTTCTATTCCTGTGATGAAAAGCCTTCTGTTTCAACTGCGAAACCTCTCAGGGGAGCATTTGCAACCGTTTGGTACCATTTTTGAGTGAATTGCCGAAAGTCAGATTTTGATGAAATTGTGACCCCGGGCTTAGGGATTTCTCCAAACAATCATTGTCTGCCGGTGAAGTTGTCGAGGGCTGATTTCTTTTCCTGTGATAAATAGCCTTCTGTTCCAACCGCCAAACCTCTCCGGGGAGCATTTGCAACCGTTTGGCACCATTTTTGAGTGAATTGCCGAAAGTCAGATTTTTGATTAAATTGTGACCCCGGGGCTTAGGGATTTTTTCAAAATTCTTTTTCTGCCGGTGAAGTTGTCGAGGGCTGATTTCTTTTCCTGTGATAAAAGCCTTCTGTTTCAACCGCCAAACCTCTCAGGGGAGAATTTGCAACCGTGTGGCACCATTTTTGAGTGAATTGCCGAAAGTCAGATTTTTGATGAAATTGTGACCCCGGGGCTTAGGGATTTTTTCAATAAAATCTTTGTCTGCCGGTGAAGTTGGTGAAGGCTGATTTCTTTTCCTGTGATAAAAGCCTTCTGTTTCAACTGCGAAACCTCTCAGGGAGCATTTGCAACCGTTTGGCACCATTTTTGAGTGAATTGCCGAAAGTCAGATTTTGATGAAATTGTGACCCCGGGGCTTAGGGATTTTTCAAAAATCTTTTTCTGCCGGTGAAGTTGTCGAGGGCTGATTTCTTTTCCTGTGATAAAAAGCCTTCTGTTTCAACCGCCAAACCTCTCAGGGTAGCATTTGCAACCGTTTGGCACCATTTTTGAGTGAATTGCCGAAAGTCAGATTTTGATGAAATTGTGACCCCGGGGCTTAGGGATTTTTTCAAAAAATCTTTTTCTGCCAATGAAGTTGTCGAGGGCTGATTTCTATTCCTGTTTTGAAAAGCCTTCTGTTTCAACTGCGAAACCTCTCATTGGAGCATTTGCAACCGTTTGGCACCATTTTTGAGTGAATTGCCGAAAGTCAGATTTTGACGAAATTGTGACCCGGGGCTTAGGTATTTTTTCATAAAATCTTGATCTGCAGGTGACTTTGTCGAGGGCTGATTTCAATGCCTGTGATAAAAAGCCTTCTGTTTCAACCGCCATACCTCTCAGGGGAGCATTTGCAACCGTTTGGCACCATTTTTGAGTGAATTGCCGAAAGTCAGATTTTTGATGAAATTGTGACCCCGGGGCTTAGGGATTTTTTCAAAAAAATTTTTTCTGCCGGTGAAGTTGTCGAGGGCTGATTTCTTTTCCTGTGATAAAAGCCTTCTGTTTCAACCGCCAAACCTCTCAGGGGAGCATTTGCAACCGTTTGGCACCATTTTTGAGTGAATTGCCGAAAGTCAGATTTTTGATGAAATTGTGACCCCGGGGCTTAGGGATTTTTTCAAAAAATCTTTTTCTGCCAGTGAAGTTGTCGAGGGCTGATTTCTTTTCCTGTAATAAAAAGCCTTCTGTTGCAACCGCCAAACCTCTCAGGGGAGCATTTGCAACTGTTTGGCACCATTTTTGAGTGAATTGCCGAAAGTCAGATTTTTGATGAAATTGTGACCCCGGGGCTTAGGGATTTTTCAAAAATCTGTTTCTGCCGGTGAAGTTGTCGAGGGCTGATTTCTTTTCCTGTGATAAAAAGCCTTCTGTTTCAAGCGCCAAACCTCTCAGTGGAGCATTTGCAACCGTTTGGCACCATTTTTGAGTGAATTGCCGAAAGTCAGATTTTTGATGAAATTGTGACCCCGGGGCTTAGGGATTTTTTCAAAAATACTTTTTCTGCCGGTGAAGTTGTAGAGGGCTGATTTCTTTTCGTGTGAGAAAAAGCCTTCTGTTTCAACTGCCAAACCTCTCAAGGGAGCATTTGCAACCGTTTGGCACCATTTTTGAGTGAATTGCCGAAAGTCAGATTTTTGATGAAATTGTGACCCCGGGGCTTAGGGATTTTTTCAATCAAGTCTTTTTCTGCCGGTGAAGTTGTCGACGGCTGATTTCTTTTCCTGTGATGAAAAGCCTTCTGTTTCAACCGCCAAACCTCTCAGGGGAGCATTTGCAACCGTTTGGCACCATTTTTGAGTGAATTGCCGAAAGTCAGATTTTTGATGAAATTGTGACCCCGGGGCTTAGGGATTATTTCAAAAAATCTTTTCTGCCAGTGAAGTTGTCGAGGGCTGATTTCTCTTCCTGTGATGAAAAGCCTTCTGTTTCAACTGCGAAACCTCTCAGGGGAGCATTTGCAACCGTTCGGCACCATTTTTGAGTGAATTGCCGAAAGTCAGATTTTTGATGAAATTGTGACCCCGGGGCTTAGGGATTATGTCATAAATAAATTTTCTGCCGGTGAAGTTGTCGATGGCTGATTTCTTGTCCTGTGATAAAAGCCTTCTGTTTCAACCGCCAAACCTCTCAGGGAGCATTTGCAACCGTTTGGCACCATTTTTGAGTGAATTGCCGAAAGTCAGATTTTTGATGAAATTGTGACCCCGGGGCTTAGGGATTTTTCAAAAATCTTTTTCTGCCGGTGAAGTTGTCGAGGGCTGATTTCTTTTCCTGTGATAAAAAGCCTTCTGTTTCAACCGCCAAACCTCTCAGGGGAGCATTTGCAACCGTTTGGCACCATTTTTGAGTGAATTGCCGAAAGTCAGATTTATGATGAAATTGTGAGCCCGGGGCTTAGGGATTTTTCAAAAAATCTTTTCTGCCGGTGAAGTTGTCGAGGGCTGATTTCTTTTCCTGTGATGAAAAGCCTTCTGTTTCAACTGCGAAACCTCTCAGGGGAGCATTTGCAACCGTTTGGCACCATTTTTGAGTGAATTGCCGAAAGTCAGATTTTTGATGAAATTGTGACCCGGGGCTTAGGGATTTTTCAAAAATCTTTTTCTGCCGGTGAAGTTGTCGAGGGCTGATTTCTTGTCCTGTGATAAAAAGCCTTCTGTTGCAACCGCCAAACCTCTCAGGGGAGCATTTGCAACCGTTTGGCACCATTTTTGAGTGAATTGCCGAAAGTCAGATTTTTGATGAAATTGTGACCCGGGGCTTAGGGATTTTTCAAAAATCTTTTTCTGCCGGTGAAGTTGTCGAGGGCTGATTTCTTGTCCTGTGATAAAAAGCCTTCTGTTTCAACCGCCAAACCTCTCAGGGGAGCATTTGCAACCGTTTGGCACCATTTTTGAGTGAATTGCCGAAAGTCAGATTTTTGATGAAATTGTGACCCCGGGGCTTAGGGATTTTTTCAAAAAATCTTTTTCTGCCGGTGAAGTTGTCGAGGGCTGATTTCTATTCCTGTGATGAAAAGCCTTCTGTTTCAACTGCGAGACCTCTCAGGGGAGCATTTGCAACCGTTTGGTACCATTTTTGAGTGAATTGCCGAAAGTCAGATTTTTGATGAAATTGTGACCCCGGGGCTTAGGGATTTTTTGAAAAATCTTTTCTGCCGGTGAAGTTGTCGAGGGCTGATTTCTTGTCCTGTGATAAAAGCCTTCTGTTTCAACCGCCAAACCTCTCAGGGAGCATTTGCAACCGTTTGGCACCATTTTTGAGTGAATTGCCGAAAGTCAGATTTTTGATGAAATTGTGATCCCGGGGCTTAGGGATTTTTCAAAAAATCTTTTTCTGCCGGTGAAGTTGTCGAGGGCTGATTTCCTTTCCTGTGATGAAAAGCCTTCTGTTTCAACTGCGAAACCTTTCAGGGGAGCATTTGCAACCGTTTGGCACCATTTTTGAGTGAATTGCCGAAAGTCAGATTTTTGATGAAATTGTGACCCCGGGGCTTAGGGATTTTTTCAAAAAATCTTTTTCTGCTGGTGAAGTTGTCGAGGGCTGATTTCTTGTCCTGTGATAAAAAGCCTTCTGTTGCAACCGCCAAACCTCTCAGGGGAGCAGTTGCAACCGTTTGGCACCATTTTTGAGTGAATTGCCCAAAGTCAGATTTTTGATGAAATTGTGACCCCGGGGCTTAGGGATTTTTTCAAAAATCTTTTTTCTGCCGCTTAAGTTGTCGAGGGCTGATTTCTTTTCCTGTGATAAATAGCCTTCTGTTTCGACCGCCAAACCTCTCAGGGGAGCATTTGCAACAGTTTGGCACCATTTCTGAATGAATTGCCAAAAGTCAGATTTTTTATGAAATTGTGATCCCGGGGCTTAGGGATTTTTTCAACAAAATCTTTTTCTGCCGGTTAAGTTGTCGAGGGCTGATTTCTTGTCCTGTCCTAAAAAGCCTTCTGTTTCGACCGCCAAACCTCTCAGGGGAGCATTTGCAACCGTTTGGCAACATTTTTGAGTGAATTGCGAAAGTCAGATTTTTGATGAAATTGTGACCCCGGGGCTTAGGGATTTTTTCAAAAATCTTTTCTGCCGGTGAAGTTGTCGAGGGCTGATTTCTTTTCCTGTGATAAAAGCCTTCTGTTTCAACCGCGAAACCTCTCAGGGGAGCATTTGCAACCGTTTGGCACCATTTTTGAGTGAATTGCCGAAAGTCAGATTTTGATGAAATTGTGACCCGGGGCTTAGGGATTTTTCAGAAAATCTTTTTCTGCCGGTGAAGTTGTCGAGGGCTGATTTCTTTTCCTGTGATAAAAGCATTCTGTTTAAACTGCGAAACCTCTCAAGGGAGCATTTGCAATCGTTTGGCATCATTTTTGAGTTAATTGCCCGAAGTCCGATTTTTTATGAAATTTGACCCCGGGGCTTAGGGATTTTTTCAAAAAAATCTTTTTCTGCCGCTGAAGTTCTCGAGGGCTGATTTCTTGTCCTGTGATGAAAAGCCTTCTGTTTCAACCGCCAAACCTCTCAGGGGAGAATTTCCAACCGTTTCGCACCATTTTTGAGTGAATTGCCGAAAGTCAGGTTTTTGATGAAATTGTGACCCCGGGGCTTAGGGATTTTTTCAAAAAAATCTTTTTCTGGCGGTGAAGTTGTCGAGGGCTGATTTCCTTTCCTGTGATGAAAAGCCTTCTGTTTCAACTGCAAAACCTCTCAGGGGAGCATTTGCAACCGTTTGGCACCATTTTTGAGTGAATTGCCGAAAGTCAGATCTTTGATGAAATTGTGACCCCGGGGCTTAGGGATTTTTTCAAAAATCTTTTTCTGCCGGTGAAGTTGTCGAGGGCTGATTTCTTTTCCTGTGATAAAAGCCTTCTGTTGCAACCGCCAAACCTCTCAGGGAGCATTTGCAACCGTTTGGCACCATTTTTGAGTGAATTGCCGAAAGTCAGATTTTGATGAAATTGTGACCCCGGGGCTTAGGAATTTTTCAAAAATCTTTTTCTGCCGGTGAAGTTGTCGAGGGCTGATTTCTTGTCCTGTGATAAAAAGCCTTCTGTTTCAACCGCCAAACCTCTCAGGGAGCATTTGCAACCGTTTGGCACCATTTTTGAGTGAATTGCCGAAAGTCAGATTTTTGATGAAATTGTGACCCCGGGGCTTAGGGATTTTTTCAAGAAATCTGTTTCCGCCGGTGAAGTTGTCGAGGGCTGATTTCTATTCCTGTGATGAAAAGCCTTCTGTTTCAACTGCGAGACCTCTCAGGGGAGCATTTGCAACCGTTTGGTACCTTTTTTGAGTGAATTGCCGAAAGTCAGATTTTTGATGAAATTGTGATCCCGGGGCTTAGGGATTTTTCAAAAAATCTTTTTCTGCCGGTGAAGTTGTCGAGGGCTGATTTCCTTTCCTGTGATGAAAAGCCTTCTGTTTCAACTGCCGAAACCTTTCAGGGGAGCATTTGCAACCGTTTGGCACCATTTTTGAGTGAATTGCCGAAAGTCAGATTTTTGATGAAATTGTGACCCCGGGGCTTAGGGATTTTTTCAAAAAATCTTTTTCTGCTGGTGAAGTTGTCGAGGGCTGATTTCTTGTCCTGTGATAAAAAGCCTTCTGTTGCAACCGCCAAACCTCTCAGGGGAGCATTTGCAACCGTTTGGCACCATTTTTGAGTGAATTGCCGAAAGTCAGATTTTTGATGAAATTGTGACCCCGGGGTTTAGGGATTTTTTCAAAAAATCTTTTTCTGCCGGTGAAGTTGTCGAGGGCTGATTTCTATTCCTGTGATGAAAAGCCTTCTGTTTCAACTGCGAGTACTCTCAGGGGAGCATTTGCAACAGTTTGGCACCAATATTTGAGTGAATTGCTGAAAGTCAGATTTTTGATGAAATTGTGACCCCGGGGCTTAGGGATTTTTTCAAAAAATCTTTTTCTGCCGGTGAAGTTGTCGAGGGCTGATTTCTTGTCCTGTGATAAAAAGCCTTCTGTTTCAACCGCCAAACCTCTCAGGGGAGCATTTGCAACCGTTTGGCACCATATCTGAATGAATTGCCGAAAGGCAGATTTTTGATGAAAATAGACCCGGGGCTTAGGGATTTTTCAAAAATCTTTTCTGCCGGTGAAGTTGTCGAGGGCTGATTTCTTGTCCTGTGATAAAAAGCCTTCTGTTGCAACCGCGAAACCTCTCAGGGAGCATTTGCAACCGTTTGGCACCATTTTTGAGTGAATTGCCGAAAGTCAGATTTTTGATGAAATTGTGACCCCGGGGCTTAGGGATTTTTTCAGAAAATCTTTTTCTGCCGGTGAAGTTGTCGAGGGCTGATTTCTTTTCCTGTGATAAAAGCCTTCTGTTGCAACTGCGAGACCTCTCAGGGGAGCATTTGCAATCGTTTGGCACCATTTTTGAGTGAATTGCCGAAAGTCAGATTTTTGATGAAATTGTGACCCCGGGGCTTAGGGATTTTTTCAAAAAAATCTTTTTCTGCCGCTGAAGTTCTCGAGGGCTGATTTCTTGTCCTGTGATGAAAAGCCTTCTGTTTCAACCGCCAAACCTCTCAGGGGAGCATTTCCAACCGTTTGGCACCATTTTTGAGTGAATTGCCGAAAGTCAGATTTTTGATGAAATTGTGACCCCGGGGCTTAGGGATTTTTTCAAAAAATCTTTTTCTGCCGGTTAAGTTGTCGAGGGTTGATTTCCTTTCCTGTGATGAAAAGCCTTCTGTTTCCACTGCAAAACCTCTCAGGGGAGCATTTGCAACCGTTTGGCACGATTTTTGAGTGAATTGCCGAAAGTCCGATCCTTAATGAAATTTGACCCCGGGGCTTAGGGATTTTTTCAAAAAATCTTTTTCTGCCGGTTAAGTTGTCGAGGGCTGATTTCTTGTCCTGTGATAAAAAGCCTTCTGTTGCAACCGCCAAACCTCTCAGGGGATCATTTGCAACCGTTTGGCACCATTTTTGAGTGAATTGCCGAAAGTCAGATTTTTGATGAAATTGTGTCCCCGGGGCTTAGGGATTTTTTCAAAAAAATATTTTTATGCCGGTGAATTTGTCGAGGGGTGATTTATTTTCCTGTTATAAAATCCTTCTGTTTCAAACGCCAAACCTCTCAGGGGAGCATTTGCAACCGTTTGGCACCATTTTTGAGTGAATTACCGAAAGTCAGATTTTTGATGAAATTGTGACCCGGGGCTTAGGGATTTTTCAAAAATCTTTTTCTGCCGGTGAAGTTGTCGAGGGCTGATTTCTATTCCTGTGATGAAAAGCCTTCTGTTTCAACTGCGAGACCTCTCAGGGGAGCATTTGCAACCGTTTGGTACCATTTTTGAGTGAATTGCCGAAAGTCAGATTTTTGATGAAATTGTGATCCCGGGGGTAAGGGATTTTTTAAAAAAATCTTTTTGTGCCGGTGAAGTTGTCGAGGGCTGATTACTATTCCTGTGATGAAAAGCCTTCTGTTTCAACTGCGAGACCTTTCAGGGGAGCATTTGCAACCGTTTGGCACCATTTTTGAGTGAATTGCCGAAAGTCAGATTTTTGATGAAATTGTGACCCCGGGGGTTACGGATTTTTTCAACAAATCTTTTTCTGCTGGTGAAGTTGTCGAGGGCTGATTTCTTGTCCTGTGATAAAAAGCCTTCTGTTGCAACCGCCAAACCTCTCAGGGGAGCAGTTGGAACCGTTTGGCACCATTTTTGAGTGAATTGCTGAAAGTCAGATTTTTGATGAAATTGTGACCCCGGGGTTTAGGGATTTTTTCAAAAAATCTTTTTCTGCCGGTGAAATTGTCGAGGGCTGATTTCTATTCCTGTGATGAAAAGCCTTCTGTTTCAACTGCGAGTACTCTCAGGGGAGCATTTGCAACAGTTTGGCACCAATATTTGAGTGAATTGCTGAAAGTCAGATTTTTGATGAAATTTGACCCCGGGGCTTAGGGATTTTTTCAAAAAATCTTTTTCTGCCGGTGAAGTTGTCAAAGGCTCATTTCTTGTCCTGTGATAAAAAGCCTTCTGCTTCAACCGCCAAACCTCTCTGGGGAGTATTTGCAACCGTTTGGCACCATTTTTGAGTGAAATGCCGAAAGTCAGATTTTTGATGAAAATAGACCCCGGGGCTTAGGGATTTTTTCAAAAAATCTTTTTATGCCGGTGAAGTTGTCGAGGTATGATTTCTTGTCCTGTGATAAAAAGCCTTCTGTTGAAACCGCGAAACCTCTCAGGGGAGCATTTGCAACCGTTTGGCATCATTTTTGAGTGAATTGCCGAAAGTCAGATTTTTGATGAAATTGTGACCCCGGGGCTTAGGGATTTTTTCAGAAAATCTTTTTCTGCCGGTGAAGTTGTCGAGGGCTGATTTCTTTTCCTGTGATAAAAAGCCTTCTGTTTCGACTGCGAAACCTCTCAAGGGAGCATTTGCAATCGTTTGGCATCATTTTTGAGTTAATTGCCCGAAGTCCGATTTTTTATGAAATTTGACCCCGGGGCTTAGGGATTTTTTCAAAAAAATCTTTTTCTGCCACTGAAGTTCTCGAGGACTGATTTCTTGTCCTGTGATGAAAAGCCTTCTGTTTCAACCACCAAACCTCTCAGGGGAGCATTTGCAACCGTTTGGCACCATTTTTGAGTGAATTGCCGAAAGTCAGATTTTTGATGAAATTGTGACCCCGGGGCTTAGGGATTTTTTCAAAAAATCTTTTTCTGCCGGTTAAGTTGTCGAGGGCTGATTTCTTTTCCTGTGATGAAAAGCCTTCTGTTTCCACTGCAAAACCTCTCAGGGGAGCATTTGCAACCGTTTGGCACCATTTTTGAGTGAATTGCCGAAAGTCAGATTTTTGATGAAATTGTGACCCCGGGGCTTAGGGATTTTTCAAAAATCTTTTCTGCCGGTGAAGTTGTCGAGGGCTGATTTCTTGTCCTGTGATAAAAGCCTTCTGTTGCAACCGCCAAACCTCTCAGGGGAGCATTTGCAACCGTTTGGCACCATTTTTGAGTGAATTGCCGAAAGTCAGATTTTGATGAAATTGTGACCCCGGGGCTTAGGGATTTTTTCAAAAAATCTTTTCTGCCGGTGAATTTGTCTAGGGCTCATTTGTTGTCCTGTGATAAAAAGCCTTCTGTTTCAACCGCCAAACCTCTCAGGGAGCATTTGCAACCGTTTGGCACCATTTTTGAGTGAATTGCCGAAAGTCAGATTTTTGATGAAATTGTGACCCCGGGGCTTAGGGATTTTTTCAAAAATCTTTTCTGCCGGTGAAGTTGTCGAGGGCTGATTTCTATTCCTGTGATGAAAAGCCTTCTGTTTCAACTGCGAGACCTCTCAGGGAGCATTTGCAACCGTTTGGTACCATTTTTGAGTGAATTGCCGAAAGTCAGATTTTTGATGAAATTGTGACCCCGGGCTTAGGGATTTTTTCAAAAATCTTTTTCTGCCGGTGAAGTTGTCGAGGGCTGATTTCTTTTCCTGTGATAAAAAGCCTTCTGTTTCAACAGCAAAACCTCTCAGGGGAGCATTTGCAACCGTTTGGCACCATTTTTGAGTGAATTGCCGAAAGTCAGATTTTTGATGAAATTGTGACCCCGGGGCTTAGGGATTTTTTCAAAAAAATCTTTTTATGCCGGTGAAGTTGTCGAGGGCTGATTTCCTTTCCTGTGATGAAAAGCCTTCTTTTTCAGCGGCAAAACCTCTCAGGGGAGCATTTGCAACCGTTTGGCACCAATATTTGAGTGAATTGCTGAAAGTCAGATTTTTGATGAAATTTGACCCCGGGGCTTAGGGATTTTTTCAAAAAATCTTTTTCTGCCGGTGAAGTTGTCAAAGGCTCATTTCTTGTCCTGTGATAAAAAGCCTTCTGTTTCCACTGCAAAACCTCTCAGGGGAGCATTTGCAACCGTTTGGCACCATTTTTGAGTGAAATGCCGAAAGGCAGATTTTTGATGAAATTTGACCCCGGGGCTTACGGATTTTTTCAAAAAAATAATTTTATGCCGGAGAATTTGTCGAGGGATGCTTTCTTGTCCTGTGATAAAAAGCCTTCTGTTTCGACTGCAAAACCTCTCAGGGGAGCATTTGCAACCGTTTGGCACCATTTTTGAGTGAATTGCGGAAAGTCAGATTTTTGATGAAATTGTGACCCCGGGGCTTAGGGATTTTTTCAAAAAAAACTTTTCCTGCCAGAAAAGTTGTTGAGGGCTGATTTCCTTTCCTGTGATGAAAAGCCTTCTGTTTCGATTGCGATACCTCTCAAGGGAACATTTGCAATCGTTTGGCACCATTTTTGAGTGAATTGCCGCAAGTCCGATATTTAATGAAATTTGACCCCGGGGCTTAGGGATTTTTTCAAAAAAATCTTTTTCTGCCGGTTAAGTTGTCGAGGGTTGATTTCCTTTCCTGTGATGAAAAGCCTTCTGTTTCGACTGTGAAACCTCTCAAGGGAGCATTTGCAATCGTTTGGCACCATTTTTGAGTGAATTTGCCGAAAGTCAGATTTTTGATGAAATTGTGACCCCGGGGGTTAGGGATTTTTTCCAAAAATCTTTTTCTGCCGGTGAAGTTGTTGAGGGCTGATTTCTATTCCTGGGATGAAAAGCCTTCTGTTTCAACTCCGAAACCTCTCGGGGGAGCATTTGCAACCATTTGGCACCATTTTTGAGTGAATTTGACGAAAGTCAGATTTTTGATGAAATTGTGACCCCGGGGCTTAGGGATTTTTTCCAGAAATCTTTTTCTGCCGGTGAAGTTGTCGAAGGCTCATTTCTTGTCCTGTGATAAAATGCCTTCTGTTTCAACCGCCAAACCTCTCAGGGGAGCATTTGCAACCGGTTGGCACCATTTTTGAGTGAAATGCCGAAAGTCAGATTTTTGATGAAATTTGACCCCGGGGCTTAGGGATTTTGTCAAAAAATCTTTTTATGCCCGTGAAGTTGTCGAGGTCTGATTTCTTGTCCTGTGATAAAAAGCCTTCTGTTGAAACCGCCAAACCTCTCAGGGGAGCATTTGCAACCGTTTGGCACCATTTTTGAGTGAATTGCCGAAAGTCAGATTTTTGATGAAATTGTGACCCCGGGGCTTAGGGATTTTTTCAAAAAATCTTTTTCTGCCTGTGAAGTTGTCGAGGGCTGATTTCTATTCCTGTGATGAAAAGCCTTCTGTTTCAACTGCGAGACCTCTCAGCGGAGCATTTGCAACCGTTTGGTACCTTTTTTGAGTGAATTGCGGAAGTTAGATTTTTGATGAAATTGTGACCCCGGGGCTTAGGGATTTTTTCAAAAAATCTTTTTCTGCCGGTGAAGTTGTCGAGGGCTGATTTCTTTTCCTGTGATAAAAAGCCTTCTGTTTCAACCGCCAAACCTCTCAGGGAAGCATTTGAAACCGTTTGGCACCATTTTTGAGTGAATTGCCGAAAGTCAGATTTTTGATGAAATTGTGACCCCGGGGTTTAGGGATTTTTTCAAAAAATCTTTTTCTGCCGGTGAAGTTGTCGAGGGCTGATTTCTTTTCCTGTGATAAAAAGTCTTCTGTTGCAACCGCGAAATCTCTCAGGGGAGCATTTGCAACCATTTGGCACCATTTTTGAATGTATTGCCGAAAGTCAGATTTTTGATGAAATTGTGACCCCGGGGCTTAGGGATTTTTTCAAAAAATCTTTTTTGCCGGTTAAGTTGTTGAGGGCTGATTTCTATTCCTGGGATGAAAAGCCTTCTGTTTCAACTCCGAAACCTCTCAGGGGAGCATTTGCAACCGTTTGGCACCATTTTTGAGTGAATTGCCGAAAGTCCGATGTTTGATGAAATTGTGACCCCGGGGGTGAGGGATTTTTTATAAAAATCATTTTGTGCCGGTTAAGTTGTTGAGGGCTGATTTCTATTCCTGGGATGAAAAGCCTTCTGTTTCAACTCCGAAACCTCTCAGGGGAGCATTTGCAACCATTTGGCAACATTTTTGAGTGAGTTTGACGAAAGTCAGATTTTTGATGAAATTTTGACCCTGGGGATTAGGGATTTTTTCAAAAAATCTTTTTCTGCCGGTTAAATTGTCGAGGGTTAATTTCCTTTCCTGTGATGAAAAGCCTTCTGTTTCGACTGTGAAACCTCTCAAGGGAGCATTTGCAATCGTTTGGCACCATTTTTGAGTGAATTGCCGAAAGTCCGATATTTAATGAAATTTGATCCCGGGGCTTAGGGATTTTTTTATAAAAATCTTTTTTGCCGGTTAAGTTGTTGAGGGCTGATTTCTATTCCTGGGATGAAAAGCCTTCTGTTTCAACTGCGAGACCTCTCAGGGGAACATTTGCAACCGTTTGGTACCTTTTTTGAGTGAATTGCCGAAAGTCAGATTTTTGTTGAAATTGTGACCCCGGGGCTTAGGGATTTTTTCAAAAAATCTTTTTCTGCCGGTGAAGTTGTCGAGGGCTAATTTCTTTTCCTGTGATAAAAAGCCTTCTGTTGCAACCGCCAAACCGCTCAGGGGAGCATTTGCAACCGTTTGGCACCATTTTTGAGTGAATTGCCGAAAGTCAGATTTTTGAAGAAATTGTGACCCCGGGGCTTAGGGATTTTTTCAAAAAATCTCTTTCTGCCGGTGAAGTTGTCGAGGGCTGATTTCTTGTCCTGTGATAAAGAGCCTTCTGTTGCGACCGCCAAACCTCTCAGGGCAGCATTTGCAACCGTTTGGCACCATATTTGAGTGAACTGCCGAAAGTCAGATTCTTGATGAAATTGTGAACCCGGGGGTTAGGGATTTTTCAAATAATCTTTTTCTACCGGTGAAGTTGTCGAGGGCTGATTTCTTTTCCTGTGATAAAAAGCCTTCTGTTTCAACCGCCAAACCTTTCAGGGGAGCATTTGCAACCGTTTGGCACCATTTTTGAGTGAATTGCCCAAAGTCAGATTTTTGATGAAATTGTGACCCCGGGGCTTAGGGATTTTTTCAAAAAATCTTTTTCTGCCGGTTAAGTTGTCGAGGGTTGATTTCCTTTCCTGTGATGAAAAGCCTTCTGTTTCGATTGCGAAACCTCTCAAGGGAGCATTTGCAATCGTTTGGCACCATTTTTGAGTGAATTGCCGAAAGTCAGATTTTTGATGAAATTGTGACCCCGGGGCTTAGGGATTTTTTCAAAAAATCTTTTCTTACCGGTTAAGTTGTTGAGGGCTGACTTCTATTCCTGGGATGAAAAGCCTTCTGTTTCGATTGCGATACCTCTCAAGGGAGCATTTGCAATCGTTTGGCACCATTTTTGAGTGAATTGCCGAAAGTCCGATATTTAATGAAATTTGATCCCGGGGCTTAGGGATTTTTTTATAAAAATCTTTTTTGCCGGTTAAGTTGTTGAGGGCTGATTTCTATTCCTGGGATGGAAAGCCTTCTGTTTCAACTCCGAAACCTCTCAGGGGAGCATTTGCAACCATTTGGCAACATTTTTGAGTGAGTTTGACGAAAGTCAGATTTTTGATGAAATTTTGACCCTGGGGATTAGGGATTTTTTCAAAAAATCTTTTTCTGCCGGTTAAATTGTCGAGGGTTAATTTCCTTTCCTGTGATGAAAAGCCTTCTGTTTCGACTGCGAAACCTCTCAAGGGAGCATTTGCAATCGTTTGGCACCATTTTTGAGTGAATTGCCGAAAGTCCGATTTTTGATGAAATTGTGATCCGGGGCTTAGGGATTTTTATAAAAATCTTTTCTGCCGGTGAAGTTGTTGAGGGCTGATTTCTAGTCCTGTGATCAAAAGCCTTCTGTTTCAACTGCCAGACCTCTCAGTGTAGCATTTTCAACCGTTTTGTATCTTTTTTGAGTGAATTGCCGATAGTCTGATTTTTGTTGAAATTGTGACCCCGGGGCTTAGGGATTTTTGCAAAAAATCTTTTTCTGCCGGTGAAGTTGTCGAGGGCTGATTTCTTTTCCTGTGATAAAAAGCCTTCTGTTGCAACCGCCAAACCTCTCAGGGGAGCATTTGCAACCGTTTGGCACCATTTTTGAGTGAATTGCCGAAAGTCAGATTTTTGATGAAATTGTGACCCCGGGGCTTAGGGATTTTTTCAAAAAATCTTTTCTGCCGGTGAAGTTGTCGAGGGCTGATTTCTTGTCCTGTGATAAAGAGCCTTCTGTTGCAACCGCCAAACCTCTCAGGGGAGCATTTGCAACCGTTTGGCACCATATTTGAGTGAATTGCCGAAAGTCAGATTTTTGATGAAATTGTGACCCCGGGGGTTAGGGATTTTTTCAAAAAATCTTTTTCTACCGGTGAAGTTGTCGAGGGCTGATTTCTTTTCCTGTGATAAAAAGCCTTCTGTTTCAACCGCCAAACCTTTCAGGGGAGCATTTGCAACCGTTTGGCACCATTTTTGAGTGAATTGCCGAAAGTCAGATTTTTGATCCCGGGGCTTAGGGATTTTTTCAAAAATTCTTTTTCTGCCGGTGAAGTTGTCGAGGGCTGATTTCTTTTCCTGTGATAAAAAGCCTTCTGTTTCAACCGCCAAACCTCTCAGGGAAGCATTTGAAACCGTTTGGCACCATTTTTGAGTGAATTGCCGAAAGTCAGATTTTTGATGAAATTGTGACCCCGGGCTTAGGGATTTTTTCAAAAATCTTTTTCTGCCGGTGAAGTTGTCGAGGGCTGATTTCGTTTTCCTGTGATAAAAAGCCGTCTGTTTCAACCGCCAAACTTCTCAGGGGAGCATTTACAACCGTTTGGCACCATTTTTGAGTGAATTGCCGAAAGTCAGATTTTTGATGAAATTGTGACCCCGGGGCTTAGGGATTTTTTCAAAAAAATCTTTTTCTGCCGGTGAAGTTGTCGAGGGCTGATTTCTTGGCGTGTGATAAATAGACTACTGTTGCAACCTCCATACCTCTCAGGGGAGCATTTGCAACCGTTTGGCACCATTTTTGAGTGAATTGCCGAAAGTCAGATTTTTGATGAAATTGTGACCCCGGGGTTCGGGATTTTTTGAAAAAAATCTTTTTCTACCGGTGAAGTTGTCGAGGACTGATTTCTATTCCTGTGATGAAAAGCCTTCTGTTTCAACTGCGAAACCTCTCAGGGAGCATTTGCAACCGTTTGGTACCATTTTTGAGTGAATTGCCGAAAGTCAGATTTTTGATGAAATTGTGACCCCGGGGCTTAGGGATTTTTTCAAAAATCATTGTCTGCCGGTGAAGTTGTCGAGGGCTAATTTCTGTTCCTGTGATTAAAAGCCTTCTTTTTGATCAGACAAACCTGTCAGGGGAGCATTTGAAACCGTTTGGCACCATTTTTGAGTGAATTGCCGAAAGTCAGATTTTTGATGAAATTGTGACCCCGGGGCTTAGGGATTTTTTCAAAAAATCTTTTTCTACCGGTGAAGTTGTCGAGGGCTGATTTCTATTCCTTTAATGAAAAGCCTTCTGTTTCAACTGCGAGACCTCTCAGGGGAGCATTTGCAACCGTTTGGTACCATTTTTGAGTGAATTGCCGAAAGTCAGAGTTTTGATGAAATTGTGACCCCGGAGCTTAGGGATTTTTTCAAAAATTCTTTTTCTACCGGTGAAGTTGTCGAGGGCTGACTTCTATTCCTGGGATGAAAAGCCTTCTGTTTCGATTGCGATACCTCTCAAGGGAGCATTTGCAATCGTTTGGCACCATTTTTGAGTGAATTGCCGAAAGTCAGATTTTTGATGAAATTGTGACCCCGGGGCTTAGGGATTTTTTATAAAAATCTTTTCTGCCGGTTAAGTTGTTGAGGGCTGATTTCTATTCCTGGGATGGAAAGCCTTCTGTTTCAACTGCGAAACCTCTCAGGGGAGCATTTGCAACCATTTGGCAACATTTTTGAGTTAGTTTGCCGAAAGTCAGATTTTTGATGAAATTGTGACCCTGGGGCTTAGGGATTTTTTCAAAAAATCTTTTTCTGCCGGTTAAGTTGTCGAGGGCTGATTTCCTTTCCTGTGATGAAAAGCCTTCTGTTTCGACTGCGAAACCTCTCACGGGAGCATTTGCAAGCGTTTGGCACCATTTTTGAGTGAATTGCCCAAAGTCAGATTTTTGATGAAATTGTGAGCCCGGGGCTTAGGGATTTTTTCACAAAATCTTTTCTGCCGGTGAAGTTGTCGAGGGCTGATTTCTATTCCTGTGATGAAAAGCCTTCTGTTTCAACTGCGAGACCTCTCAGGGGAGCATTTGCAACCGTTTGGTACCATTTTTGAGTGAATTGCCGAAAGTCAGATTTTTGATGAAATTGTGACCCCGGGGCTTAGGGATTTTTGAAAAAATCTTTTTCTGCCGGTGAAGTTGTCGAGGGCTGATTTCTTTTCCTGTGATAAAAAGCCTTCTGTTGCAACCGCCAAACCTCTCAGGGGAGCATTTGCAACCGTTTGGCACCATTTTTGAGTGAATTGCCGAAAGTCAGATTTTTGATGAAATTGTGACCCTGGGGCTTAGGGATTTTTTCAAAAATCTTTTCTGCCGGTGAAGTTGTCGAGGGCTGATTTCTTGTCCTGTGATAAAGAGCCTTCTGTTGCGACCGCCAAACCTCTCAGGGGAGCATTTGCAACCGTTTGGCACCATATTTGAGTGAATTGCCGAAAGTCAGATTTTTGATGAAATTGTGAACCCGGGGCTTAGGGATTTTTTCAAAAAATCTTTTTCTGCCGGTGAAGTTGTCGAGGGCTGATTTCTTTTCCTGTGATAAAAAGCCTTCTGTTTCAACCGCCAAACCTCTCAGGGGAGCATTTGCAACCGTTTGGCACCATTTTTGAGTGAATTGCCGAAAGTCAGATTTTTGATGAAATTGTGACCCGGGGCTTAGGGATTTTTTCAAAAATTCTTTTTCTGCCGGTGAAGTTGTCGAGGGCTGATTTCTTTTCCTGTGATAAAAAGCCTTCTGTTTCAACCGCCAAACCTTTCAGGGGAGCATTTCCAACCGTTTGGCACCATTTTTGAGTGAATTGCCGAAAGTCAGATTTTTGATGAAATTGTGACCCCGGGCTTAGGGATTTTTTCAAAAATCTTTTCTGCCGGTGAAGTTGTCGAGGGCTGATTTCGTTTCCTGTGATAAAAGCCTTCTGTTTCAACCGCCAAACCTATCATGGGAGAATTTGCAACCGTTTGGCATCATTTTTGATTGAATTGCGGAAAGTCAGATTTTTGATGAAATTGTGACCCCGGGGCTTAGGGATTTTTTCAGAAAATCTTTTTCTGCCGGTGAAGTTGTCGAGGGCTGATTTCTTGTCCTGTGATAAAAAGCCTTCTGTTGCAACCGCCAAACCTCTCAGGGGAGCATTTGCAACCGTTTGGCACCATTTTTGAGTGAATTGCCGAAAGTCAGATTTTTGATGAAATTGTGACCCCGGGGCTTAGGGATTTTTTCAAAAAATCTTTTTCTACCGGTGAAGTTGTCGAGGGCTGATTTCTATTCCTGTGATGAAAAGCCTTCTGTTTCAACTGCCAAACCTCTCAGGGGAGCATTTTCAACCGTTTGGTACCATTTTTGAGTGAATTGCCGAAAGTCAGATTTTTGATGAAATTGTGACCCCGGGGCTTAGGGATTTTTTCACAAAAATCTTTTTCTGCCGGTGAAGTTGTCGAGGGCTGATTTCTTTTCCTGTGATAAAAAGCCTTCTGTTTCAACCGCCAAACCTCTCAGGGGAGCATTTGCAACCGTTTGGCACCATTTTTGAGTGAATTGCCGAAAGTCAGATTTTTGATGAAATTGTGACCCCGGGGCTTAGGGATTTTTTCAAAAAATCTTTTTCTGCCGGTGAAGTTGTCGAGGGCTGATTTCTATTCCTGTGATGAAAAGCCTTCTGTTTCAACTGCGAAACCTCTCAGGGGAGCATTTGCAACCGTTTGGCACCATTTTTGAGTGAATTGCCGAAAGTCAGAGTTTTGATGAAATTGTGACCCCGGAGCTTAGGGATTTTTTCAAAAATTCTTTTTCTACCGGTGAAGTTGTCGAGGGCTGAATTCCATTCCTGTGATAAAAAGCCTTCTGTTTCAACTGCGAGACCTCTCAGGGGAGCATTTGCAACCGTTTGGCACCATTTTTGAGTGAATTGCCGAAAGTCAGATTTTTGATGAAATTGTGACCCCGGGGCTTAGGGATTTTTTCAAAAAATCTTTTTTCTGCCGGTGAAGTTGTCGAGGGCTGATTTCTTTTCCTGTGATAAAAAGCCTTCTGTTTCAAACGCCAAACTTCTCAGGGGAGAATTTGCAACCGTTTGGCACCGTTTTTGAGTGAATTGCCGAAAGTCAGATTTTTGATGAAATTGTGACCCCGGGGCTTAGGGATTTTTTCAAAAAATCTTTTTCTGCCGGTGTAGTGGTCGAGGTCTGATTTCCTTTCCTGTGATAAACAGTCGTCTGTTTCAACCGCCAAACCTCTCAGGGGAGCATTTGCAACCGTTTGGCACCATTTTTGAGTGAATTGCCGAAAGTCAGATTTTTGATGAAATTGTGACCCCGGGGCTTAGGGATTTTTTAAAAAAAATCTTTTCTGCCGGTGAAGTTGTCGTGGGCTGATTTTTTGTTCCTGTGATTAAAAGCCTTCTGTTTCAACCGCCAAACCTCTCAGGGGAGCATTTGCAACCGTTTGGCACCATTTTTGAGCGAATTGCCGAAAGTCAGATTTTTGATGAAATTGTGATCCCGGGGCTTAGGGATTTTTCAAAAATCTTTTTCTGCCGGTTAAGTTGTCGAGGGCTGATTTCTATTCCTGTGATGAAAAGCCTTCTGTTTCAGACTGCGAAACCTCTCAGGGGAGCATTTGCAACCGTTTGGCACCATTTTTGAGTGAATTGCCGAAAGTCAGATTTATGATGAAATTGTGACCCCGGGCCTTAGGGATTTTTTCAAAAATTCTTTTTCTGCCGGTGAAGTTGTCGAGGGCTGATTTCTTGTCCTGTGATAAAAAGCCTTCTGTTTCAACCGCCAAACCTCTCAGGGGAGCATTTGCAACCGTTTGGCACCATTTTTGAGTGAATTGCCGAAAGTCAGATTTTTGATGAAATTGTGACCCCGGGGCTTAGGGATTTTTTCAAAAAATCTTTTTCTGCCAGTTAAGTTGTTGAGGGCTGATTTCCTTTCCTGTGATGAAAAGCCTTCTGTTTCGACTGCGAAACCTCTCAAGGGAGCATTTGCAATCGTTTGGAACCATTTTTGAGTGAATTGCCGAAAGTCCGATCTTTAAAGAAATTTGACTCCGGGGCTTAGGTATTTTTACAAAAATCTTTTTTGCCGGTTAAGTTGTCAGAATTTGATGAAATTGCGACACCGGGGCTTAGGGATTTTTTTAAAAATTCTTTTTCTGCCGGTGAAGTTGTCGAGGGCTGATTTCTTGTCCTGTGATAAAAAGCCTTGTGTTTCCTCCGCCAAACCTCTCAGGGGAGCATTTGCAACCGTTTGGCACCATTTTTGAGTGAATTGCCGAAAGTCAGATTTTTGATGAAATTGTGACCCCGGGGATTAGGGATTTTTTCAAAAAATCATTTTCTGCTGGTGAAGTTGTCGAGGGCTGATTTCTTTTCCTGTGATAAAAAGCCTTCTGTTTCAAACGCCAAACTTCTCAGGGGAGAATTTGCCACCATTTGGCACCGTTTTTGAGTGAATTGCCGAAAGTCAGATTTTTGATGAAATTGTGACCCCGGGGCTTAGGGATTTTTTCAAAAAATCTTTTTCTGCCGGTGAAGTTGTCGAGGGCTGATTCCTTGTCCTGTGATAAACAGTCGTCTGTTTCAACCGCCAAACCTCTCAGGGGAGCATTTGCAACCGTTTGGCACCATTTTTGAGTGAATTGCCGAAAGTCAGATTTTTGATGAAATTGTGATCCCGCGGCTTAGGGATTTTTGAAAAAATCTTTTTCTGCCGGTGAAGTTGTCGAGGGCTGATTTCTTTTCCTGTGATAAAAAGCCTTCTGTTTCAACCGCCAAACCTCTCAGGGGAGCATTTGCAACCGTTTGGCACCATTTTTGAGTGAATTGCCGAAAGTCAGATTTTTGATGAAATTGTGATCCCGGGGCTTAGGGATTTTTCAAAAATCTTTTTCTGCCGGTGAAGTTGTCGAGGGCTGATTTCTATTCCTGTGATGAAAAGCCTTCTGTTTCAACTGCGAAACCTCTCAGGGGAGCATTTGCAACCGTTTGGCACCATTTTTGAGTAAATTGCCGAAAGTCAGATTTTTGATGAAATTGTGACACCGGGCTTAGGGATTTTTTCAAAAATCTTTTCTGCCGGTGAAGTTGTCTAGGGCTCATTTGTTGTCCTGTGATAAAAAGCCTTCTGTTTCAACCGCCAAACCTCTCAGGGGAGCATTTGCAACCGTTTGACACCATTTTTGAGTGAATTGCGGAAAGTCAGATTTTTGATGAAATTGTGACCCCGGGGCTTAGGGATTTTTTCAAAAAAATCTTTTTCTGCCAGTTAAGTTGTTGAGGGCTGATTTCCTTTCCTTTGATGAAAAGCCTTCTGTTTCGACTGCGAAACCTCTCAAGGGAGCATTTGCAATCGTTTGGTACCATTTTTGAGTGAATTGCCGAAAGTCCGATCTTTAAAGAAATTTGACTCCGGGGCTTAGGTATTTTTTTACAAAAATCTTTTTTGCCGGTTAAGTTGTCAGAATTTGATGAAATTGCGACACCGGGGCTTAGGGATTTTTTTAAAAAATCTTTTTCTGCCGGTGAAGTTGTCGAGGGCTGATTTCTTGTCCTGTGATAAAAAGCCTTCTGTTTCAACCGCCAAACCTCTCAGGGGAGCATTTGCAACCGTTTGGCACCATTTTTGAGTGAATTGCCGAAAGTCAGATTTTTGATGAAATTGTGACCCCGGGGCTTAGGGATTTTTTCAAAAAATCTTTTTTCTGCCGGTTATGTTGGGTCGGGCGGTCTTCTTTTCCTGTGATAAAAGCCTTCTGTTTCAACTGCGAAACCTCTCAGGGGAGCATTTGCAACCGTTTGGCACCATTTTTGAGTGAATTGCCGAAAGTCAGATTTTTGATGAAATTGTGACCCCGGGGCTTAGGAATTTTTTCAAAAAATCTTTTTCTGCCGGTGAAGTTGTCGAGGACTGATCTCCTTTCCTGTGATGAAAAGCCTTCTGTTTCAGCTGCGAAACCTCTCAGGGGAGCATTTGCAACCGTTTGGCACCATTTTTGAGTGAAATGCCGAAAGTCAGATTTTTGATGAAATTGTGACCCCGGGCTTAGGGATTTTTTCAAAAATCTTTTCTGCCGGTGAAGTTGTCGAGGGCTGATTTCTATTCCTGTGAATAAAAGCCTTCTGTTGCAACCGCCAAACCTCTCAGGGGAGCATTTGCAACCGTTTGGCACCATTTTTGAGTGAATTGCCGAAAGTCAGATTTTTGATGAAATTGTGACCCCGGGGCTTAGGGATTTTTTCAAAAAATCTGTTTCTGCCGGTGAAGTTGTCGAGGGCTGATTTCTTTTCCTGTGATAAAAAGCCTTCTGTTTCAACCGCCAAACCTCTCTGGGGAGCATTTGCAACCGTTTAGCACCATTTTTGAGTGAATTGTGGAAAGTCAGATTTTTGATGAAATTGTGACCCCGGGGCTTAGGGATTTTTTCAAAAAATCTTTTTCTGCCGGTGAAGTTGTCGAGGGCTGATTTCTTTTCCTGTGATGAAAAGCCTTCTGTTTCAACTGCCAAACCTCTCAGGGGAGCATTTGCAACCGTTTGGCACCATTTTTGAGTGAATTGCCGAAAGTCAGATTTTTGATGAAATTGTGACCCCGGGGCTTAGGGATTTTTTTATAAAAATCTTTTTTGCCGGTTAAGTTGTTGAGGACTGATTTCTGTTCCTGGGATGAAAAGCCTTCTGTTTCAGCTGCGAAACCTCTCAGGGGAGCATTTGCAACCGTTTGGCACCATTATTTGAGTGAATTGCCGAAAGTCAGATTTTTGATGAAATTGTGACCCCGGGGCTTAGGGATTTTTTTTAAAAATCTTTTTCTGCCGGTGAAGTTGTCGAGGGCTGATTTCTTTTCCTCTGATCAACAGCCTTCTGTTTCAACCGCCAAACCTCTCAGGGGAGCATTTGCAACCGTTTGGCACCATTTTTGAGTGAATTGCCGAAAGTCAGATTTTGATGAAATTGTGACCCCGGGGCTTAGGGATTTTTTCAAAAAAATCTTTTTCTGCCGGTGAAGTTGTCGAGGGCTGATTTCTATTCCTGTGATGAAAAGCCTTCTGTTTCAACTGCGAGACCTCTCAGGGGAGCATTTGCAACCGTTTGGCACCATTTTTGAGTGAATTGCCGAAAGTCAGATTTTTGATGAAATTGTGATCCCGGGGCTTAGGGATTTTTTCAAAAAAATCTTTTTCTGCCGGTGAAGTTGTCGAGGGCTGATTTCTATTCCTGTGATGAACAGCCTTCTGTTTCAACTGCGAGACCTCTCAGGGGAGCATTTGCAACCGTTTGGCACCATTTTTGAGTGAATTGCCGAAAGTCAGATTTTTGATGAAATTGTGACCCCGGGGCTTAGGGATTTTTTCAAAAAATCTTTTTATGCCGGTGAAGTTGTCGAGGGCTGATTTCTTTTCCTGTGATAAAAAGCCTTCTGTTTCAACCGCCAAACTTCTCAGGGGAGAATTTGCAACCATTTGGCACCATTTTTGAGTGAATTGCCGAAAGTCAGATTTTTGATGAAATTGTGACCCCGGGGCTTAGGGATTTTTTCAAAAAATCTTTTTCTGCCGGTGAAGTTGTCGAGGGCTGATTTCTTGTCCTGTGATAAAAAGCCTTCTGTTGCAACCTCCAAACCTCTCAGGGGAGCATTTGCAACCGTTTGGCACCATTTTTGAGTGAATTGCCCAAAGTCAGATTTTTGATGAAATTGTGACCCTGGGGCTTAGGGATTTTTTCAAAAATTCTTTTTCTGCCGTTGAAGTTGTCGAGGGCTGATTACTTTTCCTGTGAAAAAAGCCTTCTGTTTCAACCGCCAAACCTCTCAGGGGAGCATTTGCAACCGTTTGGGACCATTTTTGAGTGAATTGCCGAAAGTCAGATTTTTGATGAAATTGTGACCCCGGGGCTTAGGGATTGTTTCAAAAAAAATCTTTTTCTGCCGGTTAAGTTGTCGAGGGCTGATTTCTTGTCCTGTGATAAAAGCCTTCTGTTGCAACCGCCAAACCTCTCAGGGGAGCATTTCCAACCATTTGGCACCATTTTTGAGTGAATTGCCGAAAGTCAGATTTTTGATGAAATTGTGACCCCGGGGCTTAGGGATTTTTTTAAAAAAAATTTTCTGCCGGTGAAGTTGTCGAGGGCTGATTTCTTTTCCTGTGATAAAAAGCCTTCTGTTTCAACCGCCAAACCTCTCAGGGTAGCATTTGCAACCGTTTGGCACCATTTTTGAGTGAATTGCCGAAAGTCAGATTTTTGATGAAATTGTGACCCCGGGGCTTAGGGATTTTTTCTAAAATCTTTTTCTGCCGGGTAAGTTGTCGAGGGCTGATTTTTTTTCCTGTGATAAAAAGCCTTCTGTTTCTACCGCCAAACCTCTCAGGGGAGCATTTTCAACCGTTTGGCACCATTTTTGAGTGAATTGCCGAAAGTCAGATTTTTGATGAAATTGTGACCCCG
Organism: Podarcis lilfordi; assembly: GCA_947686815.1. Taxonomy (NCBI): domain Eukaryota; kingdom Metazoa; phylum Chordata; class Lepidosauria; order Squamata; family Lacertidae; genus Podarcis; species Podarcis lilfordi. The sequence goes on from CANTUW010000013.1 coordinate 130,830, forward strand.
GGGCTTAGGGATTTTTTGAAAAAAATCTTTTTCTGCCGGTTAAGTTGTCGAGGGCTGATTTCTTTTCCTGTGATAAAAAGCCTTCTGCTTCAACCGCCAAACCTCTCAGGCTAGCATTTGCAACCGTTTGGCACCATTTTTGAGTGAATTGCCAAAAGTCAGATTTTTGATGAAATTGTGACCCCGGGGCTTAGGAATATTTTCTAAAATTCGTTTTCTACCGATGAATTTGTCGAGGGCTGATTTCTTTTCCTGTGATAAAAAGCCTTCTGTTTCAACCGCCAAACCTCTCAGGGGAGCATTTGCAACCGTTTGGCACCATTTTTGATTGAATTGCCGAAAGTCAGATTTCTGATGAAATTGTGACCCCGGGGCGTAGGGATTTTTCAAAAATTCTTTTCTGCCGGTGAAGTTGTCGAGGGCTGATTTCTTTTCCTGTGATAAAAGCCTTCTGTTTCAACCGCCAAACCTCTCAGGGGAGCATTTGCAACCGTTTGGCACCATTTTTGAGTGAATTGCCGAAAGTCAGATTTTTGATGAAATTGTGACCCCGGGGCGTAGTGATTTTTTCAAAAATCTTTTTCTGCCGGTGAAGTTGTCGAGGGCTGATTTCTTTTCCTGTGATAAAAGCCTTCTGTTTCAACCGCCAAACCTCTCAGGGAGCATTTGCAACCGTTTGGCACCATTTTTGAGTGAATTGCCGAAAGTCAGATTTTTGATGAAATTGTGACCCCGGGGCTTAGGGATTTTTCAAAAATTCTTTTTCTGCCGGTGAAGTTGTCGAGGGCTGATTTCTTTTCCTGTGATGAAAAGCCTTCTGTTTCAACTGCGCAAACCTCTCAGGGGAGCATTTGCAACCGTTTGGCACCATTTTTGAGTGAATTGCCGAAAGTCAGATTTTTGATGAAATTGTGACCCCGGGGCTTAGGGATTTTTTCAAAAAAATCTTTTTCTGCCGATGAAGTTGTCGAGGGCTGATTTCTTTTCCTGTGATGAAAAGCCTTCTGTTTCAACTGCGAAACCTCTCAGGGGAGCATTTGCAACAGTTTGGCACCATTTTTGAGTGAATTGCCGAAAGTCAGATTTTGGATGAAATTGTGACCACGGGGGTTAGGGATTTTTTCAAAAAATCTTTTTCTGCCGGTGAAGTTGTCAAGGGCTGATTTCTGTTCCTGTGATGAAAAGCCTTCTGTTTCAACTGCGAAACCTCTCAGGGGAGCATTTGCAACCGTTTGGCACCATTATTTGAGTGAATTGCCGAAAGTCAGATTTTTGATGAAATTGTGACCCCGGGGCTTAGGAATGTTTTCCAAAAATCTTTTTCTGCCGGTGAAGTTGTCGAGGGCTGATTTCGTTTCCTGTGATAAAAAACCTTCTGTTGCAACCGCCAAACCTCTCAGGGGAGCATTTGCAACCGTTTGGCACCATTTTTGATTGAATTGCTGAAAGTCAGATTTTTGATGAAATTGTGACCCCGGGGGTTAGGGATTTTTTCAAAAAATCTTTTTCTGCCGGTGAAGTTGTCAAGGGCTGATTTCTTTTCCTGTGATAAAAAGCCTTCTGTTTCAACTGCCAAACCTCTCAGGGGAGCATTTGCAACCGTTTGGCACCATTTTTGAGTGAATTGCCGAAAGTCAGATTTTTGATGAAATTGTGACCCCGGGGCTTAGGGATTTTTTCAAAAAATCTTTTTCTGCCGGTGAAGTTGTCGAGGGCTGATTTCTTTTCCTGTGATAAAAGCCTTCTGTTTCAACCGCCAAACCTCTCAGGGTAGCATTTGCAACCGTTTGGCACCATTTTTGAGTGAATTGCCGAAAGTCAGATTTTTGATGAAATTGTGACCCCGGGGCTTAGGGATTTTTTCAAAAATTCTTTTTCTGCCGGTGAAGTTGTCGAGGGCTGATTTCTTTTCCTGTGATAAAAAGCCTTCTGTTTCAACCGCCAAACCTCTCAGGGGAGCATTTGCAACCGTTTGGCACCATTTTTGAGTGAATTGCCGAAAGTCAGATTTCTGATGAAATTGTGACCCCGGGGCTTAGGGATTTTTTCAAAAATCTTTTCTGCCGGTGAAGTTGTCGAGGGCTGATTTCTTTTCCTGTGATAAAAAGCCTTCTGTTTCAACTGCGAGACCTCTCAGGGGAGCATTTGCAACCGTTTGGTACCATTTTTGAGTGAATTGCCGAAAGTCAGATTTTGATGAAATTTGACCCCGGGGCTTAGGGATTTTTTCAAAAAAATCTTTTTATGCCGGTGAAGTTGTCGAGGGCTGATTTCTTTTCCTGTGATAAAAAGCCTTCTGTTTCAACCGCCAAACCTCTCAGGGGAGCATTTGCAACCGTTTGGCACCATTTTTGAGTGAATTGCCGAAAGTCAGATTTTTGATGAAATTGTGACCCCGGGGCTTTGGGATTTTTTCAATAATTCTTTTTCTGCCGGTGAAGTTGTCGAGGGCTGATTTCTTTTCCTGTGATTAAAAGCCTTCTGTTTCAACTGCCAAACCTCTCAGGGGAGCATTTGCAACCGTTTGGCACCATTTTTGAGTGAATTGCCGAAAGTCAGATTTTTGATGAAATTGTGACCCCGGGGCTTTGGGATTTTTTCAAAAAATCTTTTTCTGCCGGTGAAGTTGTCGAGGGCTGATTTCCTTTCCTGTGATCAAAAGCCTTCTGTTTCAACCGCCAAACCTCTCAGGGGAGCATTTGCAACCGTTTGGCACCATTTTTGAGTGAATTGCCGAAAGTCAGATTTTTGATGAAATTGTGACCCCGGGGCTTTGGGATTTTTTCAAAAAATCTTTTTCTGCCCGTGAAGTTGTCGAGGGCTGATTTCTTTTCCTGTGATAAAAAGCCTTCTGTTTCAACCGCCAAACCTCTCAGGGGAGCATTTGCAACCGTTTGGCACCATTTTTGAGTGAATTGCCGAAAGTCAGATTTTTGATGAAATTGTGACCCCGGGGCTTAGGGATGTTTTCAAAAAAATCTTTTTCTGCCGGTTAAGTTGTCGAGGGCTGATTTCTTTTCCTGCGATAAAAGCCTTCTTTTTCAACCGCCAAACCTCTCAGGGGAGCATTTGCAACCGTTTGGCACCATTTTTGAGTGAATTTCCGAAAGTCAGATTTTTGATGAAATTGTGACCCCGGGGGTTAGGGATTTTTTCAAAAAATCTTTTTCTGCCGTTGAAGTTGTCGAGGGCTGATTTCTTTTCCTGTGATAAAAAGCCATCTGTTTCAACAGCGAAACCTCTCAGGGGAGCATTTGCAACCGTTTGGTACCATTTTTGAGTGAATTGCCGAAAGTCAGATTTTTGATGAAATTGTGACCCCGGGGCTTAGGGATTTTTTCAAAAATTCTTTTTCTGCCGGTGAAGTTGTCGAGGGCTGATTTCTTTTCCTGTGATAAAAAGCCTTCTGTTTCAACCGCCAAACCTCTCAGGGGAGCATTTGCAACCGTTTGGCACCATTTTTGAGTGAATTGCCGAAAGTCAGATTTTTGATGAAATTGTGACCCCGGGGCTTAGGGATTTTTTCAAAAATTCTTTTTCTGCCGGTGAAGTTGTCGAGGGCTGATTTCTTTTCCTGTGATAAAAAAGCCTTCTGTTTCAACTGCGAGACCTCTCAGGGTAGCATTTGCAACCGTTTGCTACCATTTTTGAGTGAATTGCCGAAAGTCAGATTTTTGATGAAATTGTGACCCCGGGGCTTAGGGATTTTTTCAATATATCTTTTTCTGCCGGTGAAGTTGTCGAGGGCTGATTTCTTTTCCTGTGATAAAAAAGCCTTCTGTTTCAACCGCCAAACCTCTCAGGGGAGCATTTGCAACCGTTTCGCACCATTTTTGAGTGAATTGCCGAAAGTCAGATTTTTGATGAAATTGTGACCCCGGGGCTTAGGGATTTTTGAAAAATTCTTTTCTGCCGGTGAAGTTGTCGAGGGCTGATTTCTTTTCCTGTGATGAAAAGCCTTCTGTTTCAACTGCGAAACCTCTCAGGGGAGCATTTGCAACCGTTTGGCACCATTTTTGAGTGAATTGCCGAAAGTCAGATTTTTGATGAAATTGTGACCCCGGGGCTTAGGGATTTTTTCAAAAATTTTTTTCTGCCGGTGAAGTTGTCGAGGGCTGATTTCTTTTCCTGTGATAAAAAGCCTTCTGTTTCAACCGCGAAACCTCTCAGGGGAGCATTTGCAACCGTTTGGCACCATTTTTGAGTGAATTGCCGAAAGTCAGATTTTTGATGAAATTGTGACCCCGGGGCTTAGGATTTTTCAAAAATTCTTTTTCTGCCGGTGAAGTTGTCGAGGGCTGATTTCTTTTCCTGTGATAAAAAGCCTTCTGTTTCAACCGCCAAACCTCTCAGGGAGCATTTGCAACCGTTTGGCACCATTTTTGAGTGAATTGCCGAAAGTCAGATTTTTGATGAAATTGTGACCCCGGGGCTTAGGGATTTTTCAAAAATCTTTTTCTGCCGGTGAAGTTGTCGAGGGCTGATTTCTTTTCCTGTGATAAAAAGCCTTCTGTTTCAACCGCCAAACCTCTCAGGGGAGCATTTGCAACCGTTTGGCACCATTTTTGAGTGAATTGCCGAAAGTCAGATTTTTGATGAAATTGTGACCTCGGGGCTTAGGGATTTCTTCAAAAATTCTTTTTCTACCGGTGAAGTTGTCGAGGGCTGATTTCTATTCCTGTGATGAAAAGCCTTCTGTTTCAACTGCGAGACCTCTCAGGGGAGCATTTGCAACCGTTTGGTACCATTTTTGAGTGAATTGCCGAAAGTCAGATTTTTGATGAAATTGTGACCCGGGGGCTTAGGTATTTTTTAAAAAATTCTTTTCTGCCGGTGAAGTTGTCGAGGGCTGATTTCTTTTCCTGTGATAAAAAGCCTTCTGTTTCAACCGCCAAACCTCTCAGGGGAGCATTTGCAACCGTTTGGCACCATTTTTGAGTGAATTGCCGAAAGTCAGATTTTTGATGAAATTGTGACCCCGGGGCTTAGGGATTTTTCAAAAATCTTTTTCTGCCGGTGAAGTTGTCGAGGGCTGATTTCTTTTCCTGTGATAAAAGCCTTCTGTTTCAACCGCCAAACCTCTCAGGGAGCATTTGCAACCGTTTGGCACCATTTTTGAGTGAATTGCCGAAAGTCAGATTTTTGATGAAATTGTGACCCCGGGGCTTAGGGATTTTTCAAAAATCTTTTTCTGCCGGTGAAGTTGTCGAGGGCTGATTTCTTTTCCTGTGATAAAAAGCCTTCTGTGTCGACCGCCAACCCTCTCACGGAACACTTGCACCCGTTTGGCACCATTTTTGAGTGAATTGCCAAAAGTCAGATTTTTGATGAAATTGTGACCCCGGGGCTTAGGGATTTCTTCAAAAATCTTTTTCTGCGGGTGTAGTTGTGTAGGGCTGATTTCTTTTCCTGTGATGAAAAGCCTTCTGTTTCAACTGCGAAACCTCTCAGGGAGCATTTGCAACCGTTTGGCACCATTTTTGAGTGAATTGCCGAAAGTCAGATTTTTGATGAAATTGTGACCCCGGGGCTTAGGGATTTTTCAAAAATCTTTTTCTTCCGGTGTAGTGGTCGAGGGCTGATTTCTTTTCCTGTGATGAAAAGCCTTCTGTTTCAACTGCGAAACCTCTCAGGGGAGCATTTGCAACAGTTTGGCACCATTTTTGAGTGAATTGCCGAAAGTCAGATTTTTGATGAAATTGTGACCCCGGGGCTTAGGGATTTTTGAAAAAATCTTTTCTGCCGGTTAAGTTGTCGAGGGCTGATTTCTTTTCCTGTGATGAAAAGCCTTCTGTTTCAACCGCCAAACCTCTCAGGGGAGCATTTGCAACCGTTTGGCACAATTTTTGAGTGAATTGCCGAAAGGCAGATTTTTGATGAAATTGTGACCCCGGGGCTTAGGGATTTTTTCCAAAAATCTTTTTCTGCCGGTGAAGTTGTCGAGGGCTGATTTCTTTTCCTGTGATAAAAAGCCTTCTGTTTCAACCGCCAAACCTCTCAGGGGAGCATTTGCAACCGTTTGGCACCATTTTTGAGTGAATTGCCGAAAGTCAGATTTTTGATGAAATTGTGACCCCGGGGCTTAGGGATTTTTTCAAAAAAAACTTTTTCTGCCGGTGAAGTTGTCGAGGGCTGATTTCTTTTCCTGTGATAAAAGCCTTCTGTTTCAACTGCGAAACCTCTCAGGGAGCATTTGCAACCGTTTGGCACCATTTTTGAGTGAATTGCCGAAAGTCAGATTTTTGATGAAATTGTGACCCCGGGGCTTAGGGATTTTTTCAAAAAATCTTTTCTGCTGGTGAAGTTGTCGAGGGCTGATTTCTTTTCCTGTGATAAACCGCCAAACCTCTCAGGGGAGCATTTGCAACCGTTTGGCACCATTTTTGAGTGAATTGCCGAAAGTCAGATTTTTGATGAAATTGTGACCCCGGGGCTTAGGGATTTTTCAAAAATCTTTTTCTGCCGGTGAAGTTGTCGAGGGCTGATTTCTTTTCCTGTGATAAAAAGCCTTCTGTTTCAACCGCCAAACCTCTCAGGGGAGCATTTGCAACCGTTTGGCACCATTTTTGAGTGAATTGCCGAAAGTCAGATTTTTGATGAAATTGTGACCCCGGGGCTTAGGGATTTTTTCAAAAAAATCTTTTTCTGCCGGTGAAGTTGTCGAGGGCTGATTTCTTTTCCTGTGATGAAAAGCCTTCTGTTTCAACTGCGAGACCTCTCAGGGGAGCATTTGCAACCGTTTGGTACCATTTTTGAGTGAATTGCCGAAAGTCAGATTTTTGATGAAATTGTGACCCCGGGGCTTAGGGATTTTTCAAAAATTCTTTTTCTGCCGGTGAAGTTGTCGAGGGCTGATTTCTTTTCCTGTGATAAAAAGCCTTCTGTTTCAACCGCCAAACCTTTCAGGGGAGCATTTGCAACCGTTTGGCACCATTTTTGAGTGAATTGCCGAAAGTCAGATTTTTGATGAAATTGTGACCCCGGGGCTTAGGGATTTTTCAAAAATCTTTTTCTGCCGGTGAAGTTGTCGAGGGCTGATTTCTTTTCCTGTGATAAAAAGCCTTCTGTTTCAACCGCCAAACCTCTCAGGGAGCATTTGCAACCGTTTGGACCATTTTTGAGTGAATTGCCGAAAGTCAGATTTTTGATGAAATTGTGACCCCGGGGCTTAGGGATTTTTTCAAAAATTCTTTTTTGCCGGTGAAGTTGTCGAGGGCTGATTTCTTTTCCTGTGATAAAAAGCCTTCTGTTTCAACCGCCAAACCTCTCAGGGTAGCATTTGCAACCGTTTGGCACCATTTTTGAGTGAATTGCCGAAAGTCAGATTTTTGATGAAATTGTGACCCCGGGGCTTAGGGATTTTTCAAAAATTCTTTTCTGCCGGTGAAGTTGTCGAGGGCTGATTTCTTTTCCTGTGATAAAAAGCCTTCTGTTTCAACCGCCAAACCTCTCAGGGGAGCATTTGCAACCGTTTGGCACCATTTTTGAGTGAATTGCCGAAAGTCAGATTTTTGATGAAATTGTGACCCCGGGGCTTAGGGATTTTTTCAAAAATCTTTTTCTGCCGGTGAAGTTGTCGAGGGCTGATTTCTTTTCCTGTGATAAAAAGCCTTCTGTTTCAACCGCCAAACCTCTCAGGGGAGCATTTGCAACCGTTTGGCACCATTTTTGAGTGAATTACCGAAAGTCAGATTTTTGATGAAATTGTGACCCCGGGGCTTAGGGATTTTTTCAAAAAAATTTTTTTCTGCCGGTGAAGTTGTCGAGGGCTGATTTCTTTTCCTGTGATAAAAGCCTTCTGTTTCAACCGCCAAACCTCTCAGGGGAGCATTTGCAACCGTTTGGCACCATTTTTGAGTGAATTGCCGAAAGTCAGATTTTTGATGAAATTGTGACCCCGGGGCTTAGGGATTTTTTCAAAAATCTTTTTCTGCCGGTGAAGTTGTCGAGGGCTGATTTCTTTTCCTGTGATAAAAGCCTTCTGTTTCAACCGCCAAACCTCTCAGGGGAGCATTTGCAACCGTTTGGCACCATTTTTGAGTGAATTGCCGAAAGTCAGATTTTTGATGAAATTGTGACCCCGGGGCTTAGGGATTTTTCAAAAATTCTTTTTCTGCCGGTGAAGTTGTCGAGGGCTGATTTCTTTTCCTGTGATAAAAAGCCTTCTGTTTCAACCGCCAAACCTCTCAGGGGAGCATTTGCAACCGTTTGGCACCATTTTTGAGTGAATTGCCGAAAGTCAGATTTTTGATGAAATTGTGACCCCGGGGCTTAGGGATTTTTCAAAAATCTTTTTCTGCCGGTGAAGTTGTCGAGGGCTGATTTCTATTCCTGTGATGAAAAGCCTTCTGTTTCAACTGCGAAACCTCTCAGGGAGCATTTGCAACCGTTTGGCACCATTTTTGAGTGAATTGCCGAAAGTCAGATTTTTGATGAAATTGTGACCCCGGGGCTTAGGGATTTTTCAAAAATCTTTTTCTGCCGGTGAAGTTGTCGAGGGCTGATTTCTTTTCCTGTGATAAAAGCCTTCTGTTTCAACCGCCAAACCTCTCAGGGAGCATTTGCAACCGTTTGGCACCATTTTTGAGTGAATTGCCGAAAGTCAGATTTTGATGAAATTGTGACCCCGGGGCTTAGGGATTTTTCAAAAATCTTTTTCTGCCGGTGAAGTTGTCGAGGGCTGATTTCTTTTCCTGTGATAAAAAGCCTTCTGTTTCAACCGCCAAACCTCTCAGGGAGCATTTGCAACCGTTTGGCACCATTTTTGAGTGAATTGCCGAAAGTCAGATTTTTGATGAAATTGTGACCCCGGGGCTTAGGGATTTTTTCAAAAATCTTTTTCTGCCGGTGAAGTTGTCGAGGGCTGATTTCTTTTCCTGTGATGAAAAGCCTTCTGTTTCAACTGCGAAACCTCTCAGGGGAGCATTTGCAACCGTTTGGTACCATTTTTGAGTGAATTGCCGAAAGTCAGATTTTTGATGAAATTGTGACCCCGGGGCTTAGGGGTTTTTTCAAAAATTCTTTTTGTGCCGGTGAAGTTGTCGAGGGCTAATTTCTTTTCCTGTGATAAAAAGCCTTCTGTTTCAACCGCCAAAACTCTCAGGGAAGCATTTGAAACCGTTTGGCACCATTTTTGAGTGAATTGCCGAAAGTCAGATTTTTGATGAAATTGTGACCCCGGGGCTTAGGGATTTTTCAAAAATCTTTTTCTGCCGGTGAAGTTGTCGAGGGCTGATTTCTTTTCCTGTGATAAAAAGCCTTCTGTTTCAACCGCCAAACCTCTCAGGGGAGCATTTGCAACCGTTTGGCACCATTTTTGAGTGAATTGCCGAAAGTCAGATTTTTGATGAAATTGTGACCCGGGGCTTAGGGATTTTTCAAAAAATCTTTTTCTGCCGGTGAAGTTGTCGAGGGCTGATTTCTTTTCCTGTGATAAAAAGCCTTCTGTTTCAACCGCCAAACCTCTCAGGGGAGCATTTGCAACCGTTTGGCACCATTTTTGAGTGAATTGCCGAAAGTCAGATTTTTGATGAAATTGTGACCCCGGGGCTTAGGGATTTTTCAAAAATCTTTTTCTGCCGGTGAAGTTGTCGAGGGCTGATTTCTTTTCCTGTGATAAAAAGCCTTCTGTTTCAACCGCCAAACCTCTCAGGGGAGCATTTGCAACCGTTTGGCACCATTTTTGAGTGAATTGCCGAAAGTCAGATTTTTGATGAAATTGTGACCCCGGGGCTTAGGGATTTTTCAAAAATCTTTTTCTGCCGGTGAAGTTGTCGAGGGCTGATTTCTTTTCCTGTGATTAAAAGCCTTCTGTTTCAACCGCCAAACCTCTCAGGGGAGCATTTGCAACCGTTTGGCACCATTTTTGAGTGAATTGCCGAAAGTCAGATTTTTGATGAAATTGTGACCCCGGGGCTTAGGGATTTTTTCAAAAAATCTTTTTCTGCCGGTGAAGTTGTCGAGGGCTGATTTCTTTTCCTGTGATAAAAAGCCTTCTGTTTCAACCGCGAAACCTCTCAGGGGAGCATTTGCAACCGTTTGGCACCATTTTTGAGTGAATTGCCGAAAGTCAGATTTTTGATGAAATTGTGACCCCGGGGCTTAGGGATTTTTTCAAAAATTCTTTTTCTGCCGGTGAAGTTGTCGAGGGCTGATTTCTTTTCCTGTGATAAAAAGCCTTCTGTTTCAACCGCCAAACCTCTCAGGGAAGCATTTGAAACCGTTTGGCACCATTTTTGAGTGAATTGCCGAAAGTCAGATTTTTGATGAAATTGTGACCCCGGGGCTTAGGGATTTTTTTAAAAAATTCTTTTTCTGCCGGTGAAGTTGTCGAGGGCTGATTTCTTTTCCTGTGATAAAAATCCTTCTGTTTCAACCGCCAAACCTCTCAGGGGAGCATTTGCAACAGTTTGGCACGATTTTTGACTGAATTGCCGAAAGTCAGATTTTTGATGAAATTGTGACCCCGGGGCTTAGGGATTTTTTAAAAAATTCTTTTTCTGCCGGTGAAGTTGTCGAGGGCTGATTTCTTTTCCTGTGATAAAAATCCTTCTGTTTCAACCGCCAAACCTCTCAGTGGAGCATTTGCAACCGTTTGGCACCATTTTTGAGTGAATTGCCGAAAGTCAGATTTTTGATGAAATTGTGACCCCGGGGCTTAGGGATTTTTTTCAAAAAATCTTTTTCTGCCGGTGAAGTTGTCGAGGGCTGATTTCTTTTCCTGTGATAAAAAGCCTTCTGTTGCAACCGCCAAACCTATCAGGGAGCATTTGCAACCGTTTGGCACCATTTTTGAGTGAATTGCCGAAAGTCAGATTTTTGATGAAATTGTGACCCCGGGGCTTAGGGATTTTTCAAAAATCTTTTTCTGCCGGTGAAGTTGTCGAGGGCTGATTTCTTTTCCTGTGATAAAAAGCCTTCTGTTTCAACCGCCAAACCTCTCAGGGGAGCATTTGCAACCGTTTGGCACCATTTTTGAGTGAATTGCCGAAAGTCAGATTTTTGATGAAATTGTGACCCCGGGGCTTAGGTTTCTGCCGGTGAAGTTGTCGAGGGCTGATTTCTTTTCCTGTGATAAAAAGCCTTCTGTTTCAACCGCCAAACCTCTCAGGGGAGCATTTGCAACCGTTTGGCACCATTTTTGAGTGAATTGCCGAAAGTCAGATTTTTGATGAAATTGTGACCCCGGGGCTTAGGGATTTTTCAAAAATCTTTTTCTGCCGGTGAAGTTGTCGAGGGCTGATTTCTTTTCCTGTGATAAAAAGCCTTCTGTTTCAACCGCCAAACCTCTCAGGGGAGCATTTGCAACCGTTTGGGACCATTTTTGAGTGAATTGCCGAAAGTCAGATTTTTGATGAAATTGTGACCCCGGGGCTTATGGATTTTTCAAAAATCTTTTTCTGCCGGTGAAGTTGTCGAGGGCTGATTTCTTTTCCTGTGATAAAAAGTCTTCTGTTTCAACCGCCAAACCTCTCAGGGGAGCATTTGCAACCGTTTGGCACCATTTTTGAGTGAATTGCCGAAAGTCAGATTTTTTATGAAATTGTGACCCCGGGGCTTAGGGATTTTTTCAAAAAATCTTTTTCTGCCGGTGAAGTTGTCGAGGGCTGATTTCTATTCCTGTGATGAAAAGCCTTCTGTTTCAACCGCCAAACCTCTCAGGGGAGCATTTGCAACCGTTTGGCACCATTTTTGAGTGAATTGCCGAAAGTCAGATTTTTGATGAAATTGTGACCCCGGGGCTTAGGGATTATTTCAAAAATCTTTTTCTGCCGGTGAAGTTGTCGAGGGCTGATTTCTTTTCCTGTGATAAAAGCCTTCTGTTTCAACCGCCAAACCTCTCAGGGGAGCATTTGCAACCGTTTGGCACCATTTTTGAGTGAATTGCCGAAAGTCAGATTTTTGATGAAATTGTGACCCCGGGGCTTAGGGATTTTTCAAAAATCTTTTTCTGCCGGTGAAGTTGTCGAGGGCTGATTTCTTTTCCTGTGATAAAAGCCTTCTGTTTCAACCGCCAAACCTCTCAGGGGAGCATTTGCAACCGTTTGGCACCATTTTTGAGTGAATTGCCGAAAGTCAGATTTTTGATGAAATTGTGACCACCGGGCATATGGATTTTTTAAAAAATTATTTTTATGCCGGGGAAGTTGTCGAGGGCTGATTTCTTTTCCTGTGATAAAAAGCCTTCTGTTTCAACCGCCAAACCTCTCAGGGGAGCATTTGCAACCGTTTGGCACCATTTTTGAGTGAATTGCCGAAAGTCAGATTTTTGATGAAATTGTGACCCCGGGGCTTAGGGATTTTTCAAAAATCTTTTTCTGCCGGTGAAGTTGTCGAGGGCTGATTTCTTTTCCTGTGATAAAAAGCCTTCTGTTTCAACCGCCAAACCTCTCAGGGGAGCATTTGCAACCGTTTGGCACCATTTTTGAGTGAATTGCCGAAAGTCAGATTTTTGATGAAATTGTGACCCCGGGGCTTTGGGATTTTTCAAAAAATCTTTTTCTGCCGGTGAAGTTGTCGAGGGCTGATTTCTTTTGCTGTGATGAAAAGCCTTCTGTTTCAACCGCCATACCTCTCAGGGGAGCATTTGCAACCGTTTGGCACCATTTTTGAGTGAATTGCCGAAAGTCAGATTTTTGATGAAATTGTGACCCCGGGGCTTAGGGATTTTTTCAAAAAATCTTTTTCTGCCGGTGAAGTTGTCGAGGGCTGATTTCTTTTCCTGTGGTAAAAAGCCTTCTGTTTCAACCGCCAAACCTCTCAGTGTAGCATTTGCAACCGTTTGGCACCATTTTTTAGTGAATTGCCGTAAGTCAGATTTTTGATGAAATTGTGACCCCGGGGCTTAGGGTTTTGTTCAAAATATCTTTGTCTGCCGGTGAAGTTGTCGAGGGCTGATTTCTTTTCCTGTGATAAAAAGCCTTCTGTTTCAACCGCCAAACCTCTCAGGGGAGCATTTGCAACCGTTTGGCACCATTTTTGAGTGAATTGCCGAAAGTCAGATTTTTGATGAAATTGTGACCCCGGGGCTTAGGGATTTTTCAAAAATCTTTTTCTGCCGGTGAAGTTGTCGAGGGCTGATTTCTTTTCCTGTGATAAAAAGCCTTCTGTTTCAACCGCCAAACCTCTCAGGGGAGCATTTGCAACCGTTTGGCACCATTTTTGAGTGAATTGCCGAAAGTCAGATTTTTGATGAAATTGTGACCCCGGGGCTTAGGGATTTTTTCAAAAATCTTTTTCTGCCGGTGAAGTTGTCGAGGGCTGATTTCTTTTCCTGTGATAAAAGCCTTCTGTTTCAACCGCCAAACCTCTCAGGGGAGCATTTGCAACCGTTTGGCACCATTTTTGAGTGAATTGCCGAAAGTCAGATTTTTGATGAAATTGTGACCCCGGGGCTTAGGGATTTTTTGAAAAAATCTTTTTCTGCCGGTGAAGTTGTCGAGGGCTGATTTCTTTTCCTGTGATAAAAAGCCTTCTGTTTCAACCGCCAAACCTCTCAGGGGAGCATTTGCAACCGTTTGGCACCATTTTTGAGTGAATTGCCGAAAGTCAGATTTTTGATGAAATTGTGACCCCGGGGCTTAGGGATTTTTCAAAAAATCTTTTTCTGCCGGTGAAGTTGTCGAGGGCTGATTTCTTTTCCTGTGATAAAAAGCCTTCTGTTTCAACCGCCAAACCTCTCAGGGGAGCATTTGCAACCGTTTGGCACCATTTTTGAGTGAATTGCCGAAAGTCAGATTTTTGATGAAATTGTGACCCCGGGGCTTAGGGATTTTTCAAAAATCTTTTTCTACCGGTGAAGTTGTCGAGGGCTGATTTCTTTTCCTGTGATAAAAAGCCTTCTGTTTCAACCGCCAAACCTCTCAGGGGAGCATTTGCAACCGTTTGGCACCATTTTTGAGTGAATTGCCGAAAGTCAGATTTTTGATGAAATTGTGACCCCGGGGCTTAGGGATTTTTCAAAAATCTTTTTCTGCCGGTGAAGTTGTCGAGGGCTGATTTCTTTTCCTGTGATAAAAGCCTTCTGTTTCGACCGGCAAACCTCTCACGGGTGCATTTTCAACCGTTTGGCACCATTTTTGCGGGCATTGGCGAAAGTCATATTTTTGTTGTAATTGTGACCCCGGGGCTTAGGGATTTTTTCCAAAAATCTTTTTCTGCCGGTGAAGTTGTCGAGGGCTGATTTCTTTTCCTGTGATAAAAAGCCTTCTGTTTCAACCGCCAAACCTCTCAGGGGAGCATTTGCAACCGTTTGGCACCATTTTTGAGTGAATTGCCGAAAGTCAGATTTTTGATGAAATTGTGACCCCGGGGCTTAGGGATTTTTAAAAAAATTCTTTTTCTGCCGGTGAAGTTGTCGAGGGCTGATTTCTTGTCCTGTGATAAAAAGCCTTCTGTTTCAACCGCCAAACCTCTCAGGGGAGCATTTGCAACCGTTTGGCACCATTTTTGAGTGAATTGCCGAAAGTCAGATTTTTGATGAAATTGTGACCCCGGGGCTTAGGGATTTTTTCCAAAAATCTTTTTCTGCCGGTGAAGTTGTCGAGGGCTGATTTCTTTTCCTGTGATAAAAAGCCTTCTGTTTCAACCGCCAAACCTCTCAGGGGAGCATTTGCAACCGTTTGGCACCATTTTTGAGTGAATTGCCGAAAGTCAGATTTTTGATGAAATTGTGACCCCGGGGCTTAGGGATTTTTTGAAAAATCTTTTTCTGCCGGTGAAGTTGTCGAGGGCTGATTTCTTTTCCTGTGATAAAAAGCCTTCTGTTTCAACCGCCAAACCTCTCAGGGGAGCATTTGCAACCGTTTGGCACCATTTTTGAGTGAATTGCCGAAAGTCAGATTTTTGATGAAATTGTGACCCCGGGGCTTAGGGATTTTTTCAAAAATCTTTTTCTGCCGGTGAAGTTGTCGAGGGCTGATTTCATTTCCTCTGATTAAAAGCCTTCTGTTTCAACCGCCAAACCTCTCAGGGGAGCATTTGCAACCGTTTGGCACCATTTTTGAGTGAATTGCCGAAAGTCAGATTTTTGATGAAATTGTGACCCCGGGGCTTAGGGATTTTTTCAAAAATTCTTTTTCTGCCGGTGAAGTTGTCGAGGGCTGATTTCTTTTCCTGTGATAAAAAGCCTTCTGTTTCAACCGCCAAACCTTTCAGGGGAGCATTTGCAACCGTTTGGCACCATTTTTGAGTGAATTGCCGAAAGTCAGATTTTTGATGAAATTGTGACCCCGGGGCTTAGGGATTTTTTCAAAAATCTGTTTCTGCCGGTGAAGTTGTCGAGGGCTGATTTCTTTTCCTGTGATAAAAAGCCTTCTGTTTCAACCGCCAAACCTCTCAGGGGAGCATTTGCAACCGTTTGGCACCATTTTTGAGTGAATTGCCGAAAGTCAGATTTTGATGAAATTGTGACCCCGGGGCTTAGGGATTTTTCAAAAAATCTTTTTCTGCCGGTGAAGTTGTCGAGGGCTGATTTCTTTTCCTGTGATAAAAAGCCTTCTGTTTCAACCGCCAAACCTCTCAGGGGAGCATTTGCAACCGTTTGGCACCATTTTTGAGTGAATTGCCGAAAGTCAGATTTTTGATGAAATTGTGACCCCGGGGCTTAGGGATTTTTCAAAAAATCTTTTTCTGCCGGTGAAGTTGTCGAGGGCTGATTTCTATTCCTGTGATGAAAAGCCTTCTGTTTCAACTGCGAGACCTCTCAGGGGAGCATTTGCAACCGTTTGGTACCATTTTTGAGTGAATTGCCGAAAGTCAGATTTTTGATGAAATTGTGACCCCGGGGCTTAGGGATTTTTTCAAAAATTCTTTTTCTGCCGGTGAAGTTGTCGAGGGCTGATTTCTTTTCCTGTGATAAAAAGCCTTCTGTTTCAACCGCCAAACCTTTCAGGGGAGCATTTGCAACCGTTTGGCACCATTTTTGAGTGAATTGCCGAAAGTCAGATTTTTGATGAAATTGTGACCCCGGGGCTTAGGGATATTTGAAATAAATCTTTTTCTGCCGGTGAAGTTGTCGAGGGCTGATTTCTTTTCCTGTGATAAAAAGCCTTCTGTTTCAACCGCCAAACCTCTCAGGGGAGCATTTGCAACCGTTTGGCACCATTTTTGAGTGAATTGCCGAAAGTCAGATTTTTGATGAAATTGTGACCCGGGGCTTAGGGATTTTTTCAAAAAATCTTTTTCTGCCGGTGAAGTTGTCGAGGGCTGATTTCTTTTCCTGTGATAAAAAGCCTTCTGTTTCAACCGCCAAACCTCTCAGGGGAGCATTTGCAACCGTTTGGCACCATTTTTGAGTGAATTGCCGAAAGTCAGATTTTTGATGAAATTGTGACCCCGGGGCTTAGGGATTTTTCAAAAATCTTTTTCTGCCGGTGAAGTTGTCGAGGGCTGATTTCTTTTCCTGTGATAAAAAGCCTTCTGTTTCAACCGCCAAACCTCTCAGGGGAGCATTTGCAACCGTTTGGCACCATTTTTGAGTGAATTGCCGAAAGTCAGATTTTTGATGAAATTGTGACCCCGGGGCTTAGGGATTTTTTCAAAAATCTTTTTCTGCCGGTGAAGTTGTCGAGGGCTGATTTCTATTCCTGTGATGAAAAGCCTTCTGTTTCAACCGCCAAACCTCTCAGGGGAGCATTTGCAACCGTTTGGCACCATTTTTGAGTGAATTGCCGAAAGTCAGATTTTTGATGAAATTGTGACCCCGGGGCTTAGGGATTTTTTCAAAAAATCTTTTTCTGCCGGTGAAGTTGTCGAGGGCTGATTTCTTTTCCTGTGATTAAAAGCCTTCTGTTTCAACCGCCAAACCTCTCAGGGGAGCATTTGCAACCGTTTCGCACCATTTTTGAGTGATTGCCGAAAGTCAGATTTTTGATGAAATTGTGACCCCGGGGCTTAGGGATTTTTTCAAAAATCTTTTTCTGCCGGTGAAGTTGTCGAGGGCTGATTTCTTTTCCTGTGATAAAAAGCCTTCTGTTTCAACCGCCAAACCTCTCAGGGGAGCATTTGCAACCGTTTGGCACCATTTTTGAGTGAATTGCCGAAAGTCAGATTTTTGATGAAATTGTGACCCCGGGGCTTAGGGATTTTTCAAAAATCTTTTTCTGCCGGTGAAGTTGTCGAGGGCTGATTTCTTTTCCTGTGATAAAAAGCCTTCTGTTTCAACCGCCAAACCTCTCAGGGGAGCATTTGCAACCGTTTGGCACCATTTTTGAGTGAATTGCCGAAAGTCAGATTTTTGATGAAATTGTGACCCCGGGGCTTAGGGATTTTTCAAAACTTCTTTTCTGCCGGTGAAGTTGTCGAGGGCTGATTTCTTTTCCTGTGATAAAAAGCCTTCTGTTTCAACCGCCAAACCTCTCAGGGGAGCATTTGCAACCGTTTGGCACCATTTTTGAGTGAATTGCCGAAAGTCAGATTTTTGATGAAATTGTGACCCCGGGGCTTAGGGATTTTTTCAAAAATCTTTTTCTGCCGGTGAAGTTGTCGAGGGCTGATTTCTTTTCCTGTGATAAAAAGCCTTCTGTTTCAACCGCCAAACCTCTCAGGGGAGCATTTGCAACCGTTTGGCACCATTTTTGAGTGAATTGCCGAAAGTCAGATTTTTGATGAAATTGTGACCCCGGGGCTTAGGGATTTTTTCAAAAATTCTTTTTCTGCCGGTGAAGTTGTCGAGGGCTGATTTCTTTTCCTGTGATAAAAGCCTTCTGTTTCAAGCGCCAAACCTCTCAGGGGAGCATTTGCAACCGTTTGGCACCATTTTTGAGTGAATTGCCGAAAGTCAGATTTTTGATGAAATTGTGACCCCGGGGCTTAGGGATTTTTTCAAAAATCTTTTTCTGCCGGTGAAGTTGTCGAGGGCTGATTTCTTTTCCTGTGATAAAAAGCCTTCTGTTTCAACCGCCAAACCTCTCAGGGGAGCATTTGCAACCGTTTGGCACCATTTTTGAGTGAATTGCCGAAAGTCAGATTTTTGATGAAATTGTGACCCCGGGGCTTAGGGATTTTTTCAAAAAAATCTTTTTCTGCCGGTGAAGTTGTCGAGGGCTGATTTCTATTCCTGTGATGAAAAGCCTTCTGTTTCAACCGCGAAACCTCTCAGGGGAGCATTTGCAACCGTTTGGTACCATTTTTGAGTGAATTGCCGAAAGTCAGATTTTTGATGAAATTGTGACCCCGGGGCTTAGGGATTTTTTTAAAAATACTTTTTCTGCCGGTGAAGTTGTCGAGGGCTGATTTCTTTTCCTGTGATAAAAAGCCTTCTGTTTCAACCGCCAAACCTCTCAGGGGAGCATTTGCAACCGTTTGGCACCATTTTTGAGTGAATTGCCGAAAGTCAGATTTTTGATGAAATTGTGACCCCGGGGCTTAGGGATTTTTTCAAAAAATCTTTTTCTGCCGGTGAAGTTGTCGAGGGCTGATTTCTTTTCCTGTGATAAAAAGCCTTCTGTTTCAACCGCCAAACCTCTCAGGGGAGCATTTGCAACCGTTTGGCACCATGTGTGAGTGAATTGCCGAAAGTCAGATTTTTGATGTAATTGTGACCCCGGGGCTTAGGGATTTTTTAAAAATCTTTTTCTGCCGGTGAAGTTGTCGAGGGCTGATTTCTTTTCCTGTGATAAAAAGCCTTCTGTTTCAACCGCCAAACCTCTCAGGGGAGCATTTGCAACCGTTTGGCACCATTTTTGAGTGAATTGCCGAAAGTCAGATTTTTGATGAAATTGTGACCCCGGGGCTTAGGGATTTTTTCAAAAATCTTTTTCTGCCGGTGAAGTTGTCGAGGGCTGATTTCTTTTCCTGTGATAAAAGCCTTCTGTTTCAACCGCCAAACCTCTCAGGGAGCATTTGCAACCGTTTGGCACCATTTTTGAGTGAATTGCCGAAAGTCAGATTTTTGATGAAATTGTGACCCCGGGGCTTAGGGATTTTTCAAAAATCTTTTTCTGCCGGTGAAGTTGTCGAGGGCTGATTTCTTTTCCTGTGATAAAAAGCCTTCTGTTTCAACCGCCAAACCTCTCAGGGAGCATTTGCAACCGTTTGGCACCATTTTTGAGTGAATTGCCGAAAGTCAGATTTTTGATGAAATTGTGACCCCGGGGCTTAGGGATTTTTTCAAAAATCTTTTTCTGCCGGTGAAGTTGTCGAGGGCTGATTTCTTTTCCTGTGATAAAAAGCCTTCTGTTTCTACCGCCAAACCTCTCAGGCGAGCATTTGCAACCGTTTGGCACCATTTTTGAGTGAATTGCCGAAAGTCAGATTTTTGATGAAATTGTGACCCCGGGGCTTAGGGATTTTTTCAAAAAATCTTTTTCTGCCGGTGAAGTTGTCGAGGGCTGATTTCTTTTCCTGTGATAAAAAGCCTTCTGTTTCAACCGCCAAACCTCTCAGGGGAGCATTTGCAACCGTTTGGCACCATTTTTGAGTGAATTGCCGAAAGTCAGATTTTTGATGAAATTGTGACCCCGGGGCTTAGGGATTTTTCAAAAATCTTTTTCTGCCGGTGAAGTTGTCGAGGGCTGATTTCTTTTCCTGTGATAAAAAGCCTTCTGTTTCAACCGCCAAACCTCTCAGGGAGCATTTGCAACCGTTTGGCACCATTTTTGAGTGAATTGCCGAAAGTCAGATTTTTGATGAAATTGTGACCCCGGGGCTTAGGGATTTTTCAAAAATCTTTTCTGCCGGTGAAGTTGTCGAGGGCTGATTTCTTTTCCTGTGATAAAAAGCCTTCTGTTTCAACCGCCAAACCTCTCAGGGAGCATTTGCAACCGTTTGGCACCATTTTTGAGTGAATTGCCGAAAGTCAGATTTTTGATGAAATTGTGACCCGGGGCTTAGGGATTTTTCAAAAATCTTTTTCTGCCGGTGAAGTTGTCGAGGGCTGATTTCTTTTCCTGTGATAAAAGCCTTCTGTTTCAACCGCCAAACCTCTCAGGGGAGCATTTGCAACCGTTTGGCACCATTTTTGAGTGAATTGCCGAAAGTCAGATTTTTGATGAAATTGTGACCCCGGGGCTTAGGGATTTTTCAAAAATCTTTTTCTGCCGGTGAAGTTGTCGAGGGCTGATTTCTTTTCCTGTGATGAAAAGCCTTCTGTTTCAACCGCCAAACCTCTCAGGGAGCATTTGCAACCGTTTGGCACCATTTTTGAGTGAATTGCCGAAAGTCAGATTTTTGATGAAATTGTGACCCGGGGCTTAGGGATTTTTTCAAAAATCTTTTTCTGCCGGTGAAGTTGTCGAGGGCTGATTTCTTTTCCTGTGATAAAAGCCTTCTGTTTCAACCGCCAAACCTCTCAGGGGAGCATTTGCAACCGTTTGGCACCATTTTTGAGTGAATTGCCGAAAGTCAGATTTTTGATGAAATTGTGACCCCGGGGCTTAGGGATTTTTCAAAAAATCTTTTTCTGCCGGTGAAGTTGTCGAGGGCTGATTTCTTTTCCTGTGATAAAAGCCTTCTGTTTCAACCGCCAAACCTCTCAGGGAGCATTTGCAACCGTTTGGCACCATTTTTGAGTGAATTGCCGAAAGTCAGATTTTTGATGAAATTGTGACCCCGGGGCTTAGGGATTTTTCAAAAATCTTTTCTGCCGGTGAAGTTGTCGAGGGCTGATTTCTTTTCCTGTGATAAAAAGCCTTCTGTTTCAACTGCGAAACCTCTAAGGGGAGCATTTGCAACCGTTTGGCACCATTTTTGAGTGAATTGCCGAAAGTCAGATTTTTGATGAAATTGTGACCCCGGGGCTTAGGGATTTTTTCACAAAAAGCTTTTTCTGACGAAGAAGTTGTCGAGGGCTGATTTCTTTTCCGGTGATAAAAAGCCTTCTGTTTCATCCGCCAAACCTCTCAGGGAGCATTTGCAACCGTTTGGCACCATTTTTGAGTGAATTGCCGAAAGTCAGATTTTGATGAAATTGTGACCCCGGGGCTTAGGGATTTTTTCAAAAATCTTTTTCTACCGGTGAAGTTGTCGAGGGCTGATTTCTTTTCCTGTGATGAAAAGCCTTCTGTTTCAACCGCCAAACCTCTCAGGGGAGCATTTGCAACCGTTTGGCACCATTTTTGAGTGAATTGCCGAAAGTCAGATTTTTGATGAAATTGTGACCCCGGGGCTTAGGGATTTTTCAAAAATCTTTTCTGCCGGTGAAGTTGTCGAGGGCTGATTTCTTTTCCTGTGATAAAAAGCCTTCTGTTTCAACCGCCAAACCTCTCAGGGGAGCATTTGCAACCGTTTGGCACCATTTTTGAGTGAATTGCCGAAAGTCAGATTTTTGATGAAATTGTGACCCCGGGGCTTAGGGATTTTTTGAAAAAAACTTTTTCTGCCGGTGAAATTGTCGAGGGCTGATTTCTTTTCCTGTGATAAAAAGCCTTCTGTTTCAACTGCCAAACCTCTCAGGGGAGCATTTGCAACCGTTTGGCACCATTTTTGTGTGAATTGCCGAAAGTCAGATTTTTGATGAAATAGTGACCCGGGGCTTAGGGATTTTTTCAAAAATCTTTTTCTGCCGGTGAAGTTGTCGAGGGCTGATTTCTTTTCCTGTGATAAAAGCCTTCTGTTTCAACCGCCAAACCTCTCAGGGAGCATTTGCAACCGTTTGGCACCATTTTTGAGTGAATTGCCGAAAGTCAGATTTTGATGAAATTGTGACCCCGGGGCTTAGGGATTTTTTCCAAAAATCTTTTTCTGCCGGTGAAGTTGTCGAGGGCTGATTTCTTTTCCTGTGATAAAAAGCCTTCTGTTTCAACCGCCAAACCTCTCAGGGGAGCATTTGCAACCGTTTGGCACCATTTTTGAGTGAATTGCCGAAAGTCAGATTTTTGATGAAATTGTGACCCCGGGGCTTAGGGATTTTTTCAAAAAATCTTTTACTGCCGGTGAAGTTGTCGAAGGCTGATTACTTTTCCTGTGATGAAAAGCCTTCTGTTTCAACTGCGAAACCTCTCAGGGGAGCATTTGCAACACTTTGGCACGATTTTTGACTGAATTGCCGAAAGTCAGATTTTTGATGAAATTGTGACCCCGGGGCTTAGGGATTTTTTCAAAAATTATTTTCTGCCGGTGAAGTTGTCGAGGGCTGATTTCTTTTCCTGTGATAAAAGCCTTCTGTTTCAACCGCCAAACCTCTCAGGGAGCATTTGCAACCGTTTGGCACCATTTTTGAGTGAATTGCCGAAAGTCAGATTTTTGATGAAATTGTGACCCCGGGGCTTAGGGATTTTTTCAAAAATCTTTTTCTGCCGGTGAAGTTGTCGAGGGCTGATTTCTTTTCCTGTGATAAAAAGCCTTCTGTTTCAACCGCCAAACCTCTCAGGGAGCATTTGCAACCGTTTGGCACCATTTTTGAGTGAATTGCCGAAAGTCAGATTTTTGATGAAATTGTGACCCCGGGGCTTAGGGATTTTTCAAAAATCTTTTTCTGCCGGTGAAGTTGTCGAGGGCTGATTTCTTTTCCTGTGATAAAAAGCCTTCTGTTTCAACCGCCAAACCTCTCAGGGGAGCATTTGCAACCGTTTGGCACCATTTTTGAGTGAATTGCCGAAAGTCAGTTTTTTGATGAAATTGTGACCCCGGGGCTTAGGGATTTTTTTCAAAAAATCTTTTTCTGCCGGTGAAGTTGTCGAGGGCTGATTTCTTTTCCTGTGATAAAAAGCCTTCTGTTTCAACTGCCAAACCTCTCAGGGTAGCATTTGCAACCGTTTGGCACCATTTTTTGAGTGAATTGCCGAAAGTCAGATTTTTGATGAAATTGTGACCCCAGGGGCTTAGGGATTTTTTCAAAAAATCTTTTTCTGCCGGTGAAGTTGTCGAGGGCTGATTTCTTTTCCTGTGATAAAAAGCCTTCTGTTTCAACTCCGAAACCTCTCAGCGGAGCATTTGCAACCGTTTGGCACCATTTTTGAGTGAATTGCCGAAAGTCAGATTTTTGATGAAATTGTGACCCCGGGGCTTAGGGATCTTTTCAAAAAATCTTTTTCTGCCGGTGAAGTTGTCGAGGGCAGATTTCTTTTCCTGTGATAAAAAGCCTTCTGCTCCAACCGCCAAACCTCTCAGGGGAGCATTTGCAACCGTTTCGCACCATTTTTGAGTGAATTGCCGAAAGTCAGATTTTTGATGAAATTGTGACCCCGGGGCTTAGGGATTTTTCAAAAATCTTTTTCTGCCGGTGAAGTTGTCGAGGCTGATTTCTTTTCCTGTGATAAAAAGCCTTCTGTTTCAACCGCCAAACCTCTCAGGGGAGCATTTGCAACCGTTTGGCACCATTTTTGAGTGAATTGCCGAAAGTCAGATTTTTGATGAAATTGTGACCCCGGGGCTTAGGGATTTTTACAAAAAATCTTTTTCTGCCGGTGAAGTTGTCGAGGGCTGATTTCTTTTCCTGTGATAAAAAGCCTTCTGTTTCAACTGCGAAACCTCTCAGGGGAGCATTTGCAACCGTTTGGCACCATTTTTGAGTGAATTGCCGAAAGTCAGATTTTGATGAAATTGTGACCCGGGGCTTAGGGATTTTTCAAAAATCTTTTTCTGCCGGTGAAGTTGTCGAGGGCTGATTTCTTTTCCTGTGATAAAAAGCCTTCTGTTTCAACCGCCAAACCTCTCAGGGAGCATTTGCAACCGTTTGGCACCATTTTTGAGTGAATTGCCGAAAGTCAGATTTTGATGAAATTGTGACCCCGGGGCTTAGGGATTTTTCAAAAAATCTTTTCTGCCGGTGAAGTTGTCGAGGGCTGATTTCTTTTCCTGTGATAAAAAGCCTTCTGTTTCAACCGCCAAACCTCTCAGGGAGCATTTGCAACCGTTTGGCACCATTTTTGAGTGAATTGCCGAAAGTCAGATTTTTGATGAAATTGTGACCCGGGGCTTAGGGATTTTTCAAAAAATCTTTTTCTGCCGGTGAAGTTGTCGAGGGCTGATTTCTTTTCCTGTGATAAAAAGCCTTCTGTTTCAACCGCCAAACCTCTCAGGGGAGCATTTGCAACCGTTTGGCACCATTTTTGAGTGAATTGCCGAAAGTCAGATTTTTGATGAAATTGTGACCCCGGGGCTTAGGGATTTTTCAAAAATCTTTTCTGCCGGTGAAGTTGTCGAGGGCTGATTTCTTTTCCTGTGATAAAAAGCCTTCTGTTTCAACTGCCAAACCTCTCAGGGAGCATTTGCAACCGTTTGGCACCATTTTTGAGTGAATTGCCGAAAGTCAGATTTTTGATGAAATTGTGACCCGGGGCTTAGGGATTTTTCAAAAAATCTTTTTCTGCCGGTGAAGTTGTCGAGGCTGATTTCTATTCCTGTGATGAAAAGCCTTCTGTTTCAACTGCGAAACCTCTCAGGGAGCATTTGCAACCGTTTGGCACCATTTTTGAGTGAATTGCCGAAAGTCAGATTTTTGATGAAATTGTGACCCCGGGGCTTATGGAATTTTTCAAAAAATCTTTTTCTGCCGGTGAAGTTGTCGAGGGCTGATTTCTTTTCCTGGTATAAAAAGCCTTCTGTTTCAACTGCCAAACCTCTCAGGAGCATTTGCAACCGTTTGGCACCATTTTTGAGTGAATTGCCGAAAGTCAGATTTTTGATGAAATTGTGACCCGGGGCTTAGGGATTTTTCAAAAATTCTTTTCTGCCGGTGAAGTTGTCGAGGGCTGATTTCTTTTCCTGTGATGAAAAGCCTTCTGTTTCAACCGCCAAACCTCTCAGGGAGCATTTGCAACCGTTTGGCACCATTTTTGAGTGAATTGCCGAAAGTCAGATTTTTGATGAAATTGTGACCCGGGGCTTAGGAATGTTTTCAAAAATTCTTTTTCTGCCGGTGAAGTTGTCGAGGGCTGATTTCTTTTCCTGTGATAAAAAGCCTTCTGTTTCAACCGCCAAACCTCTCAGGGGAGCATTTGCAACCGTTTGGCACCATTTTTGAGTGAATTGCCGAAAGTCAGATTTTTGATGAAATTGTGACCCCGGGGCTTAGGGATTTTTTCAAAAAATCTGTTTCTGCCGGTGAAGTTGTGGAGGGCTGATTTCTTTTCCTGTGATAAAAAGCCTTCTGTTTCAAGCGCCAAACCTCTCAGTGGAGCATTTGCAACCGTTTGGCACTATCTTTGAGTGAATTGCCGAAAGTCAGATTTTTGATGAAATTGTGACCCCGGGGCTTAGGGATTTTTTCAAAAAATCTTTTTCTGCCGGTGAAGTTGTCGAGGGCTGATTTCTTTTCCTGTGATAAAAAGCCTTCTGTTTCAACTGCGAGACCTCTCAGTGGAGCATTTGCAACCGTTTGGCACCATTTTTGAGTGAATTGCCCAAAGTCAGATTTTTGATGAAATTGTGACCCCGGGGCTTAGGGATTTTTCAAAAATCTTTTTCTGCCGGTGAAGTTGTCGAGGGCTGATTTCTATTCCTGTGATAAAAAGCCTTCTGTTTCAACCGCCAAACCTCTCAGGGAGCATTTGCAACCGTTTGGCACCATTTTTGAGTGAATTGCCGAAAGTCAGATTTTTGATGAAATTGTGACCCCGGGGCTTAGGGATTTTTCAAAAATCTTTTCTGCCGGTGAAGTTGTCGAGGGCTGATTTCTATTCCTGTGATGAAAAGCCTTCTGTTTCAACTGCCAAACCTCTCAGGGGAGCAATTGCAACAGTTTGGCACCATTTTTGAGTGAATTGCCGAAAGTCAGATTTTTGATGAAATTGTGACCCGGGGCTTAGGGATTTTTCAAAAATCTTTTCTGCCGGTGAAGTTGTCGAGGGCTGATTTCTTTTCCTGTGATAAAAGCCTTCTGTTTCAACCGCCAAACCTCTCAGGGAGCATTTGCAACCGTTTGGCACCATTTTTGAGTGAATTGCCGAAAGTCAGATTTTTGATGAAATTGTGACCCCGGGGCTTAGGGATTTTTCAAAAATCTTTTTCTGCCGGTGAAGTTGTCGAGGGCTGATTTCTTTTCCTGTGATAAAAAGCCTTCTGTTTCAACCGCCAAACCTCTCAGGGAGCATTTGCAACCGTTTGGCACCATTTTTGAGTGAATTGCCGAAAGTCAGATTTTTGATGAAATTGTGACCCCGGGGCTTAGGGATTTTTCAAAAAATCTTTTTCTGCCGGTGAAGTTGTCGAGGGCTGATTTCTTTTCCTGTGATAAAAGCCTTCTGTTTCAACCGCCAAACCTCTCAGGGAGCATTTGCAACCGTTTGGCACCATTTTTGAGTGAATTGCCGAAAGTCAGATTTTTGATGAAATTGTGACCCCGGGGCTTAGGGATTTTTCAAAAATCTTTTTCTGCCGGTGAAGTTGTCGAGGGCTGATTTCTTTTCCTGTGATAAAAAGCCTTCTGTTTCAACCGCCAAACCTCTCAGGGACGCATTTGAAACCGTTTGTCACCATTTTTGAGTGAATTGCCGAAAGTCAGATTTTTGATGAAATTGTGACCCGGGGCTTAGGGATTTTTCAAAAATCTTTTTCTGCCGGTGAAGTTGTCGAGGGCTGATTTCTTTTCCTGTGATGAAAAGCCTTCTGTTTCAACCGCCAAACCTCTCAGGGAGCATTTCCAACCGTTTGGCACCATTTTTGAGTGAATTGCCGAAAGTCAGATTTTTGATGAAATTGTGACCCCGGGGCTTAGGGATTTTTTCAAAAAATCTTTTTCTGCGAGTGAAGTTGTCGAGGGCTGATTTCTTTTCCTGTGATAAAAAGCCTTCTGTTTCAACTGCCAAACCTCTCAGGGGAGCATTTGCAACCGTTTGGCACCATTTTTGAGTGAATTGCCGAAAGTCAGATTTTGATGTAATTGTGACCCCGGGGCTCAGGGATTTTTCAAAAAATCTTTTCTGCCGGTGAAGTTGTCGAGGGCTGATTTCTTTTCCTGTGATGAAAAGCCTTCTGTTTCAACTGCGAGACCTCTCAGGGAGCATTTGCAACCGTTTGGCACCATTTTTGAGTGAATTGCCGAAAGTCAGATTTTTGATGAAATTGTGACCCCGGGGCTTAGGGATTTTTTCAAAAATTCTTTTTCTGCCGGTGAAGTTGTCGAGGGCTGATTTCTTTTCCTGTGATAAAAAAGCCTTCTGTTTCAACCGCCAAACCTCTCAGGGTAGCATTTGCAACCGTTTGGCACCATTTTTGAGTGAATTGCCGAAAGTCAGATTTTTGATGAAATTGTGACCCCGGGGCTTAGGGATTTTTCAAAAATCTTTTTCTGCCGGTGAAGTTGTCGAGGGCTGATTTCTTTTCCTGTGATAAAAAGCCTTCTGTTTCCAACCGCCAAACCTCTCAGGGAGCATTTGCAACCGTTTGGCACCATTTTTGAGTGAATTGCCGAAAGTCAGATTTTTGATGAAATTGTGACCCCGGGGCTTAGGGATTTTTTCAAAAATCTTTTTCTGCCGGTGAAGTTGTCGAGGGCTGATTTCTTTTCCTGTGATGAAAAGCCTTCTGTTACAACTGCCAAACCTCTCAGGGGAGCATTTGCAACCGTTTGGCACCATTTTTGAGTGAATTGCCGAAAGTCAGATTTTTGATGAAATTGTGACCCCGGGGATTAGGGATTTTTTCAAAAAATCTTTTTCTGCCGGTGAAGTTGTCGAGGGCTGATTTCTTTTCCTGTGATAAAATGCCTTCTGTTTCAACCGCCAAACCTCTCAGGGGAGCATTTGCAACCGTTTGGCACCATTTTTGAGTGAGTTGCCGAAAGTCAGATTTTTGATGAAATTGTGACCCCGGGGCTTAGGGATTTTTTTAAAAAAAATCTTTTTCTGCCGGTTCAGTTGTCGAGGGCTGATTTCTTTTCCTGTGATGAAAAGCCTTCTGTTGCAACCGCGAAACCTCTCAGGGAGCATTTGCAACCGTTTGGCACCATTTTTGAGTGAATTGCCGAAAGTCAGATTTTGATGAAATTGTGACCCCGGGCTTAGGGATTTTTCAAAAAATCTTTTTCTGCCGGTGAAGTTGTCGAGGGCTGATTTCTTTCCTGTGATAAAAAGCCTTCTGTCTCGACCGCCAAACCTCTCAGGGAGCATTTGCAACCGTTTCGCACCATTTTTGAGTGAATTGCCGAAAGTCAGATTTTTGATGAAATTGTGACCCCGGGGCTTAGGGATTTTTTCAAAAAATCTTTGTCTGCCGGTGAAGTTGTCGAGGGCTGATTTCTTTTCCTGTGATAAAAAGCCTTCTGTTTCAACTGCCAAACTTCTCAGGGGAGCATTTGCAACCGTTTGGCACCATTTTGAGTGAATTGCCGAAAGTCAGATTTTTGATGAAATTGTGACCCCGGGGCTTAGGGATTTTTCAAAAAATCTTTTTCTGCCGGTGAAGTTGTCGTGGGCTGATTTATTTTCCTGTGAAAAATTCCTTCTGTTTCAACTGCGAGTCCTCTCAGGGGAGCATTTGCAACCGTTTTGCACCATTTTTGAGTGAATTGCCGAAAGTCAGATTTTTGATGAAATTGTGACCCCGGGGCTTAGGGAATTTTTCAAAAAATCTTTTTCTGCCGGTGAAGTTGTCGAGGGCTGATTTCTTTTCCTGGGAAAAAATGCCTTCTGTTTCCAACCGCCAAACCTCTCAGGGAGCATTTGCAACCGTTTGGCACCATTTTTGAGTGAATTGCCGAAAGTCAGATTTTTGATGAAATTGTGACCCCGGGGCTTAGGGATTTTTCAAAAATCTTTTTCTGCCGGTGAAGTTGTCGAGGGCTGATTTCTTTTCCTGTGATGAAAAGCCTTCTGTTTCAACCGCCAAACCTCTCAGGGAGCATTTGCAACCGTCTGGCACCACTTTTGTGAGTTTCGACGAAACTCAGATTTTTGATGATATTGTGTGCCCGGGGCTTAGGGATTTTTTCAAAAAATCTTTTTCTGCCGGTGAAGTTGTCGAGGGCTGATTTCTTTTCCTGTGATAAAAAGCCTTCTGTTTCAACCGCCAAACCTCTCAGGGAGTATTTGCAACCGTTTGGCACCATTTTTGAGTGAATTGCCGAAAGTCAGATTTTTGATGAAATTGTGACCCGGGGCTTAGGGATTTTTCAAAAATCTTTTCTACCAGTGAAGTTGTCGAGGGCTGATTTCTATTCCTGTGATGAAAAGCCTTCTGTTTCAACTGCCGAAACCTCTCAGAGAGCATTTGCAACCGTTTGGCACCATTTTTGAGTGAATTGCCGAAAGTCAGATTCTTGATGAAATTGTGACCCCGGGGCTTAGGGATTTTTCAAAAATTCTTTTCTGCCGGTGAAGTTGTCGAGGGCTGATTTCTTTTCCTGTGATAAAAAGCCTTCTGTTTCAACCGCCAAACCTCTCAGGGAGCATTTGCAACCGTTTGGCACCATTTTTGAGTGAATTGCCGAAAGTCAGATTTTTGATGAAATTGTGACCCCGGGGCTTAGGGATTTTTCAAAAAATCTTTTCTGCCGGTGAAGTTGTCGAGGGCTGATTTCTTTTCCTGTGATGAAAAGCCTTCTGTTTCAACCGCCAAACCTCTCAGGGAGCATTTGCAACCGTTTGGCACCATTTTTGAGTGAATTGCCGAAAGTCAGATTTTTGATGAAATTGTGACCCGGGGCTTAGGGATTTTTCAAAAATTCTTTTCTGCCGGTGAAGTTGTCGAGGGCTGATTTCTTTCCTGTGATAAAAGCCTTCTGTTTCAACCACGAAACCTCTCAGGGGAGCATTTGCAACCGTTTGGCACCATTTTTGAGTGAATTGCCGAAAGTCAGATTTTTGATGAAATTGTGACCCATGGGCTTAGGGATTTTTTCAAAAAATCTTTTTCTGACGATGAATTTGTCGAGGGCTGATATAATATCCTGTGATCAAAAGCCTTCTGTTTCAACCGCCAATCCTCTCAGGAGCATTTGCAACCGTTTGGCACCATTTTTGAGTGAATTGCCGAAAGTCAGATTTTTGATGAAATTGTGACCCCGGGGCTTAGGGATTTTTTCAAAAAATCTTTTTCTGCCGGTGAAGTTGTCGAGGGCTGATTTCTTTTCCTGTGATAAAAAGCCTTCTGTTTCAACTGCGAAACCTCTCAGAGGAGCATTTGCAACCGTTTGGCACAATTTTTGAGTGAATTGCCGAAAGTCAGATTTTGATGAAATTGTGACCCGGGGCTTAGGGATTTTTCAAAAATTCTTTTTCTGCCGGTGAAGTTGTCGAGGGCTGATTTCTTTTCCTGTGATAAAAAGCCTTCTGTTTCAACCGCCAAACCTCTCAGGGAGCATTTGCAACCGTTTGGCACCATTTTTGAGTGAATTGCCGAAAGTCAGATTTTTGATGAAATTGTGACCCCGGGGCTTAAGGATTTTTCAAAAAATCTTTTCTGCCGGTGAAGTTGTCGAGGGCTGATTTCTTTTCCTGTGATAAAAAAGCCTTCTGTTTCAACCGCCAAACCTCTCAGGGAGCATTTGCAACCGTTTGGCACCATTTTTGAGTGAATTGCCGAAAGTCAGATTTTTGATGAAATTGTGACCCCGGGGCTTAGGGATTTTTCAAAAATCTTTTCTGCCGGTGAAGTTGTCGAGGGCTGATTTCTATTCCTGTGATGAAAAGCCTTCTGTTTCAACCGCCAAACCTCTCAGGGTAGCATTTGCAACCGTTTGGCACCATTTTTGAGTGAATTGCCGAAAGTCAGATTTTTGATGAAATTGTGACCCCGGGGCTTAGGGATTTTTTCAAAAAATCTTTTTCTACCAGTGAAGTTGTCGAGGGCTGATTTCTATTCCTGTGATGAAAAGCCTTCTGTTTCAACTGCGAAACCTCTCAGGGGAGCATTTTCAACAGTTTGGCACCATTTTTGAGTGAATTGCCGAAAGTCAGATTTTGGATGAAATTGTGACCACGGGGGTTAGGGATTTTTTCAAAAAATCTTTTTCTGCCGGTGAAGTTGTCGAGGGCTGATTTCTTTTCCTGTGATAAAAAGCCTTCTGTTTCAACCGCCAAGCCTCTCAGGGAGCATTTGCAACCGTTTGGTACCATTTTTGAGTGAATTGCCGAAAGTCAGATTTTTGATGAAATTGTGACCCCGGGGCTTAGGGATTTTTCAAAAATCTTTTTCTGCCGGTGAAGTTGTCGAGGGCTGATTTCTTTTCCTGTGATAAAAAGCCTTCTGTTTCAACCGCCAAACCTCTCAGAGAGCATTTGCAACCGTTTGGCACCATTTTTGAGTGAATTGCCGAAAGTCAGATTTTTGATGAAATTGTGACCCCGGGGCTTAGGGATTTTTTCAAAAAATCTTTTTCTGCCGGTGAAGTTGTCGAGGGCTGATTTCTTTTCCTGTGATAAAAAGCCTTCTGTTTCAACCTCCAAACCTCTCAGGAGCATTTGCAACCGTTTGGCACCATTTTTGAGTGAATTGCCGAAGTCAGATTTTTGATGAAATTGTGACCCGGGGCTTAGGGATTTTTTCAAAAAAATCTTTTTCTGCCGGTGAAGTTGTCGAGGGCTGATTTCTTTTCCTGTGATAAAAATCCTTCTGTTTCAACTCCGAAACCTCTCAGAGGAGCATTTGCAACCGTTTGGCACAATTTTTGAGTGAATTGCCGAAAGTCAGATTTTTGATGAAATTGTGACCCCGGGGCTTAGGGATTTTTTGCAAAAATCGTTTTCTGCCGGTGAAGTTGTCGAGGGCTGATTTCTTTTCCTGTGATAAAAAGCCTTCTGTTTCAACCGCCAAACCTCTCAGGGAGCATTTGCAACCGTTTGGCACCATTTTTGAGTGAATTGCCGAAAGTCAGATTTTTGATGAAATTGTGACCCGGGGCTTAGGGATTTTTCAAAAAATCTTTTCTGCCGGTGAAGTTGTCGAGGGCTGATTTCTTTTCCTGTGATAAAAGCCTTCTGTTTCAACCGCCAAACCTCTCAGGGAGCATTTGCAACCGTTTGGCACCATTTTTGAGTGAATTGCCGAAAGTCAGATTTTTGATGAAATTGTGACCCCGGGGCTTAGGGATTTTTCAAAAATCTTTTTCTGCCGGTGAAGTTGTCGAGGGCTGATTTCTATTCCTGTGATGAAAAGCCTTCTGTTTCAACTGCGAGACCTCTCAGGGAGCATTTGCAACCGTTTGGCACCATTTTTGAGTGAATTGCCGAAAGTCAGATTTTTGATGAAATTGTGACCCGGGGCTTAGGGATTTTTCAAAAATCTTTTTCTGCCGGTGAAGTTGTCGAGGGCTGATTTATTGTCCTGTGATAAAAAGCCTTCTGTTTCAACCGCCGAACCTCTCAGGGAGCATTTGCAACCGTTTGGCACCATTTTTGAATGAATTGCCGAAAGTCAGATTTTTGATGAAATTGTGACCCCGGGGCTTAGGGATTTTTCAAAAAATCTTTTTCTGCCGGTGAAGTTGTCGAGGGCTGATTTCTTTTCATGTGATAAAAAGCCTTCTGTTTCAACCGCCAAACCTTTCAGGGAGCATTTCCAACCGTTTGGCACCATTTTTGAGTGAATTGCCGAAAGTCAGATGTTGATGAAATTGTGACCCCGGGGCTTAGGGATTTGTTCAAAAAATCTTTTTCTGCCGGTGAAGTTGTCGAGGGCTGATTTCTTTTCCTGTGATAAAAAGCCTTCTGTTTCAACCGCCAAACCTCTCAGGGGAGCATTTGCAACCGTTTGGCACCATTTTTGAGTGAATTGCAGAAAGTCAGATTTTTGATGAAATTGTGACCCCGGGGCTTAGGGATTTTTCAAAAAATCTTTTTCTACCGGTGAAGTTGTCGAGGGCTGATTTCTTTTCCTGTGATAAAAGCCTTCTGTTTCAACCGCCAAACCTCTCAGGGAGCATTTGCAACCGTTTGGCACCATTTTTGAGTGAATTGCCGAAAGTCAGATTTTTGATGAAATTGTGACCCCGGGGCTTAGGGATTTTTTCAAAAAATCTTTTTCTGCTGGTGAAGTTGTCGAGGGCTGATTTCTTTTCCTGTGATAAAAAGCCTTCTGTTTCAACTGCGAGACTTCTCAGGGTAGCATTTGCAACCGTTTGCTACCATTTTTGAGTGAATTGCCGAAAGTCAGATTTTTGATGAAATTGTGACCCCGGGGCTTAGGGATTTTTTCAAAAAATCTTTTTCTGCCGGTGAAGTTGTCGAGGGCTGATTTCTTTTCCTGTGATAAAAGCCTTCTGTTTCAACCGCCAAACCTCTCAGGGAGCATTTGCAACCGTTTGGCACCATTTTTGAGTGAATTGCCGAAAGTCAGATTTTTGATGAAATTGTGACCCCGGGGCTTAGGGATTTTTCAAAAATTCTTTTCTGCCGGTGAAGTTGTCGAGGGCTGATTTCTTTTCCTGTGATAAAAGCCTTCTGTTTCAACCGCCAAACCTCTCAGGGAGCATTTGCAACCGTTTGGCACCATTTTTGAGTGAATTGCCGAAAGTCAGATTTTTGATGAAATTGTGACCCGGGGCTTAGGGATTTTTCAAAAAATCTTTTCTGCCGGTGAAGTTGTCGAGGGCTGATTTCTTTTCCTGTGATGAAAAGCCTTCTGTTTCAACCGCGAAACCTCTCAGGGAGCATTTGCAACCGTTTGGCACCATTTTTGAGTGAATTGCCGAAAGTCAGATTTTTGATGAAATTGTGACCCCGGGGCTTAGGGATTTTTCAAAAATTCTTTTTCTGCCGGTGAAGTTGTCGAGGGCTGATTTCTTTTCCTGTGATAAAAGCCTTCTGTTTCAACCGCCAAACCTCTCAGGGAGCATTTGCAACCGTTTGGCACCATTTTTGAGTGAATTGCCGAAAGTCAGATTTTTGATGAAATTGTGACCCGGGGCTTAGGGATTTTTCAAAAAATCTTTTTCTGCCGGTGAAGTTGTCGAGGGCTGATTTCTTTTCCTGTGATGAAAAGCCTTCTGTTTCAACCGCCAAACCTCTCAGGGTAGCATTTGCACCCGTTTGGCACCATTTTTGAGTGAATTGCCGAAAGTCAGATTTTTGATGAAATTGTGACCCCGGGGCTTAGGGATTTTTTCAAAAAATCTTTTTCTGCTGGTGAAGTTGTCGAGGGCTGATTTCTTTTCCTGTGATAAAAAGCCTTCTGTTTCAACGGCCAAACCTCTCAGGGTAGCATTTGCAACCGTTTGGCACCATTTTTGAGTGAATTGCCGAAAGTCAGATTTTTGATGAACTTGTGACCCGGGGCTTAGGGATTTTTCAAAAATTCTTTTTCTGCCGGTGAAGTTGTCGAGGGCTGATTTCTTTTCCTGTGATAAAAAGCCTTCTGTTTCAACCGCCAAACCTTTCAGGGGAGCATTTGCAACCGTTTGGCACCATTTTTGAGTGAATTGCCGAAAGTCAGATTTTTGATGAAATCGTGACCCCGGGGGTTAGGGATTTGTTCAAAAATTCTTTTTCTGCTGGTGAAGTTGTCGAGGGCTGATTTCTTTTCCTGTAATAAAAAGCCTTCTCTTTCAACTGCCGAAACCTCTCAGGGAGCATTTGCAACCGTTTGGCACCATTTTTGAGTGAATTGCCGAAAGTCAGATTTTTGATGAAATTGTGACCCGGGGCTTAGGGATTTTTCAAAAAATCTTTTCTGCCGGTGAAGTTGTCGAGGGCTGATTTCTATTCCTGTGATGAAAAGCCTTCTGTTTCAACTGCGAGACCTCTCAGAGGAGCATTTGCAACCGTTTGGTACCATTTTTGAGTGAATTGCCGAAAGTCAGATTTTTGATGAAATTGTGACCCGGGGCTTAGGGATTTTTCAAAAATTCTTTTCTGCCGGTGAAGTTGTCGAGGGCTGATTTCTTGTCCTGTGATAAAAGCCTTCTGTTGCAACCGCCAAACCTCTCAGGGAGCATTTGCAACCGTTTGGCACCATTTTTGAGTGAATTGCCGAAAGTCAGATTTTTGATGAAATTGTGACCCCGGGGCTTAGGGATTTTTCAAAAAATCTTTTCTGCCGGTGAAGTTGTCGAGGGCTGATTTCTATTCCTGTGATGAAAAGCCTTCTGTTTCAACCGCCAAACCTCTCAGGGAGCATTTGCAACCGTTTGGCACCATTTTTGAGTGAATTGCCGAAAGTCAGATTTTTGATGAAATTGTGACCCGGGGCTTAGGGATTTTTCAAAAATTCTTTTCTGCCGGTGAAGTTGTCGAGGGCTGATTTCTTTTCCTGTGATAAAAAGCCTTCTGTTTCAACCGCCAAACCTCTCAGGGAGCATTTGCAACCGTTTGGCACCATTTTTGAGTGAATTGCCGAAAGTCAGATTTTTGATGAAATTGTGACCCGGGGCTTAGGGATTTTTCAAAAATCTTTTCTGCCGGTGAAGTTGTCGAGGGCTGATTTCTTTTCCTGTGATAAAAAGCCTTCTGTTTCAACCGCCAAACCTCTCAGGGAGCATTTGCAACCGTTTGGCACCATTTTTGAGTGAATTGCCGAAAGTCAGATTTTTGATGAAATTGTGACCCGGGGCTTAGGGATTTTTCAAAAATCTTTTTCTGCCGGTGAAGTTGTCGAGGGCTGATTTCTATTCCTGTGATGAAAAGCCTTCTGTTTCAACTGCGAAACCTCTCAGGGAGCATTTGCAACCGTTTGGCACCATTTTGAGTGGATTGCCGAAAGTCAGATTTTGATGAAATTGTGACCCCGGGGCTTAGGGATTTTTCAAAAAATCTTTTCTGCCGAGTGAAGTTGTCGAGGGCTGATTTCTTTTCCTGTGATGAAAAGCCTTCTGTTTCGACTGCGAAACCTCTCAGGGAGAATTTGCAAACGTTTGGCACCATTTTTGAGTGAATTGCCGAAAATCAGATTTTTGATGAAATTGTGACCCCGGGGCTTAGGGATTTTTCAAAAAAATCTTTTCTGCCGGTGAAGTTGTCGAGGCTGATTTCTTGTCCTGTGATAAAAAAGCCTTCTGTTTCAACCGCCAAACCTCTCAGGGAGCATTTGCAACCGTTTGGCACCATTTTTTGAGTGGATTGCCGAAAGTCAGATTTTTGATGAAATTGTGACCCGGGGCTTAGGGATTTTTCAAAAATCTTTTTCTGCCGGTGAAAGTTGTCGAGGCTGATTTCTATTCCTGTGATAAAAGCCTTCTGTTTCAACCGCCAAACCTCTCAGGGAGCATTTGCAACCGTTTGGCACCATTTTTGAGTGGTGCCGAAAGTCAGATTTTGATGAAATTGTGACCCCGGGGCTTAGGGATTTTTCAAAAAATCTTTTTCTGCCCGTGAAGTTGTCGAGGGCTGATTTCTTTTCCTGTGATAAAAGCCTTCTGTTTCAACTGCCAAACCTCTCAGGGAGCATTTGCAACCGTTTGGCACCATTTTTGAGTGAATTGCCGAAAGTCAGATTTTGATGAAATTGTGACCCGGGGCTTAGGGATTTTTCAAAAAATCTTTTCTGCCAGTGAAGTTGTCGAGGGCTGATTTCTATTCCTGTGATGAAAAGCCTTCTGTTTCAACCGCGAAACCTCTCAGGGAGCATTTGCAACCGTTTGGCACCATTTTTGAGTGAATTGCCGAAAGTCAGATTTTTGATGAAATTGTGACCCGGGGCTTAGGGATTTTTCAAAAAATCTTTTCTGCCGGTGAAGTTGTCGAGGGCTGATTTCTTTTCCTGTGATGAAAAGCCTTCTGTTTCAACCGCCAAACCTCTCAGGAGCATTTGCAACCGTTTGGCACCATTTTGAGTGAATTGCCGAAAGTCAGATTTTTGATGAAATTGTGACCCCGGGGCTTAGGGATTTTTCAAAAATTCTTTTTCTGCCGGTGAAGTTGTCGAGGCTGATTTCTTGTCCTGTGATAAAAAGCCTTCTGTTTCAACCGCCAAACCTCTCAGGGGAGCATTTGCAACCGTTTGGCACCATTTTTGAGTGAATTGCCGAAAGTCAGATTTTTGATGAAATTGTGACCCCGGGGCTTAGGGATTTTTTCAAAAAATCTTTTTCTGCGGTGAAGTTGTCGAGGGCTGATTTCTTGTCCTGTGATAAAAAGACTTCTGTTTCAACCAGCCAGAACCTCTCAGGGAGCATTTGCAACCGTTTGGCACCATTTTTGAGTGAATTGCCGAAAGTCAGATTTTTGATGAAATTTGTGACCCCGGGGGTTGGGGATTTTTCAAAAATCTTTTCTGCCGTGTGAAGTTGTCGAGGGGCTGATTTCTTTTCCTGTGATAAAAAGCCTTCTGTTCCAACCGCTAAACCTCTCAGGGGAGCATTTGCAACCGTTTGGCACCATTTTTGAGTGAATTGCCGAAAGTCAGATTTTTGATGAAATTGTGACCCGGGGCTATGGGATTTTTTCAAAAATCTTTTTCTGCCGGTGAAGTTGTCGAGGGCTGATTTCTTTTCCTGTGATAAAAAGCCTTCTGTTTCAACTCCGAAACCTCTCAGGGAGCATTTGCAACCGTTTGGCACCATTTCTGAGTGAATTGCCGAAAGTCAGATTTTGATGAAATTGTGACCCGGGGCTTAGGGATTTTTCAAAAAATCTTTTTCTGCCGGTGAAGTTGTCGAGGGCTGATTTCTTGTCCTGTGATAAAAAGCCTTCTGTTTCAACCGCCAAACCTCTCAGGGGAGCCATTTGCAACCGTTTGGCACCATTTCTGAGTGAATTGCCGAAGTCAGATTTTGATGAAATTGTGACCCCAGGGCTTAGGGATTTTTCAAAAAATCTTTTTCTGCCAGTGAAGTTGTCGAGGGCTGATTTCTTTTCCTGTGATGAAAAGCCTTCTGTTTCGACCGCCAGACCTCTCAGAGAGCATTTGCCAACCGTTGGCTACCATTCTGAGTGAATTGCAGAAGTCAGATTTTTGATGAAATTGTGACCCCGGGGCTTAGGGATTTTTCAAAAAATCTTTTTCTGCCGAGTGAAGTTGTCGAGGCTGATTTCTTTTCCTGTGATAAAAGCCTTCTGTTTCGACCATGCGAAACCTCTCAGAGGCTATTTGCAACCGTTTGGCACCATTTCTGGAGTGAATTGCCGAAAGTCAGATTTTGGATGAAATTGTGACCCCGGGGCAGGGATTTTTCAAAAATCTTTTTCTGCGGTGAAGTTGTCGAGGGCTGATTTCTATTCCTGTGATGAAAAGCCTTCTGTTTCGACCGCCAAACCTCTCAGGGGGCATTTGCTACCGTTTGGCACCATTTTTTGAGTGAATTGCCGAAACGTCAGGATTTTGATGAAATTGTGACCCGGGCTTAGGGATTTTCAAAAAAATCTTTTCTGCCAGTTAAGTTGTCGAGGCTGATTTCTTGTCCTGTGATAAATAGCCTCTGTTTACAACCGCCAAACCTCTCAGGGAGCATTTGCAACCGTTTGGCTCCATTTCTGAGTGAATTGCCGAAAGTCAGATTTTGGATGAAATTGTGACCCGGGGCTTAGAGATTTTCAAAAAATCTTTTCTGCGAGTGAAGTTGTCGAGGGCTGATTTCTAGTCCTGTGATGAAAGCCTTCTGTTTCGACTCGCCAAACCTCTCAGAGAGCATTTTCAACCGTTTGGCACCATTTCTGAGTGAATTGCGAAAGTCAGATTTTGAGTGAAATTGTGACCCGGGGCTTAGGGATTTTTCAAAAAATCTTTTTCTGCCGGTGAAGTTGTCGAGGACTGATTTCTTTTTCCTGTGATAAAAAGCCTTCTGTT